>VWZD01003520.1:147648-198726 GCA_013396695.1 Sakesphorus luctuosus | reverse complement strand
CGGGGCTCTGCAGCGCCCACCTGAGAGCGGAGCGGCGGATCCTCGCTGGCGGCACGGGAAGGCAGAGCCCGCAGCCGGGGGCGAGCAGCGCTCGCTCCGAGTGGTGGTGCCCGCCTGGGACAGCCGGAGCCCGGCGGGAGCATGTGCCCCCTCCGCGGAGTGCCAACCCGAGGCTGCCTGTGCTGCTTCAGGGCGAGAGCACGTAGTCCTGAGCTGCTGCAGGGAAGGTTTAGGTTGGACGTTAGAAAGAATTTCTTCACAGAAGCGGTGATTAGACATTGGAATGGACTGCCCAGGGCGGTGGTGGTGGAGTCAGGCTCCCTGGAGGTCTCTGAGGAAAGACTGGAGGTGGCACTTGGTGTGCCGTGGTCTGGCTGACAAAGTGGTGTTCAGTCAGAGGCTGGGCGATGATGTGAGAGGTCTTTTCTGACCTAATTGGTTCTGTGTGCTATCACGACTCCAGCAGGCAGCTGCATGAGGTAGCTGTGAAATACGCAGCGTGTAGACCTTGGAGCGTTTTTTCCTGGGATCCCCTGTAGCCAGGTTTCCTTCTGCCGGAAGCCAGAGGTGCCCTGCCCCACTTGGTGTCTTCAGGAGAAGGAAATCGGCTGCGTGGTTTTGGAGGAAGAGCTGTGTTTGCTGCAGCACGGTGTTCAGCACCCTGAGCGATGTGTCGCTCCCATGGATTTCAGGCAGCTGCTGCCTCATGTGGGGCACGGAGCAGTGTCCAGCGACATGCCTGCGCTAGGGAAGGCAGCTCTCCACTTGGAAAGGTCAGTCTTGTGGCAGTCAGTTGTTAGATGACCTCCCAGGAAGGCTGTCTCTTCTGAGTGCTGGCAGGTGGAAGCTCTTCTGGAAAGGCAAAGTTGTGAGTTTTCTTTGCATTGGTTGAGTTGTTAGGAGCATGTAAGGCTTTGGGCAGTTTTCTTGAGCCTTGGTTCTTTGACCCTGTTCTGATGCCCTTCTACAAAGCATTTTGTTAGTATGCTAATATGCAGATATATTATTATTTTAAGCTGTAAAAAACACATCAGGAGTTTTAAGATCTTTAATTTTTAATTTTTCCCCCCCTCAATCAGAATCTGCTGCAACTGGTTATCAGATTGTGGAAGCATTGTACCTTCTGTCACTTCATCCTTTCTGTAAAACAAGTTGCTTAGAAGTTCTCGTTTGTTTTGATGAATGTTCTTAAAACATGATGGAGAAAGAAATGTCTCTGCTGTGGCAAATTCCTTGTCTTAGTAAGCTGTGGTCTTACTATGTCCTGGGTTGAATATTCTACTGGAACCTCTATTTACAGTGTAAAATTACACTATGAATGAGTTGATCTACGTTATTGCTATGTAGATAAGCAATAACCTCTATTTGTTGTATCACATGTTTTAACAGAATTTAAATTCAAGCTTTATATCTCCTCTTGGATGGTGAAAAGTCAGTGGAGTGTCACTTGTGTGTAGGTTTCAGTTCCTTGCATTGTGTTGTCTCAGCAGTGGGGTTTTTGTTGCTGTCCTTTTAATAAAAATTTAGTATCAGCATGTTTCAATTTACTGCTGCTTGTTTTTTAGCCTTCTGCAATTTCTTGTAACTCACAGTTTTACTCAGAAGAATTTTCCACATTGTATTGAGTTGTCAGACTTTCCAATAAAGACCTTATTTCTCTGTCCTTATGGCTGGAATAACTCACACAAAGTCATTGCTGATCATTTCATCTGTAGGGTTTTTTTTTCCTGAAAGTGACATAATGTGAGGATTTTTTATTTATAGATTTGATGGTGAGTTACAGGAGTTTGTAATACTTGGGTTACTGATTCTGCCAGCTTGTTCTATATCTGCACAGCTCCAAAAATAATTGGTCTTGTTTCCAAATGATTTTCATGCATCCGCTGTCAAAACAACTGTGGGAGTGGGCACACTTGTTTAGCAGCCTTGTACATGCCAAGGAGCAAACACAGATTCCTCTTGTACTTCAAGCAGCAACATGAGAGGCATCTGAAGGTTCCCTCATGTTTATAGGTCAATGCTGAGACCTTGTTCGTGATCATTCTTCTCAAAACTGTGCTGATTTGGAGATAGAGGTGGCTCTGAAAAGCTTTTTCTTTCTTAGAGGCAGATGATACCCGTGCCCCAGTGTATGCTGTTCCCTATTCACACAGCTTCCATGGAATGAGCAGTGACTGGGAGCAGCACTGGGGAGAACGATGTTACCTGGTTTAACTGGTGATTGGGATGGAAGGAGCTTGGGTAGGGATGCCAGAGGAGTCCTGTGTGTGGTCAAAGGGTAAGCAGCAATCACCAGTTAAGCAGCTTCCTTTCTGCTTCAGTGTGCAGACAGAGTTGTCTATAACTCAGGATGTACTTCTTCCTAGAAAAGTTGAATCTGATCAGAGTACTTCAGATTTGTCTATTGCAGTGACTGCTGACACTTGTCTGTGCTGGCACATTGCAGGTAACAGAATGGCCTTAAGACAGGACAGGGTGGGAGTGCATATAAACAGTGTGCAATACACAACTGAAGAGACTGAAGAGCTACTTTATTCTGTCTCTGATAAAGGCAGATCTAAAGCAGATCTAAAATGCTTGACCCTGTGTCACTTCCACTGTCAGGCCTTAGGCTGTGCAGGAGATGTGCAATACCTTTTTTTAGCTTTCATAATGGCTTGTGAAGAGAGCTTTTCAGAATAACAGAGGCATAGAAAATAGATGGTAATAGTGTTCCAGTCCATTTTTCTGTGGGAAACAAGAGCCTCCTTTCCCTTGTGCACTCTTTCCCTTACTGCTCTGTCAAGCCTGGTGCAGGTCGACCAGCATTTTGGCTGCTTTAAGAAGCTACTCCACTGTGCTGGATCCAGTGTACAGTAGAGAACACAGTCATGTTACAGTCATTTTGCATTTCTTTTTCTCTAGGACTGTCTGTAATTGTGAGCTCTGGGGCAGCTGGCAGAGTACAAGTGTCTCTGATGGCTTATTCTGCTTGTTGAGCTGGTACAAGTTATGCCAGTGAAGGTAACCTGTTCAAGGGGTTAGCTGTGTCCTGCAGCAGGAGACAGTGGCTTGCATAATTCTGCCAGCAAATATCTTCCAGTATCAGCCTGGCTTTGTTGTTTTCCACATCCTGTCATTGAAATACCATTGCACCCAACCTTCAATATATGAGAGTCCCTAAAGTGTTCATGCACTGTCTAAAGTGATTTGCAGTGCAGCACATCTGAGTTGACAGTACACAAACCGTATCATTTTGGTATCTAAAAGCTCTCCTGGAATGTTAAGTACTCCAATTTTCTTTGACTGCTCCAAGTTATTTCCTCTTATCCTAACAAGAATGCATCTTCAACCTCAGCAGAACATCATTCTGAATTAATTGTTTGACCTCTTTTTTGAGCACTAATTTGATGGCAACGATTGTAATTCATAAGTTAAATAGGCTCTTATTTTCACGAATATGAAACCCCTATAACATATCTACATTTGTGAAGTTGGGCTTTGATCATATTTAATTGGAAGGACTGGTTGATAATTCTTCTGTTGATGCAGAACACCTTCAGGAGAGGAGAACTAGGAGTGTACAGATGTACTGGGATCTGTAGCAGCAGTTCAGTCCTCGCACTTCTCAGTTTTGGTCTTGCTCATTAGAACTTAGCAAATGAATAGAATTAACATACATGACTTCAACTTCTAAAAGTGGAGGTGAAAAATCCCACTTCACAAACTTTTTAAACTTCTTTTAGGTGACTTGACTGAATGCCATCCCACGGGAGTTAGGCGTTTAAGAGTGGGTGCGGTGTGTGGTGTTGGAGGGGAAGGTGCAGCATGTTGTGCCATGTTTCTTAGAGGGGGGAAAAGTCTGAAGTTACACAGGAGCAGCAGTATCTTGCACAGTTTGGTCTCAAGCATATTTCTTAAACTCTGAGTCTAAATTTGCAGGCTTTTGTTAATTCATGTCAGTAATACAGTGCCATGTAGTGACATAAACCCCCATCAGCCTCGCATTAACAGCTTCGTTTTCTGTTGTGTTTGCACACTGAGCCTCGCTCAGGCCTTGTTGGGTCAGGCCTTGTTGGGTCAGACCAGTGGCGTGGGGAGGGTTGTATAGTTGCTGTATCACTGCTGAGCACACACATCCTTTGGATTTCTCAGTGTGTTCCTTGGAACTTCAGCTTCCTGACAGCTGTATTAGATGTGTGGGTAATGCCTGTTTAAATGGTACATTCACAGAAGATTGAATAAATTTGGCACTTCTACTTGTCTGGACACACTAATGCTCTTTCTGGCATGTTTGACTCTGCAGATGAGTTCAGATCCTCTGGCTCAACAACAATTCCAAACCTCTGGAACGATTATACAGTGTGGTGCATGCTGAAGAATTCTACTGAAAAATCACTGCTATACAACTTCACTGTCTGACTGGCTTCAAGTGTTTTTGCTTCTAATCTGCATTATCTACAAGTCACTGAGTGCCTGTCTCCTACTTTTCTCACATCTGTTTTCCTCTCTTGTTTAAGTTGTTTGTTGTTGTTGCCTTGGGTCACATTCTTTGTAAATGCAGATTTTGGCTTCTCTCAGTAATTAGGGCATGAGGTCTGATTTCTCTGTTCTGTGAAAATGCAGATGTGCTGAGCATAGCAGGGGAAATGATGGGGTTTTTACACTCTAACTCTCTTCAGAAGTGAGTTGAAATACTGGTGATGTTCCCTGGCTTAGGTAGCAGTCTAGTACAAAAAATAGCAATGTTTTTGGCAGACACCTGTATGTGTACAGGTTGTGCAAGGTAAACTGGGCTATAGGGACCCCTCTGGGAATCGGACTTTGCTCAGGAGCCTGGCAAAATTTCAGTGCTTTGTAGGACAGTGCCCCAGGATATTAAGTATTATTTGAAATTCATGCTCTCTATTCAGGCTAATGGAAGTGCTTGTTACCTAATAAGTAAATTCTGAGTTAAATGTGAAGTGTGAAGAATTGAAGAAAAGCCAAAGGGCTCTTTGGGAGGCCTGAGAGCAGGAAACCTGAGACCCATGGAGAGAGCTTACCTGCATGTGGTGATTTGCATCTCTTAAGGATCATAGACTTGGGGTGGGAAGAGACTGCTGGGGATTGCCAGGTTTAGCCCTCTTTTTTTCGGATCAGGCTTCATCAGACTCTCTCCATTTAGTCTTGAGTGTCTCTAATCATGGAGACTTAAAAACTTCTCTGGACAGCTGTTCCGGTCCTGGATCACTCTCAGTTGAAAATCAAAACAAAACAAAATCAAAACATAAAAAAAAACCATCAGAAACCCCCAAACAAAGAAAAAAAGAAACAAAATGCCTAAGTGGTATTTCCTATATTACAGTTTGTGTCAGCTGCCCCCTGTCCTTTCACTGTGTACCCCTGAGTAGACTCTGGTTCATTTTTTACAACCCCCTCCCTTCTCCACCAGATATATCTGGAGATCTCTCTCCAGATATTTTTGGAAGTAGATACTTTTGTGGAGAAAGACTTCTGGTTTTGAAGCTGGAAGCTATATTTGCTGTAAGGTTCTGTGACACTGGGATAAGAGTGAATACTTCAGATTCTGCAAGAGTGATGTGGACCTCTAGGAATGGGTAATCAGTAACTAAATGTTTGCCTTCATAATAATTTGATTCTGGCTTCAAAACAAATAGCATACACATAGTGGTTCCTTGTGATGTTTTAACTGAGTAAGTCCAGTAACATACAGAACTTTCTCTGTCAAAAATAGAGCTGCAAACACTTTCCCTCTGGAATTGTTTCTGATTTCCTGAAATAGTTGCTCTGACTCTCTTAATAAGCTGTAGTAGAGATGTTTTCTGGCCTGTAAGATTGCTTCTCTTCCTGTGAATAACTATTCACAAGTATCAGCCAAGCAGTTTGGCAACATGTGTCAGCCCTGAAATTTAGGTGTGGACTGTTCAGTTCCAGTGCTGTAAACAACTTATGGCAAAGGAGAACTGGAAAGCTGTGGCAGCTCTGCTCCTGACTGCATGGAGAGCAGTACAGTCATGAAGTGACTATCACTTACCTCTGGTAATAGCTTCCTCATTTCAGCCCTTCCAAAAGGAGATGATGCTTATTTATTTGTTTTCCTGTTTAAGAAAAGTGTCTTTTCTTAATGAGCAGTGTAGTTACACATAGTGGTGCCTGTTTCTGTGATTTGTTTTGACAGTTTAAATGTGCCGAGGTAAGTCCTAGCTGACTAATTCATACATCATTTTACATCAATGCAAGTCCCTTCTTACCAGTAAATGTGCAGCAGGATCTAACCAGGAATGCTTCCAAAGGTAGTGGTGTGGAGCCATTGGAATATGGGCAGGCTTTTGTTGCCTCCTTCTTGTGGCCAGAGCCCTCTGTACGTGTTGGTGCCGATGGAGTCAGCTCTGAGGCTTTTCATTGTGAGGGACTATTCCAGCTGCCTTGGCAAAGTGCAGCAATCAAATTCCCTCAAGGAGAACTCTCCTTAACTAGTATTTCCTCTCTGTAGTTTTCCTTGCCTTCAACCTTGGTTGTTCTGCTTTCATTGATGTGAAAAGCATGAAAGGAGAGCAATCTACAAAGTTACCATCACATCTTTCTTTGCAGTAAATCCTTCCTATGCACACTAGAGTAGACTTGGCAGACACACTTGAATTCAGTTAAAGTTTGTAACTATTTTGGAGACACAGATCCATATGGTATAATGTTCAACAAATTAACTTCAGTATTTATGTGATAACTTACTAGTTAAGATTGTCTGGAGATAATATGATGAAAAGATGTAGATAATATGACGAAAAACGTTCCACAATGAAGTTTCAGCAGCTGAAATAGATGTGTTTCTTCTGGACAGGTATATATTTTATTTGAATAGAACTGTCTTAATTTGTCTAATCTTTTGTGACTTGACTTACTCTTTTTTTGCAGAGGAAATTATGGTAATGGTTGTACAAAATCCTCTTTCCTATCCTGTGTTTAATCAATTAATCACAACAGTGAAATTTTCTTCTTTTGTCCTACAGAAAAAGATGGCAAAGCCTTTCATCCAACATATGAAGAAAAGCTCAAACTTGTGGCACTGCACAAGCAGGTTCTGCTGGGACCTTACAACCCTGACACTTGCCCTGAAGTTGGATTCTTTGATGTACTGGGGAATGATAGAAGGTAAAAGGGCTGGTGCTTTTGTTGGTCTTAACTCTGCATTTCCTATCTGAAGATAACATCATCCAATTTCTGCAAGAAGATGACAAGTATGTGGGTTATCTCAGTGTGTGTGTGTGTGCTAATGGAAAGTGAAAGTGGCCTTCTCACATGCATCTTAGGAATCTGAGTCACAGTTCAGTACAGGAACTAAGAGAAGATTATTGAGTTTTTTCAACCCCATTAGGAGAAGCTGCTGTGCAAACAGTCCCATTTCTCTTAGCAGTTTAAAGCTGCATTAATGTGCAGGCCCATGTTTCATCCTGATTCCATGCCAGAGGGGTCACAGCACGACAAGCCTATTGCCAGTGGCAGACGCATTCACCATAGCTTGTCCCAACACCAAAGATAATTTCTGAAATCAGACACCTGATGAGATCAAACTCTGAGTAAATTTTTCATGAGAGCTGGGCAGTCTCAGGTATGTATTGCTTGCAGTTCAGGCTGTGCTTCTCATGTTCATTGTTGCAGTTTCTAGTGAGAAGGCAGAGTGCAACAGAGCAGTGGCTTCTCTGAGCTGGACCCAGTGCACTGCTTTTGAACAAATGGATGTTGCCTTCCCTAGGAAGAACTAGGCTGTTGCTTTCAACTGACTGGAGCACTGTAATCAACAGTTGTTACCATGTTGATTCATTCAGAAAAATGTATACGTTTTTTCCCCACAAACTAGAGTGGAAGAAGGGTGGAAAAATATTTCAGGTTCACTTGTAGCTGGGAAGTTTCTGGAGGTAGTTCAGAATTCAAGGTAGGGTTGATGGTATGTATGAGATTTCATATAAGAACTGAGTTGTGTCTGTCTGAAAGAGTTGTGGTGCAGGCAGTGCTGTCTTTGGGAAGATGTTGGTTCTCTGAAACTGCGTATGACCAAGTTTGGTCCCTGGTCTTCCAACTTTTTTTTCTTTGCTGTGTTCTCAGAGTTCACTACTGACTTGAAAAGAGTTGAGTCTTCTGTTAATTTCAGGTAATTTCTCTCTTTCTCTCAGGAAGGAATGGGCTGCTCTTGGAAACATGTCAAAGCAAAAAGCTATGACAGAATTTGTCAAGCTCCTACATAGGTGCTGCCACTTGTTTTCAACGTATGTCACTTCCCACAAGATAGAGAAAGAAGAACAAGAAAAGAAAAGGTAACATTTGAGTGCATTGGTGTATGCTGTGTAACCCTTGACCTGTGGACAGTATCACAGCTGGCCTAGGTTGAATTTGTCTTGGGAAGAGAAATCCTTAAAGTTTAGGTGGCCGTGGTGTCATTTGATCTCTTTAAGCCTTTTTACTTTGCCAGTAATGAATAATTGTTTCTGAAGTGAAGGCAGCTGAGATACAAGGCGCTTTAAAAATCTTGCTGATATGCCATTTGCTTCAGAAGAGATGCTTAAAAAATGTCTGTCTCAGTTGTCTGTGGACTAAATGTACACAGAACGTTAAATTGTCGGGTGTTTTAAACTCCTTGTATGGGTTAACAACTTGACAGAGCCTGTCTTACTATGCTTACCTAGCACGTGATTGTTCAGCTATAGTATCCACATCACTATTGAACGTGTGTTAAAGCTTGGAAGATGTGTTTATAAAGTTTTAAGGCAATTTTTTTTACTAACCTCGGCTACAGATAGTATAGTAACAGAATAATAGCATGAATATCAAATTGTAGCTCAAGGTTTACAGTGGTTGTGCTGCTGAGCATGGTAAAGCTGTACAATAATATGGTTTTTTCCTGTGTCCAACAAGACGCTTCTCCAGACCAATTTAAGTGGGAGCCAAACAAAAAGCCTTATTGGGCAGGCAAAAGGCAGGCTACAGCATGTTGAAAATAACTCATCCTAGGACTGTAGGAATGCTGAAATAGCTTATTGAGTGGATGTTGCAGAAGAGAAGAGGAGGAACGAAGGCGGCGTGAAGAGGAGGAGCGTGAGCGGTTACAAAAAGAAGAAGAAAAACGTAGGCGAGAAGAAGAGGAAAGACTGAGAAGGGAAGAAGAGGAGAGGAGGAGAATAGAGGAGGAAAGACTTCGGATGGAACAACAGAAGTGAGTAGCAGAAACAAACAACACTTAAAAGAAAATAACTGCCTTGCACTTGAGACAGTCATATCTGTTTAAATGATTATGCTAGAATTGAATACCTAAAGGTAAGAGGGCTGGAACCTGGTAGTGACATTTGCATTCTTAGGTAAAAGGGACACAGTTTGCAGAGAAAAATTATCGTAATGTGTTATTGTGTGCAGCTTTCTCAGATGAAAGTGTCAGAGAAGCTTTTTTCAAAGAGAAGCTCTGGAGGTTTTGTAGTTTGAGGGCTGCACCCCATGAAAACTTGTGGTTCTGCTTCTTAAATGGTTAATGCTGCACTCAGCTGAGCAGAGTTAAGTGTCCAGCTGGAAGTGGTGTTTGAACTGTGACTTGAAAGTTTCTATCCTGTCACAGAAGGCAGAGCTTTGCAAATTGGATAGCTGCAGTTCAGTGGGGTGTTTTGAATCCATGGCTGAAATTTTCCAGCTTGGTAGTCTCACACTGCCTCCTTAAAGATGCTCCTCTTCTAGGAATTGTGAAGTGCTTGCAGATCTCACTTGTACACGGGCAATTACTGGATCTTACCGCCTTTCTAAAGGGAGTACAAAATTCATGTTCAAACACACTTAACCACTGTTCGTAGCCTGAAATAAATTGCTTATTTGGACTATAAACCAGTTACATTTCATTGTTCCCATCACATCCTGATGCTGAAAACATGGATCTGGCTTTGCACGTTTAATGCTTAGGGGAGTTGTAAATCTGTTCCACATTAGTCAGCAACCATTTTCCACAATAAAATTGTCTTTGCAGGGGATGTCTCTGAAGTGGATCCTGTGCTTTCTATGTAGTGGTTTTGAGAAGGGAGCAAATAATTAATCCACAAGTTTTGCTGTTTGTTTAACATAGTGAGAGCCAGAGGAGCATAAAAGACAGGCATAAATTAACAGATATAACAAAAAATGTTGTACAGTGCTAAAAAGAAGTGTGGTATGCCTTGAAGTTAAGAGGTTTTTTACAGGAATGGTAGTTGTGTATTAAGTAGTTGTAGCAGATTGTAGAGACAGTTTAGACAGAAAAGGAGTGTGGATACTTAGGTAGTGACCAAGTGTATCTAAACTAGTCAAGTTTGCTGAAATGGAGCAAATCTTGCTCTCTAGGATACTAAACCAGTCTAATACTGATACTTTGGAAGGTGAGTTTTGGGGACAGAAGAAGAGTGGGAAGGAGAGAATTACTCTTGTCTTTGCACGCTATTTCTTTTTATTCCTCTGAAGCATTAATGGCTGGTCACTGATGGATGTAACATGTGAGATAAACCCTGGGTCTAGGTAGGAATTTTACTATTTAGTTTCTGTTAGTCCTTTGGAGAAAGCAGGAAAACTGAGCCTGTGCATAAGTGACCCATGCGTTCCTCATGTAGTTTCAGCAGTGGAGTTTACTGGAGGTGCAGATGCTCTATCTGGCAGTTGTTTTTTTCTGTTCCTGAATTAGGCCACTATCAGTCATCTTTTTCATCCTCATTTGCATAGGGAAATTAAGGTAGGCATATAGTGTGTTTTTCTTAGATTTACCAAAAAGCATTGGTATGCTGTCCCACAGCAGTTTTGTGCTTATCAGTATTTGTAGGTCTGCTAGAAGCTTGGTTTCTGCATATTTTCTAGAAGAACCACCATTTTTTCCTCTGCTTGTTTGAGAAATTTAGTCATGCTTTTTTTGTAGCACTGCCTCTTTGTCAGACTACTGATTGACAATTATGTGAGAGCTTTTGTTGTTTTAATATTTGATGATTCCAAACATTGGGTAGAAATTGTGGCTTCCTTCTTTATATTCTCAGCACATTTATAGGCAAAATTCGCATTTGCATTAGATTTGGGCACTGCCCTATTATGTAGATTTATTTTAATTGGTTTTTGCAGGAATAGAATTAGCTGTCTTTCAGACCACTTAAATCACTTAAGTACAGGGATTTCCCCAATACCCTCAGCTGCTTGTAATCTGGTTCTCTCCTCCCACCAATCCAGGCAACAGATAATGGCAGCGCTGAACTCCCAGACTGCCATTCAGTTCCAGCAATACGCAGCCCAGCAGTATCCGGGCAACTACGAGCAGCAGCAGATCCTCATTCGGCAGCTCCAGGAGCAGCATTACCAACAGTACATGCAGCAGTTGTATCAAGTCCAGCTTGCACAGCAACAGGTATGGCTGACCAGCTGAGAATCTCGGCTTCTGTGTCCCAGGCTGGCACTGGGAGGCACTGACTTGTCTGCTGTTATCTCCTTGGAGAGGTGATTGCTACAAGGAGAGCTAGTGTGCTAGTGTCTAATGCTGATTCAGATTCAAACACCAAACCCTTTTATTTAATCTTTTCAAGTAGATTTCTGAAGCAGCTGTTAATTAAAAAAATTGTAAGCAGTTTTTACTAATGACTTGGTTCGGTACTATTGGAGACTGGATGTGAAACGCTCTGCTGCAGCATCAGTGGTGTGTGTGTAATTTAATGGGGGTACATACCAGTGCATCTGAGCATGAACAGGCCTACTCAGGTGACTCTCCCTGTAGGTATGAAGATCTGTGCAGAGCAGCAGGCTTTGGTCATCCCTGTGTTTCCATCTGAGCATGCAACACTGGCACATCACTACTGGATTTGAGATTGCTCCACCCTGCCAGCTTAAACACTACTGACTTCTGTCTCCTTTTCGTTTATTGTCTGATATCAGTATCTAATAAAATTGCTTGCCTGCAATAAGCTGCTTGTGATTTGGGTGGGAGGACAGACTATAACTGCCAACCTGAGGTATGTTCTTGAGCTAAAGACTTAAATGTCAGTAACTAATTTCCTGTTAAGTCATTTGCATTTTGTTGAGGCTGATGCGCTCAGCAAAGAAATGTCCAAAGAAGGAAACCATATGAATCTCACGGGCCTTCAACAAGGCCAGTGCAAGGCCCTGCCCCTGGGTCAGGGCATTCCCCAGTATCAGTACAGGCTCGAGGGTGAATGGATTGAGGGCAGTCCTGCAGAGATGGGCTGGTGAATGAGACACTGGATACGAGCTGGCAGTCGACTTTTGGAGCCCAGAAAGCCTGAGATGCATAAAAACAAGTGTGGTCAGAAGGTTGAGGGAGAGAGGTGATTCTCCTCTTCTGCTCTCATGAGACTCCCACCCCCACCTGAAGGGCTGTATCCAGCTCTGGGGTCTCCGGCATAAGAAGAACATGGACCTGTTGGAGCAAATCAAGAGGAGGGCCAAGAAGATGCTCAGAGGGCTGGAGCACCTCTCCTATGGAGACAGGGTGAGAGAGCTGGGATTGGTCACCCTGGAGAAGGGAGGGCTCTGGAGAAACCTCATTGCAGCATTTCAGTACCTAAAAGGGGCTTGGAAGAAACACGAAAAAACACCCTTTTACCAGGGTCTGTAGCGACAGAACAAGGGGCAAAGGTTTTGGTCAGACTGAACATAAGGGAGAAATTTTTTTTTACAGTGATCAGACACTCACACAGGTTGCCCAAAGGAGAGCTGTGGAAGTCCTATTCCTGGAAGTGTTCAAAGCCAGGTTTGATGGAACTTTGAACAGCCTGAGGTGTCCCTTGCCATGATTAGGGGGTTTGGAACTACATGATTTTTAAAGCTTCCTTCCAAGCCAGGCCTTGATGTGATGGAGTTGAAGTGGTATAGAAAGGGCAGAGACTTTTTACCCTGTTCTAGTTGCTCTTGAAATTTCATGACCCCTTAGTACCAATGCTTTAGTGTCACAGTGGTAAGCAAAAGCTACCATCTTATCAGTCTTGGCCTCAATGTCTTCTGTACTTGATGTTGCTCCTTTGAGATTGAGGTGTCGGAGACGCTGCTGCTGGATTTCTGCAGTGCTGTCAGCACTGCTCCTTCAGATCATCGCTGGCTGCTTTCTATGCGCAGAAGACTTGTGTCCTCCAAAACCCAGGCAAAACAGTCTTTCCTTTGTAATGACTTACAAAATAGTCCTGCCAGGCAACAAAGTTTATCCTTAGAATATCTACTTGGGCAACTCATGTAGAGAAAAACAGGAAAAAGAAGCATGTAACAGAGGTAAAAATTATCTAATTCTGCGATGGACTTCCCCGAAGTCACAGGTAGGTTCCATAACACTTCTAAGGAGTGCTTCCTGTGTAGATGCCTGTGACTCAGCTGCATTGGGATCTGTCAGTGCAGTTACAAAGTGCGGTCTGTCTGGTTGTTTACAGATCAGCTTGTGATGCAATTAGTTTTGGAAAGGCTGTAGGCAATAAGGTTTTAGAAAAGTTCTCACCGCTTTCAGTGCACAGAACTGCTGTAGTAGAAAGGGGACCTGGGCAACCTCTGTAAAAGCGCTCAAATTTGAAATCTAACTAATGTTTGTATTGATTTCATACTTCTTCAGGACACCTATATTCCATTTGTTTATCAAAATCTTTATATTATTTGGTTATTCTTTAAAGAATGGTACCAAAGCTTAGATATTTTCCCTTTCCCAATAAGAATGCATTGTAGTTTCTCTGGACTGATAACTAGAGGCAGGGAACTTGTTCATGAGAGTTCTCCATTTAACTCACAAATTGGCAAGTAGTTAACAGACCTTAAATGCTTCAGCTCTTCTTACACCTGGATGAGCTTATGCTGGAACCCTTTCAGCACACTGATAAAATCCAGCAAGGAAGTCATCACGTCCAGTTTTGAAAGAAATGTTACAAGAATGCAGAACTTCCACAGTTAAGTGACAGAGTTTGTTGTGTATTGAACTGTTTTTCTTCAGATTGTATTCACCAGCCTAGAACAAAGTGGCTTTGCTTCCCTTGATACTGATTAGATGTAATTCTCACTTGGCAGTGTGTGCTGCTTCTGATCTTTTGAGTCAAGCCCCCTTGTAGGGTGCAGGGAGAGATTTTTTCTTTTAAGTTGTCTCTATACATTCTGCTGTAAGGTATAAAACTGACATCTTGTGAGGGTTTGGTTTTCCTTGACTTAATTTCTTTCATTTTAGGCAGCCTTACAAAAACAGCAGGAGGCAGTGGTGGCGGCGACGGGAGCCCCTCTGAGTACTGCATCGAAGGTGAACACACCTGCCCCAGGGGACACCCCATCTATCAATGGGCAGGCCAGTGCACATGCAGACAGCCCTGAAAAAGAGTTGGATCCAGAGGCTTTGGAAGAAGCACTGGAAAATGGACCAAAAGGTAGGACTAGCTGGATTTCTTAATTAAAACTAAATAGCAAAAGCACTTCTTATGATTCAGATGTCTTAAGTATGGTTACTTTGGTTCTTTGCTTGGTTTCACTGGGCTGTGGAAAAGCTAGATTTGATTCCTGGGCCTGCCCTCACCCAAGGCAGGGCGATACTGTGTAGGCAAAATTCAGCCTTGGGAGTGGAGAGAAAGAGGCCAAGAGCATTTTAGCAAAGCTGATGGGATCCAGAAACTCCTTTCCCTCTGAACTTGAAGGAAAGGAGAATAAAGGTTCTAGCACAAAGCTGTTCTGGGCAGAAATATGTTCAAGCTTACTTAAACTTGGGTCAAAACTGATTAAAGATATTTTCATTGAAGGGTACTGTGCAATAGAACCCATCACCTGTGGCAGTATGTCTGTCTTTGAGTCTTCCCTGTGTAAGCACTGTTGGTTTAAATGTGACTGATGGGAGAACTGGTCACATTTAGTAGCGTTGTAACTGAATTTGTACTGCATTTCGTACATGGTTTCAGAGTAGAAACTTGCTTCTTCAGTTAAAAACCTTACTTGGAAGCAACACTGATGCTTGTGGTCCTCAAGTATTCCCAAGGCTTACTTAAGTATCCAGCATAAATAACTGAAAAAAAACCCCTAACTGGAGTATTTCCTCCCCTCTCTCCAGATTCTGTTCCAGTGATAGCTGCCCCATCAATGTGGACACGACCCCAGATAAGAGACTTCAAGGAAAAAATCCGTCAGGATGCAGACTCTGTGATCACAGTGGGCCGAGGAGAAGTGGTTACAGTCAGAGTACCAACTCATGAAGAGGGGTCTTACCTCTTTTGGGAGTTTGCTACAGACAATTATGACATTGGTTTTGGGGTGTATTTTGAATGGACAGACTCCCCTAATACTGCAGTCAGTGTGCATGTCAGCGAATCCAGTGATGATGAGGAGGAAGAGGAAGGTAAGTGTGCTTTATATGAACTGTCAGAGTTTGCAGTGAAGGAAAACCCAACGGATTGTCTTGTGTAATTTCATAGTTCCCTGGCTTCCATCTAGTTGGAATCATGTTTTGAATAGGAAGTGCAGTTTTGAAGGTAACTTCAGTCACCTCTTTTAATCATAGGTAGGTTAAAAGAGTTGAGGCTGGGGAAATCCTTTTCCTAAGTCAACTACTCAGTAAGCTAGACTGAAACCTGTGCCATAATAGAGCACAGCGGGTCTGCATGCTGAAAACCTTAAGAAACATCCTGCTCTGCTGTTCATGACATTTTTCTAGGGAGGAAGTTTCCTTGAGGCTTCAGCAAAACAGCTTCAAAGAGCAATTCTTGGTGGTGGCTGGGACACAGGTCACAGCCTTTGCCTGTGGGGGAGTTTAGCATACCATCACAAAAAATGTTTTGAAATGGGCATGTGATTTGCTTAGAAGAAGCTGATACAGGGAGCAGTGGCTTTCCGGGTATTACTACCTAGTAATCTGTACTGGTAAGATGTCAGATCAGTAGCAGACAGTGTGGAGTAATGTGTTACTGAAAACTAGAGCTTGGCATCTCTACAAACTGACCCAGCTGTGCTGGGGAGATGGCTGTGGTGAGTTTTAATACCAAACTATGAATTATGATGAAGTGGGCATGCTTACTGTTCCTTCTGCTTCTGAGTGCTTTAGCCACAGCCTTGGTATGAATCCTTTGACCCATCTGATCTCTAAACTAACAGAGAGTGCCTTGTCCACTATAGATCAGTCTGACTTTGTCGTAACATCCAGCCATGTTAACTGACACCCTTTTTTTCTCTTGCAGAAAATACTAGCAGTGAAGAGAAAGCCAAAAAGAATGCCAACAAGCCTCAGCTAGATGAAATAGTGCCTGTGTACAGACGAGACTGTCATGAAGAAGTGTATGCTGGCAGCCACCAGTACCCAGGGAGAGGAGTTTATCTTCTTAAATTTGACAACTCCTACTCTCTATGGAGGTCAAAAACAGTTTACTACAGAGTTTATTATACTAGATAAAGGTGTGGCTGTGTATGAGGCTGGGCTGTGCAGAAGATGTCATTTTATTTGGAATTTTCTTCAAGCATAATGGATCCTTTTGAGTCTGTGTTTTATCCTGTCTGTATCTGTATGGTTTGTGTGAACTTTTAACAAGTAGACACTGGGATCTTCCTGCTTCATGACACTAATGCATATTGCATTGGGCTTAACACAGGATCTCCCTAACCTATTTGGGGATTGGAGTTAACTGATGGAAGTCATTGACTCCAGTGCTAAGGTCACATCAGTTGCATTTGTTAAAGTCTCATGAAAAGGGGGAGGGAGTTGCTGGTTCACTAACTGGGTGATCTCTTGTTTCCAGGTCTGGATGCTTTGAATAACTTGTTAATGGTTAATTTAAAGGTCCCATCAATAACTGGTAGATTTGGATGCAGTTTGCTGTGTAGCAAGTTTCTCTTAACTGTATTTGAATGTCAGATTTTTTTACACCATTAAAACTTGAAACTTTAAGTTGATGCAGTTTAGAAATAAGTTGTCTCACTTCTGTCCTCATAGAGAAACATCCAGTTCCTTAAACCAGTATAGTGTCTAAGACAAGGATGAACAGCGTCCTGAAAGTACAGCAAATAACCTCTTCTGAAGGTGTAAACTGAATGATAATTAACATTTAATATGTTACAAAAAGAACCTTAATCTCTGCCCCACTGCTAACCCTAAAATAATAAAAATATTTATGTAATTGGCTTTGAACCAAGGGCACAAACTATTTCTGACTTCGATGGGTTTTTAATAGGGTAGACTTTAAAAAGAAAGTCTACAAACTAGAAACCAGTTTTCTGCACAACGTTCTGGTTTGCTTTTGTAAGACCTGAGTAAGCACGTTGTGCATCTGTAGAGCAGTAAGTCACTTTGATAAAGTATAGGAGTTAATGTTGCACTAATTGTGGAAATCACTGCCACTCCATTTTAGTCTGAACTGGTGATATTGGGGTGCAAACTTTCTACTTTAATTTGTAACTGTTAGCAGAAAGGCAGAGTGCACATACAGATACTTAACCTAGCTTTAATATCAATTTCAGATGGTTTTGTTGGGGCATTTTGTATTTTGTATAGTGAAAAAAACACAGGTGGCTACTTGGCATGAGGCTGCAGTAAGAACCTGCACCCCCCAGACTCAGGGGTGATGTGTTGCAATAATGACTTGTGCAAGTGCTCTCTGCATGGGTAATGCACTTTGTTACTGAGAGGAAATGGTTACTTTGGGCCTCAGATCAGCTCTTGCAGTAAGACTTCCATTGATCAGCTGCAGCATGTGCAGTTTCACAGCAAATGATGTTGGGTTTGCAGGATTTGTTTGAGTAATCAGTTTGTACATACATGATACTTTACTTTTCTCATACCAACCATGGAGATACTTCTCCTAGAGTGCTTAACTTGTCATCTTGCTTTTGGTTCAGCAACACCGTACCAGCTTATAGCTAGTTAGTGCTGCTTTATCCAAAAACACTGTACAATGTTCTGCTCTTGTGTACATACAGTATATAAACCATGACTTTAGAAAGTACCTTGCTTTTAAAGAAAACTGTATTTAATGTAAAAAAAAAATACACCAAACACCTTTTAAAAAGGCAGCCACTAATATATTTCTTCCGGTCTTCAATTTACATTTTTTTTTGTTCATACAAAAATGTTACAACTTCTTCCTCTAAGAATATCTGTTCTTGGAAGCGGTGTTTGTCGCTTTAAATGGCAGCACTTACTGTCATGTGTTGGATGTTAGAACTTTTACGTTTTCAGACCTTTTTTTTATTGCCTCTGGCTATTGGTTAGTACAGTACAAGTGCGATTTCAAGATACTTTGAGATAGTATTTAATCCTAATTAAAATACATTTATCTGTAATGCTGTTGGCTTTTTATTAATTTGCAAACCTTGGCTGTGCTGTGTATGGCTATTGAGCTAAGATAAGCTTGTCATCTTCGCTCTCACTTTTAAGGGCTCAGTACCATGCTCATCCTGTGGTCTTCACAGCCAAATCGCTCGGGCCGAAGGCTCTGCCCGGGAATGGCACTGCCTCGCTGGATGAGGCCATCTGTCAGTGTTGGAAGAGCCCAGCCTGAACTGCATCATTGCTTTGGTTTTTGAATGGGCAGCCGAAGGGATTGGGTGTGAGCAGCTAAAACCTGTAAGCTCTGTTCTGCCGAGAAGGAAAGCACCTGCCTTTTCCCCTGGGGCTTAGGTGAACCCAGCCTCCGAGGGCAGCAGGGGCTGGCTGCCTGGTCCTGAGAAACCAAAGGGCCAGGGACAGGCAGGACCAGGTACAGTTTAGACTGAAAAAGAATAAAAGACCTAGAGGCGAAAGTGCAAGCTGAGGTTTCTGTTGGCCAAAATCACCCTTTTGTGCTTACCTGCTGCTGGTAAGGAGCTTATCCCAGATCCAAGGCTGCAAGTAGGTTGTGTACTAGTTTCGTCTGCGGCCCCATCTGCCCCCATAGACAGCAGCCTCTTGAGCTGGTGCTCCCAGATTTCACCTGAGGAGCAGAAGTCTCTTCGGAGAGAGCAAAACAAGTGCTGTGCTGTGAGAAGCAAGATGCTGAGAAGTTCAATGTACCATAGTCTGGGTTTGCTACAAGCTGATTTCACATGAAATGTGCAAGTGCATTGAAACCAAAGTAATTACAGTAGCAAGTCAGTTGGGCCTATTTTACCTGTGTCATGCATGTATATATTCCCCTTTCTCCAATTAGAAGTGGAGCACTGTGCTCCTCCCAGCTCACTCAAGGCAGCTCTCTCTTCCACAAGAGAGTTACTGTAAACGCTTTCTGAAATGGACTGAGTCACTGGCAGTAACCTGGTGATGCAACATAAACAGGTCCACAAAGCTTGGTTCCAGATACACTGGTCCTTTGAGAGAAGCTGAACAATACGAGGGACAAACCATTGTTGGAAATGATGTTGTTCTCAAAAGCACCAGCAACAAGGATGGTGCTTCTGCAGGTTCTTCGAGGCAGTTGCACGGGGCAAGGCACTGTCTTCCTTCACTCTGCTGTCCCAGAAGGATAAGCAGTGCAATTGAAACAACTTTCTAATTAAGCCACTTGTCTGCTGTATGCAATTATCCTCTCCTATCCTCTTTGCTGGACTTCCCACCTCTTGGCTTTTCGCACTTTCAGCCTTGTACTTTGCTTTGTAAGTCACAGATTAGACACTGATTTAGAGCAGCTGGATGCAACCTTTGAGGTAACTGTAATGGGCAAGGTCATCACAATCGGGTGTCTGCTGTCAAAGGAGGTCTGAGGCGCTAAATGGCTAAACTTTAGCCATTTAACTTCCTCTTTATGCAGTTGCTTTAGGAGGTCTAAGAGTAGGCTGCACAGACCTGATAGAAGTACAAAGAAGCAAGGTAGCCACTCTTCACCCAAGTGCCAGCTGAGCTCGAGGCTGACAGCTCAGGCAGCTGTTAGCCTTATTAATCTGAAAGAGCAGTGTGAAGGCTGCTTTCTGACAGCTTGATGCTCTCTAGCACCAGATCCTGAAATCCCCATCCTTTTCTTTCTACACTCTGCTATGTTTCCAGTGAAAAAACTGTAGGGGAAGCTGGAAGAAGCCCACTTGAGATCTCTAATCTCTCCCAGCCTGTTTGACTCGTGTTCCTGTACTCTGTATTTGGGCCCTGTCATTCCTGCCCTTCCTTGAGCTCCTCTGCCATATTTGGCTGCCTCATTCACGCACTGTGGGGACTTGGCCAGCACCTTCTGCATGGTGCTACTCAAAGGTGCCAGCTAGAGCAAGAGCTCAGTGAACATGCATGTAGCCCCAGGATTCATGGAAATTACAGTTTCTCTCTTGCAAGCTGCTATTTCTGCTCTGATCTACCCTATTCCACCTCCCCCCAAAATACAGTTCCAAGTCACTAAGCCCAGCTCCTGATGTTCACTTGCAGTCCAAGCTCAGTAAGCAAGAGCTTTCAGCTTCCACAGCCAGCCTGCCTGTGCTTACACTCCTGCTCCCTGCACAGGGGGGCAACATACAAAATGGAAAACTTTTGGGACTGAGTCACTGCTTTATTTGTCACAGAGATGTGTGAGTTCCTGTGGTACTGTTGGTCCCATGCTCTGTGACAGAAGTGTGCTTGCCCTGGGCTCACATGTGCTGGTGATGCTTGCACTGACAGCTGTTTGACAGGGCAGGTTACAAATGTTAACTGCCTGCTTTTGGGTCCATTGCTTGAGAAAAAACCCCTAAACTCACCCCACATCTACATCCAGCACCACATACTGGAAGACTAAGCTTTGCTTGAAATGGCATCCCAAATGGTTACCCAAATATTGCTCATCTGAGACCTGCCAGTTGGACGTCAAAGGCCTTTCAAAGGTGTTCTGTTGAAACAACATCAGACAGGCCTAAAGAAGGATATTAAACTATTTGGACTAGTATTGATACAGACACAGCAATGCAGTATAGATACTGCATATGCAGAGTCATCATTGGGTATCCTAAAAATAAAAACCTTGAAAGGAATGAGGGAAACCAAGGTGACAGTGGTTCCCTCTAAGTTAAAGTGCTCCCTCTTGGCCCCTGTTACTTTCATCTTGTACCATCTCCATCATGAAGCTGGTGTGAAACCTGTTGCTTTTAATCAGGGGGTTCACTGGCATGCCTAACTGGTGTTTAAATGTGGAGGAGTAATCCCTTATTCCAGCCTCCACTTCTTTGGAGTTCAGTGTTTTCCTCAGCATCAGAGCAGGTTTCACACATTTTTGTTTTAAGGAAGTGGCTGCTCAGTGATGGTCATTGCTCTCATATGACTTGGCAGCTGCTCTGTGCTGGGGCCCAGGCGAATGTTTGATGTTACCCCTTGTAGTGTGTTTGAGCAAAAATTCCCCTTGGCTGTGCATCCCTGATGGAGTAGCTGACCTGAATGGAAAAAGCTGATTCCCTTGGCCTGGCAGCATTGCTCCCTTTCCCCAGGGACCTGCTCCAGGCCAGCTTGCAGGTCCTTTCCCACTGTAGCTGCAGCCCCAGGAGCGTGCTGGGGAAGCCTGACCACGGTTGCTGGCATGTTGTCGGTCTGGGGAAGCTCAAACACGCGTTCTCCCCCTGCACTCCTGATGAACTGTGGGCAGGAGGGCTGCCACTGCTCACCCAGTGAAACAAATTCTTGGCCTTCTGCCAGCATTTCATTAGCAAAATGCCTGTACAGTCATTAAGCTACGGCACAGGAGGCATGGGACAGCATTTGGGGCATGTGGGAACAGGCTCTGCAGTGTGGACTGAGGGGCAGGTCTGCCCACACAGCCACAGGGAGCCCAGCAAAACCCTTTGCTGCCCCAGGGATGGGCATGGGCCCCTTTGGCTGTCACTGCTCAGGAAACTGGTTTAGCCATGGCTTTCCTGTACCACACGAGCAGTCAGTTATGACCCAGGTGTGCCTTCTAGACCTGCCTGGGTGAGCCTTGTGCACTGCCTTGCTAAGGGAGAATAACTCTCAAAAATACCATGAACTAAAATTAAAATTAGCACAAACTCTGGTATTTATTGTGTGTTGCAGCATCACACTGAGAAAAGCCCCTGCTCGTGCCCTCCCTGTGAGCGTGGCCTCTGAGCTGTGGTGCTGAGACCGTGCAACTCACTCCACCCACAGCCCCAGGCAAGGGACAGTGAGGGGGGATCTCCCCTTCGAGGCAGGGGGACCTCAGCTTTGTGGGAGAGGAACCCCATTCTTCCTCATTGCCATGTTTTGATACCAGATGAAGCAGAGCAGCCTTTGTGTCTCGGCTGCCATTCTGGGTGTGCTCAGAGGTACATGCTGGGGAAGAAGAAGGGGTCTCCTTCCTCATAAAAGCCACACCAGGTCTTTCTGCCCTTTGCAGGGCAGCTGTAGTTTGTCTTGGAGGGTTTCAGCAGACTCAAATCCCCTCTCTCAGGCTCTGATCTTTGGCACAGGCTGTAAAACATCAGGAAATCATTTGCAGCCTGCGTCAGGGCCGTCAAGATCACAGAGCAATAGCAGAGCTTCGCGTGTTGCTTGTTGAATTTGGTTCTGGCTTGAAGAGAACAGAGGATTTTAATGCATAAAAGAAAAATAGTGTCACTAAGCCTTGGATTGCTTCATATGCAGGCCTGGTGATGGGAAGAACAAGGCAGGAAGCAAGCTGAGCTGCCCCCAGCCAGTGCCCCAGGGCTGGGCTTTGCCCTGGCACAGCAAAGCGCTGGGAACATCCCATCACAGCCCTGGCACAGAAACCACCCCCTGCCCCAGCCAGCAACACCCCACAGATGTCCCTCTCTGGCCTGAAGTGTCCCTTGGTGGGGAGTGGGAACCCTCAAGCCTGCACCAACCCAAGGTGAGGCAAATTGGGTGACGTGGAGTTAACACTGAGGAAAAGCACCATCCTTTTGCAGGCATCCACCTGCCAGTTGCAGATAAAGCTGTGCCGAATACATCTGTGCAGATTGCTCAACCTGTCTGGGTTATTTTCCCCTGGATGAGTAATGCTGTTTTCCTAGATCCTGTAGACAATATTTTTCCTTGGCAAAATCTCTCCCAGGGTTACTTGTGCCAAGAGCCGTTTCTACAGGTAGATTTTGGTAGCCAGCCCACTAGTACTGGATAAATATGGGGCTGGAGTGGTGAGCTGCCCCTCCCAGCTGAAGAGACCTCACAAAGAACCACTTCCTGCTCCCCCAGAGCCAGCCAGCCCATGGGGATGAGTGCCAAGCTTCCCTCCCCAGCCTTGTTGGTGGCACTTGCAGTGGCTACAAAGCAAACAAAAACTGTAGAGCAGCAGGGAGCCACTGGCATCTCCAGCCCAGCCAGGGCTGCTATCCAGGTGAGTGCCAGCCTGGCAAGCCACAACAGTGCCAGAGCAGCCTGGTTTGGCCCCAGCTGTGGGGGAGCCCCTTCCTTAGTGCCAAGGGAAGGGCAAAGACTCTACTAAACAGTGGAAAAGAAGTAATAGCAGAAGGGTCTGGCTGTTGGTCTGCTATATGTCTGTGCTTTTGTGGGATAGTGTGTAACTTGGAGTTGGGGTGGGGCTGTGGGAGAGCTGGGGCTCACTCTCACCATGGTGCATGCTCTGGAGCCAAAGGGATGGTGTCTGATGATGCCACCTCCCTCTCAATGCCCTCATGTCCCTTGGGCACTCCAAAAGCCCCAACATCACCATCCCCACTCAGACTCAACCGGCATGAGGGTCTCAGGGACCATGTCATATGAGAGCTCAGGGCACAACCTCACACAAGTAGAAACTGGGAGGTGAAAGGAAATACCCAGCAGCACTGAAAGTGGTGTAGAAAACCTCCTCCTGCACAGAGGAGCTGCTTTGCCCAGCTACAGGAGCCTTTCTCTCAGCGAGGCTTGAAAAAATCCTGCTCCTGGCTTCAATCCCACAGCTGTTTTTAAGGCAGGACGCTGCAGCCCAGCAGCTGGGCTCGACTGGGCATCCGTCCTCTTTATTTTCCATCTCCATGCTGTTGGCAGCATGAAGTCTCTAAGAAACTTACCCAGGCAGGCTGGATAGCATGCACAGATGTGCACATAGTGCCAGTGCACACCTTGAGACACGTGGAAACATGACTAAAGCATCCCCACAGCACCGTGGAGGGCAGCAGGGCACCTCCTGTCTGCCCACCTCTCTCCACCCTGGGTGGACACAGAAGAGCATCCAAGCTTTCCAGCCTGCTGTTAGGTCATCTCAACACCACAATTTGGCTCTGGATGACAAGGCCAGCCACATCTGGCTCTGGGGGTTGGGTTTCAGCCACCACCACCACTTGAAGATATGTGTAAATGCAGTTCCAAATAATAAAAAAACTAAATAAACCCCCACAAAAATACTTAAACCAGCTACTAACCTGCCTGGCATGAAACTGTCCTCCAAAGGTGGTGGCAACATCTGACTCAGCCTCAGGACAATCCCCACCAGCTCCCCATACCCAGCACCAGTGCCATCACTGCCTGTACCCCTGCCTGCAGAAGTGGGGAGAGGGATGCTTCAGCACCTAAGCACAAAGCAGATGCAGGGCCCCATCCTCCTGGCAGCTGCTGGACCGAGCCATCCTTGCAAAACAAGCCCCACTGCCCTAAGTTCTCATGGCTTTTCATACCTCAGCCATAGATAGCACTTAAGTTCGATTAAAATCTCCACCAGGTGAACTTTCTGTGGCCGTTGCCACACCAGTGCACAGTTTTGCGTGGCTACAGGGGTGCAGCCCAGGAGCAGACGGCCCTTGGGGGCAAGGGGCTGAACCAGCTCTACATCCCATGGCCTGTCCCATGGGTTTGATGGAGATTTTCACCATTTTTTTTGCTGGACAGGCCTGGGAGGCAGCCAAGCCTGGGATTCCATCAGTGCCCAACCTCTGCAGCAGCTGGGACATGAGGCTCCTGCGTGTGTGCTGGGACCCTCTGACAAGGGCTTTCTCATAAATGCCTTCCTCTGATCACAGTGCCGCTTAGACACACCCACTGCCCACCGTGCCAGGCACCCCACACCTTCTGCACAGCCTGTGTGGGAACACTGGTGGCACCCCTGTCTCTGCACTGCCCTGGAATGGGGCCCATCAGAAGCTGTGCCAGATGCCAGCCCGGGTGCAGAAAAGCACCTTGGTCAAGTCTCCTGGAGAGCTGGCAGAAGGCTCCCACAGCATTGGCCACATTGTCTGCATTGGCTCCAGTGTCCACCCCAGGATGGCTTCACTTGGGTGGCAGGGCCAGAGCCCAACATACCTCATCAAAGCACTGTGGGCACCACTGCTTGGTCACACAAAGGGGGAGAGGGAGACAACCCCACACTGGTGCCACAGGGAGCACCCTGGAGAACAGCTGGAGCCAATGGCACACCCAAATGAGGTGGCAGCTGCTGCTGTGTCCCTGCCCAGGAACATCTGGCAGGTTGGATATGGCCCAGCAGCACTGCTGGCGTGCCATGCCAGTGAGGAACCCCCAGCTCTAGGGGAGGATTCACATCTACCTGAACACCAGCACTGTACAGGGAGCAGCCAGGATCATGCCATTAGATGGGGCTATAGCTAAAGAATTGGTTTTGTAAATTATGTTTCGGACTCTGAATGGAGCTTGTCCTGGGGCAGCAGGTCATCCCTGCCTTGGTCTGACTTGCTGCCACAGGAGTGAATGCTTCTGGGATGCAGAGGCATGGCAGGAGGGATGGGAGTCCCAAAGAGTCTGTGGGAAGCTGCAGATGGAAGAAGTTACCAAATTGCCTGGGTTGCAAAGTTTATCCACTCTCTGATTTTCCTGTAATAACCCTTTTGTTTTCCCCTGGTGCACTACATGGCTCACAGCAATGGCAAAGACCTCTGGCAAAGGCACATGCCTGGTGTTAATTTGCCCCGGGCTCCTTTTGGCTTACAGAAAGAGTTTCCCCAATTCCTGACCTAAACCAGAGAACTGTCAAGGCTGCAGGTACTGCCTAAATGCTTAGAAAAAACCAATAATCTGTCTGAAGACTTCAAAGCTCCACAGTGATACCAATCCAAGCAATCCCTGGGGCATCAGCATTTTTATGGCACTGATGGGGGGAATGAGACATGGAGCACAGTTTGCCCAGGATTTGCCATGCCACACTGAGATCCCTTTGCCATGGGGCCATCCCATCGCTTTTGCCATGCAAGCTCAGGTGCCTTCCCTGTGCTCCAAGAGGCACTGGAGGCAGAGGAGCTGGTCTGGCCCTCTCTCCAGCAGCATCAGCATCTCTCCTACCAATGTGTTAACTACTGGATTCTAAGTCATGAAAACGAACTGGAGGCATGTGGTTCTTGCTGCCTTCTTCCTGCACAGGCGTGTTTTGTGTAGCAGAAATCCACTTTCTAGCATGCAAATTACTTCCTAACAAGCAGTTTAGCTCCAGCCCTTTCCCCCTTTGGGGACATGAGTGCCCAGGAATAGCTGCTGACAATGCTACCAGAAAACCCCAGGATTTTTGGCAGCGTTCACAGCCACATCCTGTTCCTTGTGGGAATAAAGCCATTTAGCCAGGATGACAGGAAGAAAGGGTGCCCTCAGTCTGCACCCAGACCCACTCTGCTCTCCCAGCACCTGAAGGGGAGGACATTTTGCAGAGCCATCCTGGGCCATCCTGGCCCATCCCAGTCTCTGGGAAGGAAAGAAAGCCAGGGATAACCACACAGTGCCTGGCCATACCCAAGCACAGGGCATTGCCCAGGTTAATACCAGTGACTGAAAAAACAGCCCTTCCCATTTTCCATAAAGCCTAAATGGCCAGACATGGACCCGAACAAGGAAGCACAAGGCTGTTTGAGCAGGCAGCACACGTGCCTGTGTGAGGGAGGCGAACAGGAAAAGAAATAGGAAGTGGAGACAAAGAATTTCCGCAACATCCCTCTAAACCTCTTCCTGCACGTGGAGAGTCAGGAAATACAGGAGAGATGCCCCGCCCAGGCTGAGCAGGGCCCCAGACAGCCTCCAGAGACACAGACTAAAGCACAGGGAAAAGGATGGAAACTCACAGGCCACACCCACAGTAAAAATCCCGTCTGACATGTCAAGAAGCCCGGATTTGGGAATGACAAATGAATATGCACTACTCAGAAAACAGGTGGAACAAACTCTCCAGGACCCACATCTGCATCCCAACCCAGCAGCAAAACCCCTTTCAGCAGCCCAGTGAGGAGTCAGCCACCAGCAATGCCACCAACCCTCTCTGAGCCCAGAGGGGGAACCCCTCATTTCCACACTCACACTTTGCTCCAGGAGGAAAATAGAGAGATAGATGGGTTGAGAAATGTCGTGTATGGATAAATAACTCAGTCCCAACCCAGGGGACTGAAAGCCTGGAGCCCCAGGAGATGCTTTAATTCCTTGCAGCAATCCAGGAGGAGCTGGTGGCTGCATGATGCAGTTACCTGAATCCCACAGCAACAGGTGACATTTCACATCCCCCAAAAGCATTGCTGACCTATGTGTGGGTTTTTAGCAAATTGCAGATAGTGTTTTTCCTGATTCCATGGAAAGTTTAGGATTTGCCCATGCTGTTAGGAAGCAGAGCTGCCTGGTGCATTGCTTTCCTGGCCCTGCAGTCCCCATTTGCCTGCAACGGGCAAGTCCTGCTCCAGAAGCAGGTCCTGGCTTTACAAATATTTTATCCTTAGGTATTGGAAAGGTGGGTTGTCAGACCATCTTTTCGAAAACCTTTTTTAAAGACATACAACTATGAAAAATCGTGACTGGGGTGTTTTTTTATGTTAAATTTCTTCCTGAAGGGAAGTTCTAGCCAGGTGGGGGTTGGTCTCTTCTCCCAGGCACTCAGCAATAGAACAAGGGGGCACGGGCTCAAGCTCTGCCAGGGGAAATTGAAGTTGGAGATCAGAAAAAAATTCTTTCCGTAGAGAGTAATCAGGCATTGGAATGGCCTGCCCAGAGAGGTGGTGGATTCACCATCCCTGGAGGTTTTTAAGGTGAGATTGGCCATGGCACTGAGTGCCATGATCTGGTAAAGGGACTGGAGTTGGACCAAGGGTTGGACTTGATGATCTCAGAGGTCTTTTCCAACCCAATTGATTGTATGATTCTATGAATCTATGATTTTGGGCTATTTGTTTTGGATTTCTTCTGTTTTTTTGTGGCTGGCAACCCCCTGCCCAAGGCTGCTAAAGTAAAAGATTTCACTGAGGTTTGTTAAATAAGCCTCTTCCTATCAGACTATTCAGTGGGGTTTTTTAGAGTTTTTTCAGTTTATTCAGGTTTAGGTCTTTTTAGTTTATTCATGGTATTCACCAGCTTCCCACTAACCAGGTTTGCTTTCCTTGAAACCCTTATGTTTTGCTGATGGCCAAACACAGTGGACACCAGCGTGTTGTTGGGAGCACCTCTCATGTGTGGGGTGGGACCAGCTGCTGTCATCAAACATAGCGTGACACACTGTGGAACCTTGACATGGGATTATGCCTTTTTTTTTACCCTGATCTGTTTGAGGGTAGATGGTTAATGCCTGCAGTCGAAAGCACTTCATTAGACAGCTCATTAGTTAATCACGCTTGTACGTTCTCCTGTCCCCATGCATGTGACAACTGAAGCTGAAGAATCTATGGGAATTATTTAAATCACCCACGTCCCACACCTAAGACTTAAATACCCTGACAGGCAAAGAAGTGTTAATACTTACAACTTCCTGGAGTTTTCCCCGTGTTGCTACTGTACACCAAAATATTAATAAGCCCCAAAAGCAATAACGGTTAACACTTTAGCTAGTTAAAATAGAGGGCTTTTTAAGCATTAATTTGTCAGGAAGATGACAAGATTATATGCACCGTCAGAAAGCCAGCTCATTAAAGCTGCCCTGCTGCAAATACTTGGCCATGCTTTGTTGTAAGAGCACAAAGCAAAGAGGCAGCAACTTACTGTGGGGTTATAGTGGGGAAGTCACAGCTCAGCTGAGAGGGAATGAACACATGGCAAGGGGATGGAATCTTCTGTAAAAAAAATTGGACACAAGTCAGAGAGATGACACTGCAGCTCCTTGGTTCTGCTCAGCCTGTTGGCCAGGATGTGCCAGCTGTGAGCTGACAAGACTTCTTGGCTTTTAGATGTTTCCCTTTCACTTCACTCAACAAACAGTAAAGAGGATCAGCATGTTTAAATCCCATTTCTGTGTATAAAGATACACCTGACCCCAGATAGGTGTATCCTCTCTAGCATAAGCCCTGCCATGAGACCTCAAGGCACACAGCCATGCATACAAGTGACACAAGAAGAGGTGAACTACATCTCAAAGTCCCCACCAAGGCTTTACCCAGTGACCAAAGGATACCTCAAAGTTTCAGCTGTAAAAGTAACCTCTAAGGGTTCATTTTAAACCTTCATTATCTCAATATATAATTCTCTGACACTGGATTTGTGCAGATTTTCAGCAACCACATTACACTCTGCTTACACACCGTACACCCAAGGAATGCACTTGTTTTTGAAGGAGCACACGTCACATCTTTAGAGTTCAGTGAACTGGCTCTCAGGTCCTCAGGGAAAAGAAAAATGAATATGAACTTCCAGATGCAGTTTCATAGAATCATAAAATGGTTTGAGTTGGAAGAGACCTTAAAGATCACACAGTTCCAACCCCCTGCCATGGGCAGGGACACTCCACTAGACCAGGCTGCTCAGAGCTCCATCCAGCCCAGACTTGAGCACTTCCAGGGGTGGGGCATCCACAAATTCTCTGGGCAGCCTGTGCCAGTGTCTCAACACCCTCATATTCATACTAATATCTAATAAAAACTTACTCTCCTTCAGCTTGAATCCATTCCCCCTTGTCCTGTTACTACATTACCTGTGCATGTGAGAAAGAGCAGCAGCCCCCAACAGCACCCACGCAAGAACCTGGCAGGTGTCACAACTTGGATGCCTGTCATGCAAAGAGGGCCTAACTTTGCTACTGGTCCCAGTGGCCCTGGGGACAGGGAACTGGGTGCAAATGAGGACTTTCCCACTTGGTCACTTGTGAGGTGGAGTTTGGGGGCTTACTGTTTTTAAATAAAACTGAAAGTCTCCCACTCTGAGTTGCAAGGGCCATTGGTGGGGTCCCTGGTGCTCTCTGTGGACCCTGGCACAGTGCCAAGGGTGAGCAGGGGCTGGGATGGGAAGGAGATGGGCTGCCACAGTGCCAGCTGGGCACTCTCACTGCTCCATTTGACCCTAAGAGTTGCATTGTTTGGCACAGGGCAACACCATCCACCAGGAAGGTGCTTAATGCCTTTATTTGATGAGGGCAGCAGAGATGCTTCTCACACAACAAGGAATGCTGAGTCCCTAAGGATGAACCCATAACCTCCAGAGCAGCTACTGGGGCTGGGCTTCCCATGGGGCATTGTGATCATCAGAGTGATCATCTCAGGAGGGAGAGTGTGAAAAAACAGTGGGTTTACCCTCGTGACTGTGAAGCTGGTCCCAGGAGAGCTGCCAAGGGCCCCACAGGATGCACCCGAGCCACCCCCACTCATCTCCCAAATTCTCATGTGGCCCTACTGCCACTGCTCTCCCCTCTGTGCCCAGTGTCCCACCTCCTCCCAGTGTCCCATCTCCTTCCAAAGCATCCTCACCAGACCTCTCTGTTCACAACCACATGCTGCTGGGGCTGGGCTGCTGGGCTGTGGGGATGCTGGAATGTTGGGATGCTGAACTGCTTGGTTTTACTAAGAGCTGTTCAGTGCTCATGAGGAAAAAAGAGGGGGGATTGGAGTCCTAGTGAAAAATATGATGGCAGCAAAGCTCTGTTATAGCCACAGCACCTCGTTATTAAGGAGAGACAGGAAGAAGTAACATCTTTTATACTACCAATTTATAGTGTTGGAAAAACAGGCTTATGGTCACAGGCACCCTCTCACAGGAGAATGTATGTGCTTCCTCTCGGGCAACATCCATTAAAGGGATGTATTTGGACAGGGTGGTGAGAAGCAGCAGCACAAAATCCTAAAATAGACACGACAATGCTTCTTTCTGTCTGGCTCAGCTTGCACGGGAGTTTCTGCTGCTCCTCAAGCAACTTGCCCAAGGAGACATGTTTTCCTCCAGTGCCATACCCATCTCCACTCCTAAGGTGGCCCATGTGGTGGGCTCAGGCTGCAGAGCTGTTCCTGCCACCCAGCTCAGTGCTCTCCTGTCATTTCTGGAAGCTTCTTAAAAAATATACCACTCACAGGTCTTCCATGCTTCTCATCTCCCCTTGTCAGCCTTGGCATTATGCATGTAAATTCAAGTGATGCCATAGCAGGACATTTCACATCCCAAGGAGGAGGGTAAGGCCCAGGGAGAACCCAAATCACAAGGCAAAAAAATTACAGTGGGTGGCAGGGGGAGGTGAGAGGTGCTGAATTCTGACTTACAAAGTCAGACAGACAACTGAGTGAGCAAACACAGACGGATGGAAACAAAAGATCACTTTTGCCTTGTGTCTGAAATCCCGTCCTTTTATATAGTCAACTTCTGCCACAGAAGGGAGGAGGGATGGGGAAGGGACTGGAAAGACAGAAGATAAGCATGGCAGTACAACTGGAGGTTCCTAAAGGAGACTGTAATCCCCTGGGGTGACATCTAGCTTTCTGTTCCCAGCTCTATCCCACTGAGCTAGATCATTTATTCCAGAATTCCTATATAAATTCTGCTCCAATATCTCTGGCGTTTGGCCTATTCCTTGCAGTTGCCGTCAGTCTCTGCCCATCAGGACCTGCCAACCTGACATAGCACAGAGTAACACCTTGACAGTGCTCCCACATGAAAGACTTGGCATGCTCCCTGCCAAATATTCCTTCCTTTGATTGGTCTCAGACATCCCAGTCATAAACCTCAGCCTCTGGCCTCTCATTTTCCTTTGATAAGTCTGCCTTAGAGGAAGGAAGGAATCCATCTTTCGCTGTGCCAGGTATCCTCAGCACATCTGCTGAGTAAACACCCTCAGTTTCTCCCCTTGCTACCCAAAATCACCTCTTGACCCCATCACCTCCCCCTTTTCAGCCCCCCATTGCCATTTTCTGCAGGTGAATGATCAGCACTGGGTGCTCTGGTGAAGCTGCAGGGACCTTTGCTGTCCCTCTGTTCCTGGCACTGTGGCAGCTGGAGCCCTGCCAGGTGGGTGCTACCACAGTCACTGCCCTCAGAGGCACAGCCAAAGGTGCCAGCTCCTGTGAAAACCTCCCCTTGGGCTCAAGGCATTCCATGCTGTTGGTAATGGAGCCCTGTGCTCTGTTAAATCACCTTTTTCCCTGCACTCAGGCGCTCTGCTGCATTCCTGAATTGACTCTGTGCCCCAGGCAGCTTTCATCCCATATGAGTCCTGTACCCCCATTCTTCTTGTCTTATTGCTAAAACAAATCTCTGTGCACACCAGGTAACTCCCAGCTATATTCCACAGTACCATTGCTCCCTGAATAGATGCATAATGGGCAGGAACAATTTTCAATTCCTTTAGGAAAGTAATCAATTACAGAAACATTATAGAATGGTTTGGGTTGGGAGGGATCTTAAACATCTTCCAGTTCCAACGTACACTAGACTGGATTGCTCCAAGCCCCATCCAGCCTGGCCTTGGACACTGCCAGGGATAGGGCATCCAGAACTTCTCTGGAAAACCTGATCCAGTGCCTCACCACCCTCATAGTAAAGAATTTTTTCCTTATACATAATTGTTATGGGTTTAGCTAGGTAGGCCTAAATTTAGGCTTTACATTTCAGGGTAGGCCTGGGACTGTCGGCTGACTTGAGCTGGGCTGAGCTAGCTGACAGCTGACTTCTTCTAGCCAATAGTATTCCATACCATATTCCAACATCATTTCAAAGGGTAAGAGCCAGTGCGGGAGCGGCTTGGTCAGTTCCTTCATAGCTGTTGTCTGAGAAGGGTGCACCATGCTGTCCCAGGAGGGATGAGAAGACCAGGCCGAGAGCACCAGCTTACCACCATGTTATCTTAGGGAAGTAAAATGTTTGTTCTTAGTTTTCTGCTTAAGTCTGTCTCTCTGGGGATTAAGTTCTCTGGAGTAATTTGTAGTTAGAATGGTGAGATTTGTGTTCGCTGGGGAGGGCGGAGTTATTTCTTGTTATTTCTAACTTGTGTAAGCGTGTATTATATTGTAGTTTTCTCTTAATTTTCTCTTTTCTGTATAAATATATATAGTTAGTTTAAGTTTAAACCTGTTTTCAGGGTTTTTTTTTCCTTTCTCCCTTTTCTCAGTGGGGGGAGAAGGAGACCCTAACCCTCTGTGTTGGGCAGTTGGCATTTTGCCAGCTCAACCCAAGGCAGTAATCTAAACCTACCCTCTGTCAGTCCAAAGCCATTCTGCCTTGTCCTATCACTACAAGCCCTTGGATAGGGGTACGTTGGGGGTCACCCTTTATTTTTGTCTCCTTATCCTGAGTAGGGGGGCAGCGTGAATGACGGTCTGAAGAGCTCAGGCACAGCAGGCATCAGAAGGCTTTGGTCAGAAGGTTTACAAGACTTTATTCAAGATAGTTTCACAGACAGTTCATAGTAGTAGTAGTTCATAGCAGTAGAAGCAGTCCTAGTAGAAGATCTATTCTCAGTAACATCCACACCTTTTATATCCTCTCACATCCAACACATCATGACATTATTGGCTAGCCCCTTCATCTCACATACACCAAAGCATCTCATCGGCTACAAGACCACACACACACTCCAGGTAGCTCTCTTCTCTTTAAGGGAGAACTCTAAACTGCTTTCCTTATGGGATGCACTCACTGTTACCCCTACACCCTTGCAAAGTCCCTCTCCAGCTTTCCTGTAGGTGCCCTTCAGGTACTAGAAGGTGTTATAAGGTCTCCCGAGAGCCTTCCCTTTTCCAGTATGAGCAAACCCCTAACTCTCTCAGCCTGTCTTCATAGGAGAGGTGCTCCAGCCCTCTAACCACCTACCTGGCCATCCCTTAGACTCACTCCAGCAAGTCCATGTCCTTCTTGTGTTGGGGGCTCCAGACCTGGATGAAGGACTCCAGGTGGATTCTAAAGAGGGCAGAGTATAAGGACAGAATCACCTTCCCCGACCTGTTGGCCACACGACTCTTGATGCAGCCCAGGATATGACTGGCTTGCATGTCCCACTGAAGTCACTGCAAAGTGGGTGCTGGCTGGAGAGCAGGACTTGCCCAGGCCCCCCCAGGCACGCTTCCCACATCCTTGCCTTACTGGGGAATGGACTATCTGCTGTATTAGTGGCAAAATTTTTTTTCTTGCCATAGCTGCACCTCCAGAGTGGCTGAGTGGGTGTAGGATTAAGGAGAAACCTTAGTATACAAGAAACCTGTTGTTAGAATAGGAAGTTGAAGCATGTACCCAAAACAGCTTCAACCATTGTCTCTATAACTGATGCTCTTTGATTTTTTTGAGCAGCCGAGTGGAGGAAAGCAGCCTGGTGCCTGTCACTCCTGCAGCATCCTGTGAAATGAAGGCTCTGCCTGGTGGAGCCCTGAGATGTTTTTCCTTGAGCATTTCATTGTGTTGACCACTGTGCTGCTGCCGAAAGGAAAATTTTACTTACAGAGCATGTGGATTGAAGTGGTTCTGCTCAGTGATGGATTTATTCTGGAACATCCTTAAAAGAGTACCACTGCCCTCCCATTTTCTTCCATAAAATACTCAGAATTTCCCAGCCTGCTACACAGATGCTCTGCTCTTCAAGTAGCCATTGCCTATAATTTTGATCACTGTCTTTCTTGTAACTACAAGAAGGCATTTGTACAGTTAAAACAATTTAAATGTGAACATGAAGGATCATTTTATCAACTATTGGTATAGATGGATGTCAAAATGGGGTGACTAACCTGGCAAGAGGAAGGTTGACCTTCCAGCTGGAGGACAGGACTGAGAACTTCCCACTCTGCTCTTTGTCTCAGAGGAGCAAGACAGCTCACCTTAACTGTGTCCAGCTCAGGTAGAATGGGGTTTATAGTCTCCCCAATTAACCTGAGCACATTTATACATTAATAAGATCTTGTTTTGTGCCTGTAAACCTCTGTTATGTTTATAACCTTTATTACACTCCTCTGTTAATGGGACATCTCCCCATTGCTGCTGCCTGTGGGTGAGGGCAAAGGTGTCTGGATGGATGTGAAAACAGGAGCCAAGATGGCTCAGCTCATCCTTGGGGCTGCATTTCTGCCACAGAGATGCTGTGTAACCTTGGAGAATAATAACAAGCCTTTCACCCAGGGAAGTTATGATAAATTGAGCTGCTTCTGAAAGAAATAGAGTAGCTCAAAGGAGAATCAAAGCGGTCAGCTCAGCTGTGACACAGCCCCATAACCCCCAAGCTTCCAGCATATTCTTTCAGCACTTCTTCAGTGGCTCTAAAGCATCCTTTCAGGCCTTTCCATCTCTGCAGCTGGAGCCAGCTGCACACACACACTCAAATATCCTGGGAGGTGGAATCTCTGCAATCCAGCCAGCAGCTCAAGCACAGCTGTTAATGCCGAATTTGCAGACTGGCATTGTGAACGCCGAAGGTTTGCAAGGGTATCATTGGCTGTTGGGGAGGAGAGAAAAACCATTCCCTTCTCCTTCCTTCTCATTTCTGCCTGCCTGAAATGAGGTCTAGGTACTGAACATCTGCTTAATGTACCAGTCAAGCAGGGACACGCTTTCCTTGTTTATTGCAGAGCCACCGTCGCAGAAAGACAAGTGTTGATGTATAGCCTGGAGACATGCACGTGGCTCTGGCTTCCCAGCCAGAGTCACAGTGGGGCAGGAAAGGGAAAGCAGCAGTGAGAAATATGGGGATGCAGGTTATGGCAGAGCATCCACAGAATGTCTGAGGCCATTCAGCAGCGTTGGTCCTCCGGTGGCATCTGCACAGCCGGGTGGCTGCTGCCTGTCCCAGCTGGGGTTCAGCCTCGGCCTTCAGAGCCCAGCACCTCTGAGGCAGGAGGAGATTCACCCATCACAGCAGAGATACAGTAGCAGACAACAGAGCTGTTCATTCAGCAAAGCGTAGGGATAAATAGAGAGTGAAGGGCCCATTGCATGCTGATTTCCCATGAGGATCAATTAACTGTAGTTAAAAAATATATTTTTAATGTCATAATCTTCAACTGTCACTGGCTGATTGCAGACATAAAGTGAAGCCAAAATCCTCCATGAAATATGTTGGCTCCTGAGGAAAAAAACCCAGATTTGGCTGCCGATGTTGGCACTACACAGCCCTGTACCCTACAGAGACACAAGGACTGACTTGGGTGACACGGAGAACAGGTCTAATGCCAAAAGAGCATTACGACATTTTGTGAAATACAATATGCTTATTTAGTTACCTCTAAATAAGGTGGGTGAATTTCCCACTGTTTGAATCTCTTCAGCAACACAATATCCTCACGATTAACATCGAGGCCAGCATTTAAAGCAGGAAGGGAGTTCAACGACGTTGCTGAAAGCCGATTTCCATCAGCAGGATTGCACTCCTCTCTGAGCATCCCAGGAGAGACCTCCATGGTCCCACCTGAATTCCTGCTCTGCCAATAGCAGAGCATTGATTACAGCTTTCAGAGGACTTGTCATAAGAGGAGGGAACATTTCAAGACCCAACCCTTCATCTCTGGGTTGAATGTCACATAGTGGTTGGTGGCTCTTTGGAGCCTGTTGCAAACAGTAGCAGTTGTGTCAGCCCCACTGCAAGGGCATAAAAGCAGCGGTCGCATTTTTAGGAGAAAAAAACACCAGAAGTGATGTGACTTGCCCCAAACTGGTGAGAAAGTCATGCTTGGGACAAGACTAGGAAAGGAAAACCTAATCCTGGGCTCACAGAGCAAATCTGCATGTCTTTTGCCCCAGAGCTGACTGCATCCTAGGGAAGGTCTTCCCCAGTCCTCATCTTCTGCTTGTGCCTCCACACTTCTGCTCCCCCCATGCTTTGTTGTATTTGGTCCTGAGTTTATTTGAAAATAATAATATAATAATAATAGATCACTTCCAGCAGGCTCTTCCTCAACACATGAAGCACAAGTCATAGCTGTGGCATTGTATAAGTACCAATAGGTAGAGGCTTGCTTAATTTTATTTTGACTGCCTCCATCCCAAAACTGTAGTTCAGTATCTTACTAAGTTTTACTCAGGAGCAGAGATTGGGTATCTTGGTCCAGCAGCTCCCAACATCTATGGGATGCAGCAACAGGCACTGTGTGAGCCTCCACATTACTGGTATAAAAGCAGCAGCAATTGAGGACCGATGTGTCATAATGAAGCCAATTCACTGAAGAAGTGATTAGTGTCACGCCTGAGGACGATGGCAGCAGGACCAGGTTCAGCTGGACCTCACAGCCAGCACACATATCTTACACGAGGAAGACCTCTGGGTTTCACCAGTCCCACCTCAGCCAGAACGGCTGTGGACAAGGCTCTTTGTGGTGGTTGAGTATTGAGAAGTGTTTTAGTTTGGTGGTGTACTTTTCTGGAGGCCCAGAATTAAAACACTTTTCCTAAGAATTTTCATTTACCATTTTAATTTTTAAATCCTTTGTGCAGGTTTAGCAGTTTAAACTGCATTGCACTGCCTTCTTCTCAGGTGTACTGGGCAGGGTCATGGAGTCAGAGGCAGAAATTACACCTACTTACACGTACTTCAGCTTGGGAATGGATATGCATAGTCCTGAAGCTGGAAGAGGAAAATGCAGGTAGTTCTCCTGGTCCCTAACTGGAGCCATCTTCATCCATCTGGAAGCCACATCTTTGTGTGACCCCAAATCAGCCCAGGGTCCTAAATGAAACTGGGCACTTGCTCTGTCACTGGCTTTCTTGTACCCCATTCCTCACCTCCCTCACACACCATCTCTGCAAGCTGGGAGCTGGGGCACACACCTGGACTCTGAGCTGCTCTGCAGAGCACGTGCTGCATCCCAATAGGATGGAAGACTGTTAGAGGAACAAAATGAGTTTTCTAATATTTAATAAAAGAAGCCATCAGTAGAACTGTGCTGCGTCTGCCTCAAAACTGCAAAGGCAGCTCTTAGAGGAAATGAGAAGAGGTCAGGAGAGAGCGGGTACATGCATGGGAGGGAGAGAAGTCACCATCTCCACATTGCAGCACTTCACACACACTGAAGAAAGTGCCTGGGCTGGCCCCAGGTGATAACTATGAGCTCCATGGTTTGGTTAGTGCCATTATTGAAATGTATGTCTGTAAAAATGTCCCTTTTTTCTGAAGGATCCTCCTAACTTTTGCCACTTTTTAAAAGAAAAATAAAGGAAAGGAAAGGAAACGATAACAAGTAAACCTAAGGAAACCTGCCTTTACCAGTCTTACAGAAAAACAAATTAGATCAATAGATATATAGAGCTAGCAGCAACCTTCCATCATAACAGTCCATTCCTCTCCCCTTGTGACTTTGGTATGAGATTGAGGAAACTATTTTTAATATGCTTAAATATATATTTATAATAAATATTATTATTTAAGCATAAAAACCCATCTGCCCAACCTCATGTGCTTAAATATTAACTTATTGTAATATATTTTAATGTGTATATATATAATTACATATAATTCACAATAATATGTATGTATATATATAACATATAATTTGTAATATACTTTTAGAAAATAACAGATCTCATTATTTCAGCATATAAACCCAATATGCCCAGCCTCTTACCAAAGTTAGAAGGTGAGAGGAATGGAATAATATGGGAGAAGGACGCTGCCAGCTTGAGAGGACAAGGCCTTTGACATCCAAGTCACCACAGAAGCTGTGGTGCCTGCGGAGACAAGGCACATCTTTCACCACAATGTCAGGAACTGGGTGTATGCAGGGGCAGGAGAGGGAGCCTGTGCATGTAGAAGATGTACACACTGTTCCTTTCAGACAGGGCGTGTGACAGCATTTCTGATTTACAGAAAGTAAGGCTATGGATGTGGCAGAGACAGGCAGGGTCATGCAGCAGAGAAGGCAAGATGCTTTGTAGCAAGAATGTAATTATCCCTTTCTGATTTTAGAGAGAGCACACAGGTCACAGTGACACGCACTTTGAGTGACCCGGGTCTCCCCGTACTCAGGGACACGAGCTCCTGGTGTGACATGCTGGGAGCAGCATCCACCCTGCCTGCACAGCAGCCAGGCAGGAGGAAGGTTAGGGCAGCCTCAGGAGCAATGTGCCAAGGGCAAGAGCATCCTGGCACTAGGCTTGTATTTCTTACAGCATCTCCTGAGGCTCAGGTAAGTAAGGCCAGGGGGACAGATTCAGTGCCAGCAGCAGCAGCAGGCAGTGGAGCCAGAGCAGCTCCTCATCAGCATGGCAGGAACAGATGTGTTTCTATGGAGCTGTTAGGCCCCGGCTCCACGATGCTCGTGGGTGCACTATAACCCCTCTCTGCACCCGCAGCCAGGGTTTTCACATTACAGATAGTGGCTGCTGTGCTGTGTGCTCCTCCTGCAATACCCACGATGGCTTAAAAATAGGCTGTTCAACGTTGTGAACTTGAATGCTACCCTATTAGTGCTTATTAATATATTGAATAAACACCAGCAAGGTCAGATGCTGTCTGTGGCTTTGGCTTCTTTTTCCCACAGCATTCAAATCAATTACTTCCATGAAAGCAAATGGTCCATTTAGCTGGAGAACCTATAAGGCAGAAATGAGATCAGATTCCTGAACAGATGTGCCCTCCTCTAGAGGGATTCAGTGTCTGTGAGGCTTCAAGCTGACACCAGGCAGAAAACATCCCTTAACTCCACTACATTTGAGCTGCAGAGCAGAGCTGGATGTTTCATCAAAGAAGCAGCTCCACATCTCCAAAACAAGGGCACGTACCATAATTTTAAAGCATGTCATGCTTTAAATGGGAGGGCAGAAGGATGTCTTTGTCATGGGGATGAGGATGGCTTCACCATAAAAACCTCCAACCCAAATCCAGTAAAGGAGTCCCTTTTCCCCAACAATGCAGGAAAAGAAAAACGCTTTTGCTCAGTTTTTGCACACACAGGCCTGAAGAGGGGGCTGGCGGGAGCCAAGAACAGCTATTGCATGTCCACACGTTGTGTAACGTCTTTCTGTTGGTTGGTGTTATGTTGTCTCAGGAAACACCTGAGCTCCCCACCCAGCTCAGTCCCAGGTCAAATCAGGAGCAAGGCAGCAAGGCACAACTCCCCGGTGACAGTTCAGCGACTACTCCCAGAATCAGCTCTGCTAACCACAACCCTGGGATTATGGCAAAACACTCCTGACAGAACTGACCTCAACTGTGCCAGTTTTCCCCTGGGATGCAGTGTGTACACCCACAGCAGTATCTCTCAACCCAACAACCTGGATTTCCCCTGTTGCTCACATCTGCCTGGTGGAGTCCCAGCTCACACTCCATCCTTCTGGGAGGTTGCTGACATCAGCCTGGTACCCCCTGTGATCCATAAGCCTGCCCCATGCCCAGGATCTGCTGTAGAGGTTCCCCCTCCTCTGCGCATCTTGTCTGGCCCATGCACTCAGCCTCAGCGAGGGGCAGATGGAAGGGGGCACAAAGGGAAAGCCATCATCCACTCGCCGTGGAGACAGCCCCTCTGGGCAAAGCACGTCAGCAAGCCAGCACACGGCAGCTTCCGTCGCTGCTGCCAACTCCCTGCCCACTCCACGGCCAAGCCAAAGCCCGAGGTCTCAGGGATACACACGCCTCAGCCTGGCAGCTCTCCTGTGCCCCGAATTAGCAGGCACGGAGGCCCTTTGAAGTCGCTCCAGCCTTCAGATGTAGGGACACACAGCCCCGCAGCGGTAACCGGTCCTGGGGATGCATCCAGCTGGGACGCCCATCCTGCCATCCACGATTCGTGCTCGCGCTCCTCACGGCCGGCATCCGTGCCCATGTGTTCACCTGGCAGCCTTCCCACCCACAGGCTGCCTGACAGGGGCTCAGCTGCCAGGCAATGATGCATTTACAAAGGGAGGCCTGAGAAGGACTGTAAATATGTTTCTTCAGTCTGCCTCCTCCCCCAGAACATGAAAAGAGTGGAGCATCTCTCACCTGAGGACTGCTGTTGTCTGAGCCTGTCCTGTCCTCAAAGCAGCCACAAAGTAAAGGCAGAAGAGGGAATTAACTCCTACCAACTTCAACAGACATGAAAGAAAACTAAAGTAGCTAAACTCTAAAAATCTCCTGCAAATCTAGGCTGGCAGGAGAGAAGATCGACTGGTCACAAGCGAAGGGTGATAGGGGCAAGCCCAGGGGTTAACATCGATCCCTGAGGCACGTGGAATTGGCTCACAGTCTAGAACATACATGCAACAGACGTTTCCCAGCTGGGCTTTTCTTGGGATGCTTCCATGGAACAGCACATATATAAACACAAACATCATGCAAAGAGCAGGTGAGGGCAGGCTCCTCAAGGGAGGGGGACAGGAACACTCAGTCCTACCACCATTGAGAAACAAGTGGTTTCCAGAGCTGTAGGGATTTTTTTTTTCATTTTCAGGCTTTTTTTTTTTTAAACTTCTAAATCCTTCCGACATCACAGGAGCTTTTAGTAACATAAAGCACCCCTGCTGCTAGAGACCCTGCTGTGTGTAATAGAGTGCCTGCAGAAGATGAGGGGGATGTTGCTGGCAGGGGACAATACAGCAGAGAATATGAGCACACATCTCAAACCATGAGCCTCACATAAGCCTACAAATGTGTTGTGAAGAGAGAGAGACAGGAAATCCAGGCTTATTTCTCAGTGAAGAGTGACTGTGACACCAACTTGGACAGCACACACACTGCCTTTGACCCCAACCTCATCTTTTGTGAGATTTTACCCAAGTGTCTTGACCTCTGGTGTTGCTGCTACAAAGGGACAGTAAGTACCACCATCAAGGAAAATTAATATTGTCTAATTTGGAGAAATGGCTGCGAAATGCTGATCAGCTACAACTCATAGTGTCTTTCCCAATTTGTTCAGAATTATTCCATCACTTGACAGGCCTACACAGAAAATTCTTGGATAAAGAAAAGGTGGTACCTATCTCCTACAAAGATCAGATCTGCTATTATTGAGGGGGCATTGGGTGATTAAAAAGATTATTATTTAAAATTTTGTTAAAAACCCCATGCATGGGTCAGGAAGTTGAGCAACGGTGGTGTGAATCAGAGGAAAGACAGGTGCCCCTGGGACAACACCCAGAAACCAACCTTCTGTGCAGAAAGTGCCTCTGAAATCACTTCTGTACAGTAGGAAGTGAGAAAGTGAGCTACAGGGGCAAGAGAAGAAAAAGACACGTCCTTACCTGTGTATTCCTTCTTGATCCTACTTCTCCATTGGCAGCCCCTGAAACACCAGGAGTGGGTTCTTGGCCATACACCACATTTCTTCTGTCCCAACTTATTTTATTCTCATCCAAGTAGTAGGGTAGGGATGTGTTTTGAGTGACAGTAGTCCAATCAGGCAATAAGGGGGAATCTGCTTCCCACAACCACACAATCACTGCTGGAGTTATCACTCTTGAAAGAGGGCTATGCCATGCTGAGGCACCCCTCCAAAACACATCCACACAGTAATAAACTCTTTTAACTTGTGAGGGGTTTTTTGAGAGCAATTTCTCACCTTAATCGAATTTGTATAGTAGCTCTCCCAAACAGAAACCAGGCAGGCCCTTCACGTTCCCTGGAGAATATTTTTGTGCACACACTATCTTTTATCTTCAGTCTCTGCTACATGCACTGCTAAGGATTCTATGTTTTAAAAAGACAATAAGAACGGGATTAGGTACCATCTGATGAAATTCAGTGGCTTCCATTAAGCAGATCAGCCTGTGCAGTCACAACAGTCCCCTTTTAACATTACTATTGATAGATGTTGTGCTTTTCACACACTAAGCTAGTTTTTTGACATAGTATTACCCAGGTCAGAAGATCAAAGCCTCCTTGGATTAAAAATACATAAATACATAAACCATGACTTTCTGTTCAGCAAAACACTTGTCTAAATGTTTAGAGTCAAAAGTCTATAACATCTACTTAGTGAAAAAAAATCTCATCCCTAAGGATGACTCATTATATATGGTGATGGGAGAAAGACAAGTTGAAGCTGAGCAAACAGCTCCCCAGTATCCTCCTGTTCTGGATCTGGGGGGGAAAAAACCAAACCAAAACAATTTTCCCGACACTTGAATTCCTCCTCTCAATTCAAGCCTTTGAAACCAAGTTATATTAGAAGTATTTTGAAGTCTTTACTCCTATGAAAACCAACAAGAGTTGTGTTTGTGGGGTAGAGCAAGAAACTAAATCACAGTAAACAATGCCATCAACGTAGTTGGTCTGAACATTGTCTGTATTCATTAAACCTTAAATTTAAAGTGAAGCTCCAGAAGATAAATTGAAGTCACCCACCACAGTGTCTCAAAGGAGACAAGTGTGGCAGGAAAAGCTGGTATTTGAATGGTAGCACAGACATGAGTCTGGATTAACTGTAGTGTGAAACTGACCTAAGCTGTATACTGCTGGGGCAATGGATAGTGCTACCCTCCTGTCTGCTCTGCTGCTTCAGATCAAGCAAACATGCCAAGCCAAGCATTTGGCTAATTGACCAAAAACAGTGGCACAGGAAGTATGTGTGTAAAACATGCTGGTTTCAGTCCTATCAAAAAGTGGATTCAAATCACTAAGTGGTCAAAAAAATCCCATGAAAGTCAGAGGGCAAGAATGCATGTCCTGGGACAGTAACTCCAAATTACAAAATGCACCCCAAAAATTCACCAGTGTTAAGAGACTGTTACTGGGACTTTCTTTTAAGAGAAAGAGTTTCAACTTAGCTCTCCTTCCTGATCAAGGTGGCAGCACCAATTTCGAGCAGGTGCTGTCATGGAACAGGCACTAAAGAATCTGGTCTCTGGATTAGGATCACCTACTGCCAGGTGGGATAAAGGGTTGGAGGAACACGACCCAGAGATGCATCACTTAAAACATAGGTATGCTAATATCAGTTACTTTATATTCAGCAAGTTACTTTTCTAAGCAAAATCTGAAATGCTGGTTTAAGCTCCATAATAGCCAAGCTCTCCAGAACTATCAGTTGAATCAGATAAAGCCACACAAGAGAGATTGATCTTGTGTCTGAAGTTCATTTCCCACTACATTAATTTCCCATTGCATCAACTTTTGGCTCTGGTAAGCAAGTTGGCTTTTTGTGTGGGTAACACAAGGCAACCAACTTAAAGTAAGGTTTTTTATTTACTCTTGAATGAATAGCAAGTAAACACAGCTGGTAACATACACACCTAAAACAAAGACCTAAAAACCAGCTTATCAGATACACATTGCAAAGGACTTAATAAAATTCAGAAATTGAGCTGTGGACATTTATGCCTTAAAGCAAGGTTCAATTTTTGAGTATGATTGTTACTAACATGGGGCCACCTCACATTCAATTCCTCCACCCAATACAGTTAAACTCCTCCACAAAGTTATGTCCACATGAACACAACTTGTTTCTAGTACTCAAAATCTCAGCTGTAACTGAATTGCCCAGGAAACAGCAGAATTGGCACGGGGAGGGGCAGGGAAAAGAGGTAAACTACTTTAGAAACTGAAGTTTCTTGGCATCAATATAGACACAGAAAACTAATCACCAACAGGATTCACATGGCATCTCTAGGACCACAGTTCTCAAAAAGGCCAAGTTTATCCCTCAGCTGCAGGTGTAGCACTGCACACTGGAACCTCATCTGCATCCAATCCCCTCATCTTCCATGAGGATTTCTTCTGCCTTGAACAACTTAACTGCATTGTCAGTTAAACTGGGATATTCCTCAAACCCAATTCTCTCTTTCAAGAGAAATAACTCAGGATTTCATTTGAGTACCAAAATCTCTAGATTTGGTTTCCTAATATACATAAGAAGAAAAAAATAAGTTCCTTATCAATACTTCAATTCCAGTTTATTAAACAAAACAAATATATTAATTGCCTTTTTGTGAAGGTGCTGCAGTACTGCTGACTGATATGTTACACAGAATCCTGAAGTGTGGGACAAAACAAGTAGTTAATTATACTGAAATGCATTTACAGCAAGTTTAACAAGGTTTTTATCAAGTAGACAGAAGTGACATCTTAAATTAGCTAAGTCTCAGTTGCTCACCTTTTATATTTCTGTTGTTCTGGGTGCTCCAAGACAAGTCTTCCTTAATTTTCAGTTGATAGCTATGAACTGCTTGGCATCAAAAGGATATGATCACATTTGTCTAGCATTAGTCTTCTCTGTGACAAGCTACTCCATTTAAATAGACTTTACTTTGCACAACCCTGGCAGACAGCATGCATTACTAAAGCTGAGCAAGTTCTGAATAATGTGATTTATTCTGTAATTTTTGGCTCTGTGTTCAAGATACCAAAGCAGATAATAATATCTCTATTAGTCCTCTTTGGAAATCTTCAGACAAATTCACTCATGTTTAAAGCTCACTCAAAACCTCTTGAAGGAAGTCAGCAGCAAATAAGCTCTGCAGGAGTGTTAGCACAGAGGTGAAATCTGTTCACTGCCTGTGTATTTTCTGTGGAACTCATTTCATTATCTGCAAGGGGTACCAAGAAGTACAGCACATAACTCATTTCCAGACTGGTCCATCAGAATCCTTAAACAAGTTTGAGAGGGAAAATTCAAAACCAAGTTTTCACAGGGCATAATTTCAGCAGTAAATTTCTACATATGAACTTTCATCAGCAATTGTGGGGGAATATAAAAGAAAACAGTAAGTTTTAAATCTATGATCCTGCTGTTGCTGTTACTATGAAGAATTTTAACTAACAAAAATGGTACAAAAGTGTCTTTTTGATTGAAGTGTACAAAGCGAAACTAATCACATGTGGACAAAGCTCTCAAAAATGTCAGAGGGTGTGACTGAAACAGAAAGGCAGTCAACCAAGAAGTGAACATCTACAAACCAAGAAACTAAGTAGCAGAGTGCAAAAGGGTTAAGAAAAAAACTCCCACAAAAATACACCCAGGAAAAATGAAATCCCCAACCCCCAAACACACCAGAAAACCCAACAGCACTACACTCCCCCACTTACACCATACTAAAACCCCATGGAAATCAGAAAGACTTCCAAACTCATCATTAAGTCAAGTAAGAAAGGAATCTAAACAGCAACACATTGCTTTTCCTTAGCACTGTAGCTTAGATAGAGTGCTCGGTTCAACTCCATGCCCTGTGTGGTACTATACTCACCAATTTTGCTTTCACATGGAGCAGACAGAAATTTTACACCCTTAAAAACCCCTCACATATACAGGACTTCAGCCAAGGTAGTACCCCCAGCGTTCCCTAGATCTGCCCTCAGCATTTAGGCCACGCACTGAAGAGCAAAATGGAAGCAAAGGCTGTTTATTTTTGAACCAATATAACCCATGTGTAATATTTAAAAATCAAGACTAAAAGCAAGCATCATTTAATGTATTTTAATAGCAAACTTACAGGAACAGCACAGAAGACAGACAACATTAAAAACATGTACTTGCATGTAGGACAACTCAGTTAGAAAAGTATAGTGAATGGATGGAATCTACTGTATGATAAAAATGCTACAAACACCATTTAGTTGCCATTGATAAGAAATTTACTTGTTTAAAAAAATCCAAATGCTGGCATTGTCCAGAAAAATTTGACAGGTTTATTTATAATTCTTTTTTTTCTTTATAAAGTTGTTTTGGTGAACAAGTTTCAACAATTCTTTTTCTTTTTTTTTGACCGCATTGATTGTTTTATGTCCCCTTATTTATATTAAAAATCCACACACAAATGAAAATGGAAAGAAAACTTGCCAATACCCAATTCTGTCCCCTATTTTTCCACTTGCAATCATATACTTAAGGTACCTTTTAACCCCATGGAAAAAATATCTAACGTTCATTACTACCAATAACAGGAAGAAGATTTTGCTCGAGAATGACAAACCCATCGTGGTGCATTTAGGCGCGCTCCCCGCGTATGCGGCGTGCTAGCTGGATGTCTTTTGGCATGATTGTGACACGTTTGGCATGGATAGCACACAGGTTGGTATCTTCAAACAGGCCAACCAAGTAGGCTTCACTTGCCTCCTAGTGTGGGAGAAAAGAATTAAGAACACTTGAACTCTCTGCGAGCTAAGGAAAAAAACCCCTGCAATTAGGAATTAAAAGTACAATGTAACATGGCATTAAGTTTAGGTTTCCATCTTTATTACTCACAAACATCAAAAGTTTTAGACTTCCAAAAACTGAAAGCCTCCATTTTCTTATAAACCACCAAATAATACTGTATGTCAAAGCAGAGTACTGCTGCCACTTGGTAAAGACATCCTCCAGAACACAACTGAACAAATATTCTGATGGGACTCTCACGAGATAAGGAAGGGGTTATCTTATCAAAGGGTTAGTTTGTTTAGGAAATTCTCTTTTCAAAGGTGGGGTTACACTATTTGAGTGACTTGTTTGCTGCCTCTTCCTGAGTAAGAGTTACTGAGCATCAGGTGAAATTGGCAGGTGCTAGGCGAAAGAGCAGGTATTCCTTTAGACCACAGTTTGGGCACAGAGCTCCTGGCCACAGGATACAGAAGAGCTGGCTCAATTAAAAGTAAAAAATTAGCCAAAAAAATGAACTGAGATTTACTAGAAATAAGGGAACAACTCCTTTAGCTCAGGAACTCCTTGAACCACCAAAAATAGGACCACAGTCCAAGAAGTACCATTAGACACTTGTCCTACTCCTGTAATTCTTTCCTGCCTATCTGGGGACACAGCACAGGGCCCCCACTATCACAGAAGATTCTCACCTTACATCTGTGAGACTCAGGGGCTCAGCACCTGGGAGTACAGAAAGCCCTGTCCTGGGAAAACCACAACTCTGACCCTGTTAGTGAACAGCTGCAGACAGGATTCCAAGCTAGACAGTTGGACCTAATTATTCTGACTCACGTTAAGTTTGCTGCTGCTCAGTCCAGCACAGCAATGGTAACTGTTTACACATTGTTGGGCTGACACAGAATCAAACTCCTAGGAAGCACCTTAGCATGCCAGTGTCAGACCAGGACACAGCAAACAGCCATGAGAAGGCAGGAATGATGGGGTCACTTACAGAAAGGATGCTGAGGTCACACCCTTTCTAGAATACATGCCAGAGAACAATCGGTGTGAACCCCTTCATTACCAAGAACTGCTAAAATCAACTTACTGGGTTCAAAGATCCTGTTTAAAAACATAGGATTATCTAATATGAACAAAAATATTTACCACAGCAGATGTGGACTGCAGCATTACTAAGTCATTTCACATGCAGTGAGATGTAAACAGCACTAACAAAATTTTGTTAAAATCACCAGTGAAAAGTTAAAGCACTCGGCCAAGTAAGCCATTCTGGTAACAAGCAATATGGTACCCAAGGGGTTAAAAGTTTTGGGGGTTGTGTTTCTGGAGGAATTTTTTTTCAAATATGCAAGAGGAAGGCACTAGGAATAGTAAGTGAACAAGTCCTACACCAACAACTCCTTAATGCAAAAGCAGGACTGTTCAAACCAGCCTTCTGAAACTGCATTCACTACTAAATTTAAAAAAGCAGTTCTAGATAAAAAGACACAAAGATAAACCTCAGGATTTAAGAACTGCCATGCAAAATAATTAAAAGCAAAAGCAGCAACTCTGCAAACACACAGCCACCTTTTGAAGCCAAGCATGTGTTCAAGTTTATGGGATCTCATGGCATATGTCTTGGCCCTTTATCAAGTGGAAGTCATTAACTAGAAAGAGACCATTCTGCCTGTATGTCAGACAGTCTACAATTACAGATAGGTTCTGGAACAATCTTTCAACAGCTAAAAGAACAATAAAGACTTATCTTTACTCAGGAGTGCCTTTTTATCACGAGAGGGAAACATTCCCATGATAAGAACTGAGTCTTGTGGAGGGTCCTAACTTAGATTCAGGTATTTGGGCCAGAAAAAGCAATTAGTATTTCAGTTCCTGTGTAGTCTAAATAAGTTATATAACTAATTAAAAATGAGTTTAGCATCAACTACATCATACAAAAGCACCTATTTCCCTAATTGCGTTTAGATGTGGCCTACCCAGCTGCTTTTCTTTAAAGAGCATTTGAGGACACCAGGTCTTCCAATAAGACAACTAGAATGAGCTTTACATGACACTTTCCTCTAAGACTGCAAAGCTTTCAAAGGCAAAGCCTCTAGCAAAGCTCAAGGATGGAGGAAACACATCCTTCTTAATAAGATGGACTGTTCTAACTACTTGAGGGGTGGGCACTACTTAAAAAAAAACCAAAGCAGTCCACCACAAACCCACATTTACAGCCTTTGTAAGGAGCTGCTAACCTGTCACTGCATTATTTTAGCCTATGGTACCCACAGGCGTCACCAGGTACCCCCCGAGCAAAGAAAGGCTGAGGTGTGCACCCCCCAACCCTGGATCAGCCCCGCCCCAGGAGGGGCCCCGCCCACCACGGCAGCCCACCAATCAGACAGAGCCGGGACTAACCCTGGAAACAGCCTGGCCAATGGGGGTGGGAGGCGGAGCCCTCCCGCACCGCCAGCCCCAGGTCTGGGGGTCTCGGGGGATGCCTGGCAGTGATGGCACTTTCAGCGCTGACTCTGCCTCCGGAGCCACCCCCTGAGCCACCCCTCGGCACGGCTCACCTGCAAAGCACCGATGGCAGCGCTCTGGAAGCGCAGATCTGTCTTGAAGTCCTGAGCAATTTCACGCACCAGACGCTGGAAGGGAAGTTTGCGGATCAAAAGTTCGGTGGACTTCTGATAGCGCCTGATTTCACGGAGAGCCACAGTACCTGGCCTTTGAAAATTAAGTAATAATTGGGAAAAAAAAGGAAATAATTACTATTCAAAACATATTCTGCATCACTTTAAAAATATGGGTTCATCATCTAGACAAAACTAAGCACCATACACTTGTTTTTCCCTAGCGGAGTCCCAGCATTTACCAGTTTCAACGTCAAAGGGCCACTGTCCTCTCACTATAAATCTCTGCCAACTTCCACTGGCCTCAAAGGGGACTCCCCCAAGTCAGGCAAACTCATGAGGCTCTCGAGGCCTGACTTCACCAAGAGGTGGACAGCACACACTGGCTGGCACCAACACAGCTCAGCATAGATGTGGCAAACAGCAAAGCTGCCACGAGCTCAGCGGTACCACAGGTACCATCCCAGGGATTAGCCTGACAGCAAGCATGGTTTTTAGGGACATGTGGTTCTTCTTCCCTACTGTCAACATTCACTGAACTAACAACACTTATATTCTGTGTTATCAGTAAAAAGTACCCAACAAATTTCCTTGTGTTAAGTGTTGGTGTGAGAATGACAAATTCAGATTAAGAACATACTCTTGCAGACACAAAGTCCAACTGTGAAATTAATACCACATTTATTTCTGTGTGAGCTTTGTGTTTCCCTGCTTAATTACCTTTTTTCCCAATGGATTAATTTTGCTTCACACCTACAGTGACAGACAGAACCACAGAACGGTTCAGGTAGGAAGGGACCCCAGTGGGTCATGTGGCCCTACCTCCCTGCTCAAGCAGCATCTCCCCAGAGCTGGTTTCTCAGGATTGTGTCCAGAAGGCTTTTGAATATCTCCAAGAAAGGAGACTCCACATACTCCCTGGATAACCTGTTCCAGTATTCAGTCACCCTCGCAGTAAAGTTCTTTCCCATTTTCAGGTGGAAATTCCTGTGCATCAGTTTCTCCTCATTGCCTCTTGTCATATTAGTTGGCACCACCGAGCAGAGCCTGGCTCCATCCTCTTGACACCCTCCCTTCAGATAGCTCTATACACTGATAAGATCCCCTCTCTCACATTAAAGTTCGCTACTTCAAACCTACTTCTTCCCGATCCCCACGGAACACGCAAACCTAGCGTGAAACCATCCCATAAAGCTGCAGCACGACTGTCTCCGTTCTGCACGGCGCAGGGGCTGGGAACCCTCAGGATCGGCGGGGCAGTGTGACAGCTCGGCCGCCGCTCCCGTTCCCACGCACGGATTTCGGGAGCGCGCGCGGTCCCGGCGCATCCGCGGGGGCGCGGCGCCCCCTGGCGGCCACTGCCGGTCCCGCAGGGCCCCCGCGCCGGGGCGGCCCCGCGCCCGGAGCCCGCACCGCAACAATAAACTTGGCGGCGCGGCCCCGCGGCGGCCTCCAAACACCAAGAACGAAATTATAAAAATTTAAAAAAAACCCACGCCTAGCCGCGCTCGCCGCGAGGGGCGCAGCGGGGCGGGGGTGTCGGTTTTGTAGGCAACCAGCACCGCAACGC
>VWZD01003520.1:127926-145308 GCA_013396695.1 Sakesphorus luctuosus | reverse complement strand
GCACCCCCGGCAGCCAGCTAGGCCTGGCTCTTACCCTCACCAAAGTACGAGAGACCCCGTCATTTCCCTGCTGGGTTTTGAGTGGGGGTTTGGGGTTCACTGCGTGGCCAGCAGGACTGGGGAAGTCGTTCTCCCCCTATGCTCAGCGCTGTTAAGGCAACATCTTGAGTGCTGTGTCCAGTTCTGCGCCCCTCAGTTCAGGAAAGACATTGAGGTGCTGGAGTGTGTCCAGAGAGGGGCAACAAAGGTGGTGAAGGGTCTGGAGCACAGTAGCTGAGGGGGCTGGGGTTGTTTAGTCTGGAGAAGAGGAGGCTCAAGGGTGACCTTAGCACTCTCTACAACTACCTGAAAGGTAGCCAGGTGTGGGTCAGTGTCTCTCCCTGGTAACTAGTGACAGGATAAGAGGACAGAACCTCAGGCTGTGCCAGGGGAGGTTTAGATTGATCATTAGAATGAATTTCTTCACAGAAAGGGTGATTAGACATTGTAACAGACTGCCCAGGGAGGTGGTGGAGTCACCATCTGTGGAGGTGTTTAAGGAAAGACTGGACATGGCATTTGAGTGCCATCCATGGTCTAGTTGACAAGGTGGTGTTCAGTCATAAGTTGAATTTGATGATCCAAGAGGTCTTTTCCAACTTAATTGATTCTATTGTTTTTTCTTTACATAGAAACAATGCAGAAAAATTCTCCCTGTAAACTGGCCTACCAAAGCCCACCTAGCAAGGTTCCACCATGGAAGTGCCATACTCCTGCAAAATGAGAGCTGAGCATCAGGAGAGGACTGCTGGGATTTCTTCTGACTCAAAAACACACTGAAGCCATTATGGTTCACACTGAAAATCTGCTGCTTGGGAAGGAAGAGGAGCCCCATTACCCGCATCAGGGCTGTCAAAGTGTTTCAAGTTTGAAATGCAGTTATTAGAAAAACAACTGCAAGTTTAGCAGTGTCATTGCCAACAGATCCGAACCAGTTGTATCAGCTGCCATGTTGTTTAATGAGAAAATTTGCTCTTACTTTATTTTCTGTTAACATCAGAATCTAAATGCCCTGTGGGAAAGAAACCTGCATTCTAATACAACTGAACAGTCACTTGCAATTTTCTTAACCACATTTCAGCTCGAGAGTCAGATTCTCTGCTCACACAAACTGGTGCCACCATCTTGTCTGTCATTTAGGAATTAGAAGGAGCAATATTTGATTTGCAAAATCTTTATTATGCATGATGATGTAATGCAGTTCCGTGTGGAGACATGCAAGTTACCTTAAGCAGCACATGGTTTGCCATGTGAGCAGAGAAATTCACTTGGGGCTAACCAAACCTGACAAGGGAGAGAGTGTTATCATGGGCAGAACACCCTGCTAATATAGATACAGTCTGCTTTGGTACTCAGACAAATACAACGGCTGCACTATATGGCCTGAAGTAGATATACCAGACACAACTCTGACCCTACTGTGAGCTTATGAGAGGTGATTGTGAGGAAAAAGAAACCACAAAGCATATTCTTTATACTTACAGAAGTACTAGTGGAGCGATTTTTCTATTGATGGTGTTTTATAAGAGAACAGCACCTTACTGACAGCCAGAACAAGAACTCAGAGCTGTACAGTATTACACGACGGACTATGTGCCAATGCTCTGCAAAACTCTAAAAGCCAAGCACAGAAACTGGCATCAATTCCCGACATAAAGCACACGTCATATGATGAGCAGCTGGAAAAGTTGAAAGCCGCAAGCACTGTAGTTCCCAGCTGCAAGAAGCTGCCCAGAGGTTAACAATCCAGGGGTTGTGCCTGTAAGCTTGCCGGCTGCTCCCCGCGCCCTTCTCCCCGGTGTGCCGGCGGGCAGAGCCGAGGTCAGCGGGCGGAGCGGCTCCCCCGGCCGGGGCTGCCGCGGGTGGCACGGCCGCGGCCCCGCCGCCATTGGCGGCAGCGCGATGGAATTCCATGACGCCAGCGGGGCGGGGCGCGGGGCTGTCCCGGCCCCGGAGCTGCCCCCGCCCGCACCGAGCCGCTGTTTTCCTCCGGGAAGCTGGGGCCGACCGAACCTTCCTGTCTCCTGCAGGGCCCCGCCGCCGCTCCCGCCCTGCCGCTGGCAGCCCTGCATGATTCAAAACGCCTCCTAAACACCGCAGGCAGGACTACGGCGTAGAGCCTGCCCACTGCCCGCATCGGAGAGCGCGGACAGCCCAGAGAAGGAAAAACTATTCCAGTATTGTCAGGTTTTGCACCCGCGTTTCATCCTCGCTGATTAATGCCATTAAACCTGTGCTTTTCCAGGGCTGTAGGTACAGGTGCGACCCTGGAGCAGCCCTTTGAGCTTTGCCACAAATGCCATTTGTGTCCACAGGACAGTGCAGAAAGAGCTGGCCCAACTCTCAGAGGACTCCAGACGTTCGGCTTTCACTGGCAGCACTGATAAGCGTTTGCTCCTCCCTTCCGAAGGCCTTTATCTCTGCAGACCACAGGCATCTTCCACCCTTAGGCGTCCATAAGCGGCCGTGAAGGAATCTAACCTAATGAGATTCCACTGGTTTAACCGACAATAACATGCCAAGGACAACTGCAGCACTTCATCCTCACCCAGTGTAACCACCGCTGCTGCGAACGCGTCCAGATTGCTGCGGGAAATCAGATTAGGGTGGAAAACAGCTGGTGCAGATTGGAGCCAAAGAAGACTCAAGTGATAATGGATAGAAAAGAAGAATATTCAAATTAGAAGTGGTCAGAGATGTATTTAGCACCTTGCAAAGAATGTACACAGTCCTCATTCAGAAAAAAAAAAGAGGCAGATTTCCACAGCTCATACTTATTTTGCCTGTCCAAGCAGCAGACATTTTCCAAAAGACTCTCTTTCACCTTTCCCTTGTTGGGAAACACTTTGCCCAGGAGACTCTGGGCAGAAGAAGACAGACACGCTTCCCATCAGGCTGGATTAGTTGCTACTTATTATATCAAGTTGAAAACACTGTTTCAAAATTGTTACAGAAAACAAAAAGAAACCAAATCAAACCACAAACCCCTCTACATTGTTGCTTTGGAACTAAAGCTTCAAGCTCAAGGCTTTTGCAAATAGCTTCTAGTCAGCTTCCAAAGCTGGTGTAATACACTGGCCCTGACGGCCAAAGAGCAACCAGATGAGCTCCAGTAATATCACAGCCTACAGGAAGATCTACAAACAGCTTTCCAACAGCACAGAGTACAAACTCCAGAACAAAACACATCAGAACAGATAAATTTGCCTTTTTTTGAGGTTACCTGGACCAAAAAAAAAGTGAGTCCAGAGTATGATTGTTTTTAAGCAAAACTGCATATATTTTTGAGAATGATTTGAAAAAGGTTTTCCACTGCAAGAGACATTCACAGTTTGTCACCAGCTCCAAATGGTCTTTGATCAAAGAAGAAATGTTTCTTTCCTATTCCACCCAAAGCACAAACTAAACATTCAAATTACTTAGTCTAGTTCCATCTCAACAGATAAAGATCCTCTCCTATTACCCAGTGGAAGTGGGGGTTGTTATTAATTTTACCTAAAAAGCTACTCAGACATTTCTGTGAGAGAAGGACTATGAGACTACCTTATCTATCTACAGCCTTGGCCCAACTCCTACTTTCATGCATCTCCCCCCAGATCCAATTCTCCTTTCCTGTTCTCAATCACATCCATCTCTCTTCTCTGACCCATCGCACCTCCAACCACTTTTTGCACTCCAGATCTGCATGTCCTCAACTCTTCCCTGCCCTAGCTCCCAGCCCGAGGGCCATTTTAGGATTTCATATTCCCTGTGCACCTCCTTGATTCAACATATTTGCTCAGACAATTGCATTTCCCTTTCTTTTTGTTCTTATCCCTATGTTTCATCATCTTGAGTCTGATGCCAAATGGTCCCCACCTTCCCCGAGGTTTTCAGCCAGCCCCAATCCCATACCTGCTGTGTTTCCTTCTGCAGCTCCCAGGCTGGACAGCCTTTCCTAGCCAATTTTAATTTCATCCTTAAAAAAACACTGGACTGTGTTGCTTCATCTTCACTCCAGCTCTGGCAGGCCTGCCACCCAGTTTCTGATTGTGGCTGCTGTATACTTACAACTTCTTCTGAAAATTAAAGTAAAATGTCAGTACAAAATGCTCACAAGCTTTAAATATATATATATTCTGACAATATCTTAATATATATTCTGACAATTAAAATATTTGCAGCCTTAACTTGTATTAATAGTAAATTTTGGTGCAGATTTAAATGTATTCTTAAATAATCATCTGCATAAAAAAATGGATATACACCATTTCCAGTGTTTTTAATAGGAAGTTACTAGGGGTGAGAATCATTGGCAGTTGTTAAGGAAAGTACAAGTCATCTAAAATTTCGAAATTATTTTCAATAATTTTGTCTCTGTGTTAACAGCTTTCTATTGGTATTTGTTTTGACGCTTTCTATGTCATGAATTTGTACACCACAGCAATTATAGCATTGTAATAGTAGCTACAACATTGTAATGCACAGTTGTTTGATATGCTGGGTGGCCTATTACATCATGAAGGACACATACCTATCCTCTGGAATATTTATACTCTCTGTCAATAGAGACCAAAAATACCCTGGGCAAAACTAGCAGCTGTATAGTACACCTATCTTTAGAGATTGGCACCTGCTGGAAATACAGATAAGAAGTTATGTAGTAGTAGAAGACACAGCTTTCCCCTCACTTTTATTGTGTCTTTTAAATCATGTATTTGCCTTTTGCAGTTCTCTGAAATACTTCACATATATCAGACATTACCATTGTTTAAAGACAACTCGTTAATATATGCTTACTTTTAAGCAACTCTCAAGGTCCAAGAACTTCAATGGAAGATACATAGTCTTCAGTTTACACTCATGATAAAGTGTCTCCCTTAAAACTGATCCCTCAGGAAAGTCCCGCTGTAATGAGGAGGGTACATGTGCCACATGAAAAAAGTATTGGAGTTTGTGGGTTCTTCAGGAAGGCTTAAAAGTGACAGATACTTTAAAATGCAAAATTATCAGTCCTGACAAAGGTAGTTCTTTTCACACTTTGAGCATCACATATGTGCAGGTGATTCAGAACAATCTATTTTGGAGACAAACTGTATTTCTCTAATGTCTCACAGAAGCAAATCTGGGTTTTTTTCCTCCAAGAAAAAGAGATTCTTCTCTTCTAAGAGAGTGAAAATAAGCCTACAATAGCTCATAGAAGAAGATTCAGGACTCCTGGATTTTGATTCTCTTTTTGGACTACCACTAATTTTTAGGAGGCTTGATGATTTTGACTAAGCCTCCACCTTTGTGGATCCTCTCCTGCAAAGAGTTACCAAGCTTCACTGAGCATACACCTGCTTTTTTGTATGGACTCCTGGCTCTAATTCCCTATGTATCATCCAGGATTTTCTTACTATAATCTCATTTGTATGGCCTATTATTAACATACATGCACTGCTGGAACTCATCTCTCATCCTTCTAATCAGGTCCTACAGAACATGAAAGAACATAAAATAGCACTAATTCCTTCTTTTTCATGGTCTAGTGAGTTTCTTCTGGTGTAAAGGGTAAGAAAAAACCCTCTATGATAAAATAAAAACCCTCTATAATAAAATTCTGAAGTTCCACTGGTATTCCAATCTTGTTTGCTTGTTTGTTTGTTCATAATAGCCTTTTAAATATGCTTAATATTTTAGTATACTTTCTAATAGAAAGTAAAACAAAGTCAATTACCTTTTAAAGAATGGAAGTTAAAAATATCTTTATTTGCCTGATACAGAGCTAAGAACAGTTCCAGGTACATTTGATGCATTGTAGCTTTAACTAGAGTTTTCATTTTTCCTTATCAGCTTTGAAGGACTTGCATGCAACAATCCACTATCTTAAGGTGGAAACAGGACTTGCAATATTACATCAAAAATGTTGTATTCCTCTAATACTGACACTATAAAAATCCTAAACAGAAACAGAGGTAGTTTTTTAAACAGTTGTACTCTATTTTATATCATGTTTTAATTTGTCATGCCCCACATGCTTAATGTTGGGCAACCAATTTCTATTCCATTGTATGGGGATGATAAAGGAAAAATGGCATGAAAAATATCCCTACGTGTTTACACAGTCACAAACCTCCCCCTGGCAGAACTTCAGCTTCTTAATGACTTCTCTAAGCTTATGCCTTTTCTTCTTCCATTTCTCGGGACAGTATCCTGCTATTTTCCTTAGACAGATACTCCCAGTTTGTAGTGCACTAAAGGGTTAACTGAAACAGAAACAGAATCCTATCACGAGATAGGGAATAGGGTACAACAGATAATTGTGAGGTTATTGTACAGCCTTGCCAAAGACTAGAAATTATGATACCACAAGGAGTATCTGTGATTTTTTAGATAAAGTATGATCCAATGTCATAATGTATTTCAGAGACAGGATGTGAAATTTAATTATAAGAATATGTCTAAGGCATTGGGTGAAAGGACTGGCAGACAAGTAAAAAGAAAAGGGAGTTTGTTCTCTATAATGATAATACAAGAATCTGAAATTTACTGTACCTGCTTGAGTTAGTTTGCATTGACAGACACATTTCAAGTGGGCTTTTGCAGGATTTTCTGCAGTACAGGGAAGAGCAATTGTTCTGGGGAATATTTCTTCTTAAAGTTACAGTACAGTAAAATTATTTAATTCATTTTAGCTCTCCTGGTTCTTCACACATGACTAAGTTATCATAACAACCGTTTCTGTCTTTTGAAGCATTGTATTGTACCATGGAAGGAACTGGGTAGCCTGTGGGTTTCCTCCTAATGGAGACTACTGTAAAATCCTTTATTTCCAGTGCTTCTGTGTTGATAGATTCATTAAAGTTGCCAAGGAGAAACAACCAACACAAGCTCTAATTGGTTCCCAAATAAGATCCCTACTACTACTACAGTGATTTACTTTGAGCTCCTGTTATAGAATTTCAGCATGATGATTTGCCCCAAGACTCACACAAGCTGGAAAATAACCCCCTGCAGGCTTGCATTAGGGAGGGGGAAAAAAGGCTCACTCTTTCCTACCACCCATTAGGTTCACATTGGCTTCATTTTGCAGTGGTTTTCTTGTACAGGATGTCTGTGTGCACTGATGCAGGATCCAGCCCATGCTGACACTGCCACGAAAGGCTCTGTGAGCTACTCTACTTGACAGAACTAAAAGAGTAATATTATTTATTTCATTGCTTTGCTCAGTGGGGTAATCTCATGAGATATGAATCTTTCCTTCATGAGGGCCCTGGGGAGAGCAGGCAGAATGAAACTCAGCCACACTTTAGTACAATGCAAACAGCACAGACCAATGTGCTCAGGCTCCAACAGCAAATAGCAGACCAAAATACTGGGTATGACACCCAGTATCTTAATTTATTTGGAACAATATTCTGTAGGCTGGTTGCTTTCAAAATAGATCTGCTTCTTCCTCATAAAAGCGTAAAATTGTCTTGAAATGGCATTGATGCTTCACAAGCCTCATTTGTGACAGTCAGGTGAGGAGGGGTCTCAGAAATGAAAATACTGTTCTGAGGTCAGAGTCTAAGACAGTTGTGAAGCATTCTGACATGTCCCATCTTTCTTAGCAAGTACGACCAAATCTCAAAACCCACTTTCTGCTGAAAGTGGTCTCCTGAGAGCAGAAAAGGGAAAGAGAAGATGGAGTAGCAGACATTATGTCTTAAAGCATCAGCAAAGAACATGAAGTTATTTTCAGTCTTGGGGGACTACGGAGCTTTGGGAGTTTTTAAAGAAATGAAAGCTTCCTATTTTTCCAACATTCTTTATAAGTTACACACTCTGTGGACTATACTTTACTGTACCACATATTTAGGTTATTGGTCTTCATTTCTTCTCCTTTTCTCAAATTCGCATCTCCCAAGACAACTTGGTGTGAAAACTGCAGTTGCTATTGAGAATAGTGCTTCATATTAGCACTGCTCATTAGTTTCCTGATGCTCAGAAACTTCTGCAACACAATTCATGTTGAAGCCTAATAAAGAATAATTTGCCCTGACTGCTCAATGTTGAGTATCTGCAATGCCAGCTGAGAATAAAAGGATTCACAGATATTCACCACTTCTGAAAATCAGGCCCCGTGTGCCTCTGACTACATACCCAGGTTTGGGCACCCCAATCAGAGGCTATTTTTTTAAAAAAATCCTTTAAAAATGCCCATATAGCTGCTTTCACATTACAGAGAAGAAGGGTCTATAGCCAGAATCAGAAGTTCCTGGCTCCCAAACACACTCTGACCACACATCTCTTGTGTCAGAGAAGAGGGCCGGAAGCCAGGGTGAAAAGGAACTGTGGCAATAGGTAGTTCCTTCTTCCTTCTGATCAAACTGTGCCTGACAAGCCTCAGTCTCTTTGTGGGTACTGCAGAGCTACCTTCGTGGGGCCCAGCTGCCTTAAAGGGCTCCAGTGATCATTGGTGCATGAGGATTTGTCAGGCAGCACTAGTTCTTCATGTATGACTTGTATGTCTTAGTTGCTGACAAAATTCCCTCTGAAGTGTTACAGTGAGCTTGGGGAGTTTTATTAAAAGTCCCGAATCCCTGCAGACAGGTGATAACAACAAAACCTCATACTTTGGTTTTGAATTCTAAAGGAAGCGTCAGGCAGTTGTGTTTGCAGGCACAAGCTTGATCCCCTAACAACTCAAACCCCATCAAAACAAACAAGCAACAGAAGGTAGATGAGAATGCACAAATTTAGCGTGTGCTAACATTGCATGATTCTGGCAAATCTTCTGTTCTGTGGGGACTGGCTATCATTTTTGCATGCTAAGTCTTGGCACCATAACTTACAGAGTACAAGTGATGTTAAAATACAAGCCCCAGCCTGGGCAATTAAAGTGAAGAACATCAGTCAGATTTAACCTGGACTGCAGGGCACAGATCTCAGTACAGAGGAAGAGAAGTGGCACCACTTGAAACCTCAGCAACAAAGAACCACAGGAAAGGCTGCCAGCCTGTTTGCCCTGGACTACAAGGCTGTCAAGCACAGCTTCCATGTGTTCCACATCCAACAGAGGGGCTGTGCTTATGCAGGATAAATCCCCTACTGTGAGAGTGAGTAATTTATCAGAAGCTGACATTACACACTTCATCTTGAAGTGACACCCTTCCGCCTAGCCCTGACCCACAATGGACAGCCGGCATTCCTGGGGGCCACTGTCATTTCCCACCTGCAAAAGGCACACAGCACCCTTCTCCCTTGGTTCACTGAGAACAACCTGGCTGTCTGGCCATCCTAAATTGTGGGATGTGGCTCAGAGGGCCAGGAAGATTGCTCACGTCATGTCTGTGATATTTAAGATTCTTGGTAATCATGACCATGAGATCACTTGTAGAACCTTTACAGGCAAAGGGCCACCCACACCAACCAGAAGTGAACACATGTCAGTGCCATGCACAATTCTGCAGACTTGAGACGTGGTACAAGTGGCACAAAGGCTTCTCCTGACAAAATGTTCCTGTCACTTCCTGATACAAAAGAACATCAGGAAGAAAAAGAAAAACCAAAACCCCACAACACCAAACAAAAAAACCCCAACAAAACAACCATCATCGAGATTTTCCAACTGTGACTTTCACATACTGGCAAGACTTCTTCATAGCCCTGCTTTGAGAAACAACCAGTCTGGCATATTCTGACACCGACATCACTTCTAGGCCAGAGCCCAAGCCAGACAGAAACATGAAGGAACAAATGCACAGCTGTATCCTACTCATGTTGCTAATATTGAAATATAACCATGTGAGGATATGATTTTTCCAGGCCTCACATACATATGGCTTTAGAGAGATCCTCAAGGGGCACAGTGTGCTGTGTTACAAATTCTTCATAGATGACACATAATTACCTCTATTTTGGAAAGGATTAGAAGAAACACTGGAGGGGAGTCCAACCAGCAGCATTCCTTAAATATCATACTAGCAATTTAAATTCAATTGCGTGGGTGCAAAAAGATGTTGTATAAACAAAATGGCAAATTACCCCAATGTGGAGTAAACAAGAAGCTACACATGTCTGTGATGCTATTACGTCGTATTCTCCAACTCAAATTCACTGTATAGAACTAAAAGGGACCCAAAAAAACCCCAAACCCCCCAAAAAATCCAAAAGCATTTTCCCTCAAAAATATTTGTATGATTTCTTCTGAGAGAAACAAATAAAAATCTGCATCTGTTATTATTCATTTGTAGGTCCTCTGTAAGCTCCCTACACATGGAGATAAATATTACTATTATAGGAATGTTGTCTAAGTGGGGCTTATATGATCCAGTCAAAAGGAAACCATGTCAAACCCAGCACCCAAAGAATGAGGCCTCTCTACACTACAGACTGGATCCTTAGGACATTTCTTCCTCAAGTCAATGGAACTTTGAAAATGTGCACTAGTTGAGGATCCGACTCACAACATTTTATCAAATGTCAAATAATCAGTGGCACAATCTGCTTTAATCAGGATTTATGAACACCAACAGCCTGCCACAGACAGCTACCCACGTGTTATCTCTGTTGAACATAACTCAGAATGGGGGCTTACCCATTTGAGGCACTCTGCTTTAAGCTTCTGTCTTTTTAGACCTGTCCTGTGTGCTCTCCCTTTTGTTGCTGTCCTCCTCTCCCCCTTCAGCTCCTTTGTGGAATCTCCTCGGGTAAACCGAAAGCAAGCAGATGTGGGTGGGGTAATGTTATGTGGGAGCTCCTCCCAACTACTGGAAATGCAACTTCAGTTACAGTAAGGAACATTTCTAAGTGAACTTTTATCTCAGTTGAAAAATAAATGAGGATGCCTGATCTTCCCCTCCCTTCAGCTGATCATTTCAAGAATATAACTCTGGTGTAGGCGCTTCAAATTATTGCAAACCGTCACAGGGGATGAAAAGTTCACACCATTGCAAAGCCATGCGATGTTCACTGTCTCTTGTTTCTTAAAAACATCAGGGCTTAGGGGTCTGATAGACAGCAGAGATCTACTATGTATATAATACACATTTTGTACTACACGCTCACTCTTAACTTTGGATTTTTGCAAAGTTGCCCAACATACAGGTGCCAATTAGGAAACTAGAACCAGTCCGTACACAGAGATTAAGTGATTCAACACAGTGTCTCTGCAAACTGTCATTAAAAGCAGTTAACATTCATTACAGGGAGAGCAAAAGTAAAGAGGCAGAGACCTATTTTTGGCATTGTTTTACAATAAAATACACTGTACACTACAACTGACCTGTTCACCACTCTTCAGCTGCATTCAGCTAAAACCAACCAGAACAGAGCAAATCTGGGCATTCAGGGGAGCAAATCAGAGGAAATGCAAGGTTAGGGAAGTCTTAGAACCCAAAGTATAAACCTCTACAATATTACCTGGGTGTCTAATTAGCCAATTCATTTCAAATGATTGCTGCCAAATTTCAACTTACTATTAACAACACTAACAAGGCTGATTGTGCTGATGATACCTATGGCCAAACAAAGAAGGATCTTGGTTTTTCAGGTTCATTACACATGTATGTGCAGAGCAGGGCATGCTCCTTCCCTGAAAGAACTCACAGTTTAAGTATCACTGCACAGGATGGATTCAAAGCTATTAAACACAAGAAAAGGACCAATATGAGAGTAAAATCAGTTTTAGAATTATTTTAAAATCTTGAGTATCTGCACAACTAAAAACTGTGGACTATAAGAATAATAAAATGCAGTTATTCATTACAGACCTATTAGAATAATGATATCTAGGCATTCACTGTGAGAAAATAAATATATTTAACAGTGGCTATTGCATTAATACAAGGGTAGTATAAGTAACACTTGTATTTCCTTCCCCCCACCTGCTCCCAGCCCAGTATCAGGTATCTTCATACACTGTCTCTACTCATTGCACTGATGACACAGGAACTGGAACAGGTGACTATTGACATTTGGCAGGAACCTGCACTTTCAAATATCAACTCAGATTCATTATGGTTACTAATATTTTTGTCAAACAATATGATGTCATAATATTGGAAAAAAGTTGCCTCATGTCATACAACCTCTTAGTTATTGTCCTAAGAACATGCACACACAGGTTTCTTTTCATCCTGTCCTCATCCTCCACGTACAAATAATACCAAAGCATGTAACACATTTAAGCCTTGGAAATATATCATCTGGAATTTACCCTGTGGGTTACTATTAAAATGTAAAAGAAAATATATCCAGATGACCCAGTTCCACATATATATGATATTACACGACTAGCTGCCTAGCAGACAAAAACACCACTCTTAAAAGACATGTTTTCAAATTCTGGAAGTGACCTCAGTAGACAAAATTTACCTTTGTTAGTATCTCTGCACACTTAGACTATTCTAAAAGGAACATACACACTTCTGTTCCATACTTCTAGTAAAGTCTTTCACCCCTTCTCTTGCCTGTGTCTAGGACCATTTCTAGAAGTGAGAAACACTGATTTCTTGTCAGAGCAACTTTTGGTCCATCTTTGCTAATCTTGGCAACTTGTGAACAACTAGTTTTGTGTTCTTCACTCCCACAGGCATCTTTCATGTACAGGTTAGAAGTCAAAGGCCAACGAGTTCCTTACTCTTTCCTCATTACAGTCTTGCATAATGTGATCTTGGTCCTGACAGACTGTTAAAAAGCATTGCAAAGCACTGATACTGGTATTAAAATGAAATATACTGGAGGAAACAAAAAGGGTGAGTGAATGAATGAATGAATGAATGAATAGCAGCATTATGACAATTATATATCTGATGGTTCCAGATAGAAAGACTGAAAAAATTGTGTTCCATGTTAAATCAAGTAATAGATTTTAAGCAGATCATAGCCTGGTCTCCCACAGTGCACGTTGCAGGCCACAGAATCACAGGAAATTTCTCAGGCACACACGGATATCAGGATGAAATACGAAAAGCATGGACGGTCTGATCTCTTGAATTATGTCAGGATAGCAGGAAGTTTTAAATTCTTGTCTTGATCCTTCCACTGACTTGAGAAGGTAGTATAACCAGTTTGCCTGAGTGTCACCATTTAAATAGTCAGAGTACTTACTTATCCCACAAGGATACTGTCAGGTTTAATTAATTATGTCTGTGAAATCCTTTCTAAATGAAAAGTGGCAAGCATGATTTATTAACTAAGTCTAAAACACCACTGCAGAATCAGAGAGTAATCATTGCTTTATCAAGAGAATAACATTTCTCATAAAATATGTTTCAAATGGGAAATTGTAATTAACAGCCCTCTTGACTTATTTAGAGTTTTCTGTGAGGAGCAAGGCAATAGACTTTTGGTGAGTTCTAGGAATAGAAGTATAATCAAGAACAAGAGATACAGGAACACTCGCCCACTGACATTAACGTGGCACCAGCTAAACAGCATTGCATAATCATGAGAGTGGGGACTGTATATCCAGCACTGCTGTAGGGCAGAGCTGAAAGAAAACTTCTCCTCTGCCTCTTAAACGTTGCTTGCTTGTAGTCTGACTATGTGCACAGTCTCCTGGATATAACCATCCAAATACAGACCACAGCACCACAGAGAGCACGGCATTAGTAGCACAAAATTACCTGTAAAGCGGTGATGTATGATCTACAAAGGGCCTGATTTATGTCAGTATGACTGCACTGCTGCCAGCTCTCCTGCTCACAGGGGTATCACAGCTCTAATCTGAAGGCAGAATCCAAGGCTTAGAGTGAGGAATGACAAGTAACTGTCATTGATGTACCTCTCCCAGGCTACAGTGGGCTCTCTTTTTTGGACCTCTTCTCACCATGATGATATAAAAAAACCCACAGATAAGAGTGTAGATGGAAACATTCAGAGACCTGTGAGTGACACTGATTCAGCACATCCACTGGACAATCCTGTGGCCCAACTCCTTCCTGGACAACTCCACCTAATTGGCCTGTACTGGCAAGCTCCACACCCTCAGTGCCAAGAGCAGGAGTTTCAGAGGAGGAAATGATTCATGACCTCAGAATGCAAGTGAAATCCCACAGATCCAGGAAAATACTTATTAATCTGCATATATATATGTGCATACCTCACATTGGCCAATTAACTTTTAATCAGATACTGCAAATGAATAAAAATACCCCAAATCCAGTGGAATTTGGCATCAGGTAGGAGGCCACAGATACGGCACATGATTAAAAATGAAGCAAGCAGTACCGTGTGATTTAAAATACAGTATCAACTGAATTAGGGCCTGATCTAGCAAAAAATAACCACAGCCTTTCCAGACTAGAGACACATGAGGTTTGAATGGCTGCACTCTGTCAACATGACACATAATTCAGAAATATCAATTTGCTATAGAAAATAAAGACAGTAAGGGATTGTCTAGACTGGGTCAGAATTCTTTACAGAAGTGTTTTAGCTAAAATTTCTATAATGTAAGAAATGGTGGGTGAGTTATGATTAGTGAGTTGCCCAAGATAAGCCTATGGGAAGATCCTCTTAATGAAATTATTACTCATTTGTTTACATTTGCAAGTGAAGTCCCCACATCAAGTCATGTCTCAGCTTCTTTGTTTCCCAGCTTCCTCCTTTTTATCACATCAACTTAAGAAAGCCATCCATGACAGCCTCTTATCCACACTGGCACAGGCCTGGCCAAGCAGCACAGCTCTCCAGTAAGCTAAAAGAGTGGGACAGTCACATGACTGAACTTTCTGGAACAGCCACACAGTTGAGACACAAGCCCCATATTCTTAAAACAGCATCCATGCTTCAGAACTGAATTTAGCTGCAGGCTCTGACATAGGAGCCTGTCTTACTTGCTAACAGGGGATTTTCAGGGTGCCAGGTCCCTCCCTAGGAGAGGAGGCCCCCACTTTGGGGGCAGACCAGATCTGAAGTGGGCAGATGACACCATAAGCAATAGTCCTTGCACACGATGCTACTAAACAAAAAGGCACTGCAGGTAGCATTGTTATCTGGAAATTACACGCCAATTATTTCATACTGCAGATCTCAAGGCAGTCCCATTACATCTTTGCTAGTGTTTGAAACAGTTTCACCCAGAGAAAGCTGGCAGGAACCTGCCTTCAACTACCCTCTAGATGGATCCAGAATCATAGAATCGATTGGGTTGGAAAAGAGATCATCAAGTCCAACCCTTGGTCCAACTCCAGTCCCTTTACCAGATCATGGCACTCAGTGCCATGTCCAATCTGCATTTAAAAATCTCCAGGGATGGGGAATCCACCACCTCTCTGGGCAGGCCATTCCAATGCCTGATTACTCTCTACGGAAAGAATTTTTTTCTGATCTCCAACTTAAATTTCCCCTGGCAGAGCTTGAGCCCGTGCCCCCTTGTCCTATTGCTGAGTGCCTGGGAGAAGAGACCAACCCCCACCTGGCTACAACTTCCCTTCAGCTAGTTCTAGAGAGTGATGAGGTCACCTCTGAGCCTCCTCTTCTCCAGGCTAAACAACCCCAGCTCCCTCAGCCTCTCCCCATTGGACTTGTGCTCCAGTCCCTTCACCAGCCTTGTTGCTCTTCTCTGGACCCGCTCCAGCACCTCAATATCTTTCCTGAACTGAGGGGCCCAGAACTGAACACAACACTCAAGGTGTGGCCTCACCAACGCAGAGTACAGGGGAAGGATCACTGCCCTGGTCCTGCTGGCCACGCTATTTTTGATCCAGGCCAGGATCCCATTGGCCTTCTTGGCCACCTGGGCACACTGTTGGCTCATGTTGAGCTTCCTGTCAATTAGTACCCCCAGGTCCCTTTCTGCCTGGCTGCTCTCCAGCCACTCTGTGCCCAGCCTGTAGCGCTGCAGGGGGTTGTGGTGATATGTTGAAAACATTGAGGAGATTTGAAGCCACCAAAGAATGCAATGGTTACACTGCCCAGAGTGTAACCCTACTGTAAATATACTCTGTAAACACACTTTTCTGGAGAGGTAGAGGTGTGACTTTATTTTTCCTAATCAATTCTTCAGTCTCTGGCTTACAAGTAGTTACTACATGTCCTGAAGAGCTGACTGTGGACTCCTGCTTCAGATCACCTTTCACCCCAACTTAAACACATTTTATCTGAATATGTAATTGGACCATGGAAAGGCTTGAGTTGGAAGGACCTTAAAGATCACCCAGTTCCAACCCCCCTGCCATGGGCAGGGATGATACCCACTGGATCAGGTTGCTCACAGCCCCATCCAACCAGGTCTTGAACTCTTACAGTGACAGAGCATCCACTGCTTTTCTGAGCAGCCTGTACAGTGCTTCACCACCCTCTGTGTAAAGAACTCCTTCCTAACATCTAATGTAAACCTCTCCTCTGTTAGTTTAAACTGGTTACCCATCATCCTGTCACTACATGTCTATGTAAAAAGTCCCTCTCTGTCTTTTTTGTAAGCCCCCTTTAAGAACTGGAAGGCCACAATGAGGCCTCTCCAGAGCCTTCTCTTCTCGAGGCTCAGCTCTCTCAGCCTGTCTCCAGAGGAGTGGTGCTCCAGCCCCCTTGAGCATCTTTCTGGCCCTCCTCTGGACCTGTCCCCACAGGTCCACATCCTTCTTTAACTGGAGGCCCCAGAGCTGGATGCAGCACTCCAGGGGGAGTCTCAAAAATGTGGAACAGAAGGGCAGAATTCCAGGATGCCTTGGGCTTTCTGGGCTGCGAGTGCACAGTGCTGGCTCATGCCCAGCTTTTCATCCAGGAGAACCCGCCAGTCCTTCTCCACAGGGCTGTCCCCAAAACCAGACTGTGGGTCCTCTCCCCACGCACGTGCAAAAACGCCCGTGGGAGCAAGCACGGCGAAGACGCCACGGAGACGAGTCCCTCGTCCTGCAAGTCCTTGTGTGAAATCGGCGCAGTGTTTGACAGGACGATTCAGGGCAGCGCATTCCCACTGCCTTCCCTCGCAGCGCTTCCAGCCCCTTCCCTGAGGGGGAGCCTTCCCGTTCCTGTTCCCGCTGCCGCTCCCGCCGCCGCCACGAGTGGGAGCCCCGGCCCGTGTTTCCCGCGGCCCCGCCCGCGCAGAGCCCGCGCGGCGGACCCTGGAAGGCCTTTACAAGCCGGCACGGACTCCGTGAATGGCAATCACAAGGCCCTCCGGGTCTTCCTTTAACCCCGCGCGTCCAAAAAGCGACAAATTGGGGTGAAAAAGCGCTGCGGAGGCGCCGGGCGGGGCTGAGGGCGCGGGGAGGGGATGAGAGCGTTGGGGGGCGCTGAGGGCGTGGCCTGAGGGTTCGGGGGGCGTGGCCTGCCGGCTCGAAGCGTGGCCTGGCGGCCCCGCCCCGCGTGACGTGCGTGACGCACCGACAGGGAGCGATGGCGGCGGGGACGGAGCAGGAGCGCGGTCTGGAGCCGCTGTGGGTGCGGGAC
>VWZD01003520.1:91956-127807 GCA_013396695.1 Sakesphorus luctuosus | reverse complement strand
GGATGGGCCCTCGGGCCTCGGAAGGCCCGGGGCTTCCGGAGATACGCGCAGGCCGCCCGGCCCGGCACGCTGGACAGCCGCGATCCCCACCTCTGGGCACGGTTGTTTTCGTTGTTGTCGCTTAGCAGAGCACCAGGGTTGCTGTAAGAGGGGCCTGTAGCCTGTTACCTGTATTGTTTGTGTATGTGTATGTGTATAGATACGTGTACAGAGAGAGTAATCAGGCATTGGATGGGCTGCCCAGAGAGGTGGTGGATTCACCATCCCTGGAGGTTTTTAAACTGAGATTGGACGTAGCACTGAGTGCCATGATCTAGTAAACGGACTGGAGTTGGACCAAGGGTTGGACTTGATGATCTCAGAGGTCTTTTTCAACCCAATCGATTCTATCATTCTGTGTGTAAACATTGTGGTGGGTTGACCCTGGCTGGAGGCCAGGCCCCACCAAAGCTGCTTTATCACTCCCCTCCTCAGCTGGACGGGGGAGAGAAAATGTAACTGGAAGTTCATGGGTTGAGATGAGGGCAGGGAGAGATCACCCATCGACTGCTGTCATGGGCAGAACAGACTCGACTTGGGGAAATTGATTGAATTTGATTGAATTTGTTACCAGTCAAAGTTAGAGCAGGGTCATGAGAGGTAAAACAAATCCTATAAAACTCCTTCCCCCACCCCTCCCTCTTTCCTGAGCTCTACCTCTGTCCTGCCAACAGCACAGGAGGATGAGGAATGAGGATTATGGTCGGTTCATCACATGTTTTTTCTGAATTTCTCCCATAGCACAGCTTTTTTCATGTTTACAAGCTGATTTAGACTGTGTTCAGTCCTTTGGTGAACAGGAGTTAAAACAAGCACCACAGAGGATGTTCATTCTTTTTAAAAATGTCTGATTTTTGCCTCTTCTCTGTTCTTGTATGAAGGAAGAAAACATCACTGCTTAATGATTTTCTTTGTCAGAATGTTTAATTTTTAGTTGATGATATAACTCAGTTTTATGATTTTTTTAGAACATTCCTGAAGAAAACTTGTATGTGAAGTGTAATGGGCAGCTGGCCAACGATGAAGATGTGTTGCAGAGTGGAGCTGTTTACAGTCTGGAACCAAGACTTTGTGGTGGAAAAGGAGGTTTGTTGTTTAACTGCTTGTTATTGATTAGATTCTTAAAAAAATTGAAATAATTCTGCTGTGCTATAGTCTATGCTGGCAGGAGGAGTTCTCATATATTAGCAGATCTTGTCGTGTGTAGGACTGTGATATGATGTCGCTGAGCTGAAAACAAAGTGTACATGGAAAGCTGAGAACTGACCAGGGAAACTGCAGTTCAGCTCTTCTTCACATCCTTGTTCAGCTTGGCTTTCTTAGTAGAAATCTGGAACACGCACCCAAGTGACTTCAGGGTTGAAACTGTGTTGAAAAGGACCTGTCATCTTGGGATCCTGGGTTTGATTTGTGGTCACTTAGAACAAATATCTCAGGTACAACTAGTCTGTGATTTGGCTGTGTTATATGATCTAATTGATTTTGTCTTCTCTGATTATAAAAAACACATAAATATCCCAAAGAATTCAATCTAAGCTGGACACCTTGTATTGGCAAAATACAAGAGAAGAGCAACAAGGCTGGTGAAGGGACTGGAGCACAAGTCCTATGAGGAGAGGCTGAGGGAGCTGGGGTTGTTTAGCCTGGAGAAGAGGAGGCTCAGAGGTGACCTCATCACTCTCTAGAACTAGCTGAAGGGAAGTTGTAGCCAGGTGGGGGTTGGTCTCTTCTCCCAGGCACTCAGCAATAGGACAAGGGGGCACGGGCTCAAGCTCTGCCAGGGGAAATTGAAGTTGGACATCAGAAAAAAAATCTTTAAAGAGAGCATAATCAGGCATTGGAGTGGCCTGCCCAGAGAGGTGGTGGATTCCCCATCCCTGGAGGTTTTTAAGGTGAGATTGGCCGTGGCACTGAGTGCCATGATCTGGTAAAGGGACTGGAGTTGGACCAAGGGTTGGAGTTGATGCTCTCAGAGGTCTTTTCCAACCCAATGCATTCTATGATTCTATGATTTTACCCATGTTACTGAAGGTGTGTATTAACGTGGCCACTGACAATGTGGGCGTTCCCTGAAGTGGAATGTGATGGGTGAAGCAAGTTAGCAGAGTATTTGAGTGTAGTTGGAATCAATGTATTTGCTTTTTGAATGTAGTTCTCAGAACCTTAGTTAATGCATTGCTGCTGATTTGGGGAACATCCCTGACTGGGTGTCACAGGTTGGTCTGCATTCTTCAGAACTTAAAATTCAGTAGTATGTTTCATGAACTGTGCAATTTTTCCTCACTAATGGCAGCAATTAAGCTTATTAGCCCAACACAATATGGTTTTTTTGCCTCATGGTACGGTAGGCCATCTGGCTTGGTTACTGTGTATAACACTCCTTAAAGGTCCTTTTTAGACCCTGAAAAGCATAGATTTGTTCAGCTTCCAGTTAAAAAACCAGTGCTTGGCACCTTGCAATTCCATGAAGGATTCTATTGCTATTAATCCACACTGTGTTTCTTTCAGCCTTTTAAACAAGGGTCTTTCTCCAGCTGGAGACAGCATAAGGTGGGACTGAGTGAGAGGAATTCGTGGTCCTGCCTGAGTATTTAGTGGCTGAGGAGTGTATAGATACCAGTTTCGGGTGGCTCTCCAGCATAACTTTGTGCATCCTGATCATCCTGATGAAGCAGATAGGGTTGTCCGCTAAAAAAAGTTATTTTATTTTTTGTTACATTTTTAAAAGGTGCTTTAAGCTTGGTGGAACTAAGGATCTTGTGGGGAGAAGGTGTATCCTGGCTCAATTAGAAAGGACTCAGAAGTGTTATTTTGGGGTGAAAAAGGTTTCAAACCATCTTGCTGAGGGAGCCCAGAAAGAGGCTTTCCTGTTAGAAGTGTTGCACAGGTTCTGGTAAATGTGAGATCTGTCTGGTGTGGCACCAGGAGCACAAAAACAAGATGAGTGGTAAACAGTGGGTACCTTAGTTTCCAGTTAGTGCTTCAGCATTTCACCCAGTGACAGTTCTCCAACATGTGGCAACTTTTAACTTGGCCTTCAGTTTAGTTACCTTGAAGGAGAGGAAAGTGTTGAATTCACTGTATTCTTTTTCCACAATGTATTTTCTGTTGTGTGCTAGCTCATATCCTTTTGTTTCTGTTTGTCTAATTCTTGATAACTTTCTTCTCCATAAGGGTTTGGGTCGATGCTGCGAGCACTTGGTGCGCAGATTGAGAAGACAACAAATAGAGAGGCTTGCCGAGATCTCAGTGGGAGGAGACTTCGAGATGTCAACCATGAAAAAGCGTAAGGCCTTTTCTTAGAAGCTGAAATCATAAAATAATGTGATCCTGTAATTCACTCTTAACAAAAGAGGTCAAATGACAGGCTGTTGTAGCAATGAAATGGTACTTTGAATACTTAAAAAAGCAAAAGTGAGATCTTAAGTACAGATGGACTAAAAGCCAACAGGACTGTCCTGACTGTGATTCTATTATTGCAAGATAGATGTGATTGCATTGCAGCCTTCTGAGAGACTGCTCTGCACATTTTGGGTGCCTCATCTGGAATTCTCACAGTTCTCCCTGAAGCTACAAGACCACAGTGTTGTGGATATACGACCTTACTGCTGTTTCTGGTTTTCAAAATCATAGATTCATAGAATCGACTGGGTTGGAAAAGACCTCTGAGAGCATCAACTCCAACCCTTGGTCCAACTCCAGTCCCTTTACCAGATCATGGCACTCAGTGCCACGGCCAATCTCACCTTAAAAACCTCCAGGGATGGTGAATCCACCACCTCTCTGGGCAGCCCATTCCAATGCCTGATTACTCTCTGGAAAGAATTTTTTTCTGATGTCCAACTTCAATTTCCCCTGGCAGAGCTTGAGCCCGTGCCCCCTTGTCCTATTGCTGAGTGCCTGGGAGAAGAGACCAACCCCCACCTGGCTACAACTTCCCTTCAGGTAGTTCTAGAGAGTGATGAGGTCACCTCTGAGCCTCCTCTTCTCCAGGCTAAACAACCCCAGCTCCCTCAAAGTCTACTCTCTTCTCTGTAGCAGAACCTCTATCTGTTTCTTCAGTAATTCCCCTGGATGTTGTTAGTTGACCTTTCCTGTTGTCTCCCAGTCGTGGCAGGTGGTGAAAGCATTCTGTAATTGCAAAGCAACAAACTGGTATTACATTAAATGCCAGAAACACTAATTTTCATGGTTCTGTCATCTGCAGGATGGCCGAATGGGTGAAGAAGCAGGCAGAGCGGGAAGCAGAGAAGGAGCAAAGGCGCTTGGAGAGGCTGCAGCGGAAGCTGGCGGAGCCCCGACACACCTTCACAGACCCGGAGTACGAGCGGCAGTACCGGGAGATGGCAGAGCGGCAGGAGGAGGCCATCCGCATAGGTACTGCAGCTCAGCCTCGCTTTCTGCCCTCAGGACATGAGGCAAACTCAAAGTCTCTCTAGCCTCAATCTAGTCTGAAAACTAAAAAAAAATGTCTGATGGTAACTTTCAATTGAAGGAAATTTTAAGTTTCAGTAAAATTTGTTTGACTTAACTTTCCCTCTTCATCTGCAGTGTCTCTTAAATTGCATTGAACAGTGTGACACAATACAAGTGATGCTTCGTGGTGCTGTGCTAGTGTCATTTCATAGTAAAGAGCCAAATTCTGTGAAGGTGGTGGTGTAGCTGAGCTGTAAGAATTACATTATAGTTTTCTGTGAAATGATAAAACTATAAATGGGTATTACATAAAACTAAATGTTGAATACAGCTACAAAATACCTTGTTTCACTTCCTGGTCTCTGTAGTTACTTTATTTATCCACAAGTTGTTCCTTTGTTGGCAGACAGATGGTGAAATTTGAGGCTGAATGGAATGAAGAACCTGAGAGTTCAGTTCAGGAATCCAATATTAATTGACTCTGCCTTAGTAATCCATGTAGGAAAGCTTTTGCTGCTACTGAGTTTATTATGCAGCTTTGAGTCTTCATGAATGTGCACCAGTAGCAATTCTTTTCCGTTAGTGTTTTAAACTGCATCTGAAATGAAAAGTGGAATTTACAACATATATGAATTATACTCTGCTGAAATAGACTTTCAACTTTGTTTTGAAGGGTTGCAGGTTATTGCCAGTAAAGCAGTGTCATCAGAAAGTGGCAAGAGTCGGAAGCGTCCCGGTGAACCTGGAAAGCACGGAACAAAATCTGAAAAAAGAAAATGTCTTTGGTGAGCATTATGCCTTGTTTTTACATTCAAATCTTAAGCCTTGAACTGGATGAAATGTTAGATACGGACAAATGAGCAAATTCTGATCTGAGATGTAGATTGAAATAGGAATAAGAAAATGGAAGTGATTAAGTCGCAGAACTGAAAGTAAACATTTCTGCTTTCCTCTAATTCTGTTGCAGCTGGAGCAGGCAAACTTTATTTACAAAAATAAGCACTTTTTTTTCCAACACCATTTCTAATATGGTTATGTTATACTGCTTCTCATTGTCCTTTTTTATGAATGAATTAAGTTTGAAATGAACTTAAAAAGAATTTTTTTCTTGGCATTTTTCACCTAACGTAACACGAAAGAGAAGCCAGTGATTCCAGTCATTTCTGTATTGGGAATGCTGTGAAGAGCTATCTCTTTTGGGGGTCTGTGTGTTCTGTTCAATATCAGCAGCTCTTCCATTAGCTAAACTATCCTAAATAACTGCTAGAGTAGATCACTGTATCTCTTTGAAGTGGGTTTTGGAAAGAGAAATGTGACAATTAAAAAAAAACTTAAAACATATGCACGTTAACTGGTAACATACTCCCTGTGCCAGGATGGGATTGGATGATGCCAACACTTCAGACTGTGAGGATGACAACAAAGATGGATCCCCTTGTACATCTGACACAAGTTGTCCATCAGGCAGCAGATACAATGAAAATGCTGGAAATTCAGATGAATGTTCCAGCAGTGCAGAGAATAGTCCATCTACCAGTGCAGCTTCTGCTTCAGCAGAGGATAGTCCATCTACCAGTGCAGCTTCTGCTTCAGCAGAGGATAGTCCAGCTACCAGTGCAACTGAGAAACCACTGGAGCAACCAGGAGGTACTGGAAGAGATCTGCAAAGAGCGATGTGCACAGGTGGGCAGACTGAAATTCCTGCTGAAGAAAATAGTAAAATGACAAAGCCCCCCAAGGAAGAGGCCCAAGAAGATAAAAAAGTTACTCAAGCTCAGAAAGAAGAGGAGCAAAAAAATGTTTCTTCTAAGGCACAGGAAACAAACCAGTTACAGAGCACAGTAAGTATGAAGCTGCATAAAAGGTGGTATGTCTTTCTTCAGTTGCTTTTACAGCTGAAGAAGTAAAAAAGCTTCAGCTACAACAGTGGAGCTTTTCCCAATGGATTGATGAAAGCCCAAGTGATACTTGGCAGTCAAGGGTGCCAGTACTTGTGGTTCATTGCTCCATGCATAATATTACTGTTAAAGATCTTTAGGGCTAATGAATCTAGACTTACTCTAGCAATAAAATAAAGTGTGGTGCTTTTTTTTAAGGCTAGGGCGTTGCTTGGGGTTTTCTGCCTATTTTCAGCTTGAGCAGGAAGTCTGCCATCAGCTGCCACTGCCGTTGACTGATCTCTCATATGTGAAAGTTTAATATAGTTCAGTGGAAAAAAGACCAAGGATGTAATCTGATCTATTAGAACTTTGTCATCTACTGTACTATTAGAGCTGGTAAATTTTAAACAGGATGTTTACCATTCTTCCCTGTTTACCTCTTGCTCAGTATTTGTGAGAGTTTCTATTCTTAGAACAGGAAACTCCACCAATGCCATGGCAGATTGTTATTGCAGGTGGAAATATTTTTATAGTAGTCCTTGATGAATATTTTTTTTAGAAGTAGGGTGAGAATAATGAGACAACCAGTCATTTTTTGTATGCTTAGCAGGACAAAGGTTCTAGTTCTGCTAGTGAGATTTCTTTGATGAGTGCAGAACAGCATGGTCTCCTTTGCACTGCTGATAATTACTTCTGCTTTGAAATATACCATAAGACTAATATGTGCTTTTAAGTGAACAAATTGAGCATAGATTTTGTGTGTTAACACACTTTTTTGTGTGTTAACACACGTTTTTAGTGTGTTAATGTTTAGTGTTAGTGTTTAGCATGTTAGTAAATTCCAGCATTTGAATTATCCAGCCATGGTCTGTGTCTCGTGGATGAGGCCCTGGGCTTGGACTAGACAATCTGTAAAGGTCCCTTTTGCCCTCAATTAGTAAATATGCTGATTTCCTTTTAAGATGAAATTTTAATCCTCTTTTTTTTTTCTGTGGCAGGATGAGATGTGAACTTCTGAACTTGTTTTTTTGGCTTAGTCTTACTAAAAAGAGATGCTTTTATTTCTATTTCTTTAATTATAGTGTAATTATATTAGAAATAACTTTAGATCCTCCTTCCTGCTCCTGATGGAGGTATATTGGTTGTATTCTGCATAAGGCTAAAAAGTGGCTATTAACTTTGTTGGACCTCTGGAAGTCAAGGTTAAGTTACTGAACTGCTATGGGACATGGTGGGCTGCTGTTTTTAATTCAGCTTTCTCAGGAGTACTGAACTTTCCTGGGGACAATCATAGAATCATGGAATCTCCTGAGTTGGAAGGGACTCACAAGGGTCATTGAAATCAAGCTCCTGGACCTGCACAGGAATCACACCGTGTGCCTGAGCATGTTGTCCAAATGCTTTTGCAACTCCCCTTTTTCTGAAATGTTTTTCTCTTTTCAATAGGTGGAACCAATAGACCTACTGGCGTTCAACTCTGCTGCTGAATTGGAAGCCCTGGGTTTAGATAAGCTGAAGATGGGATTGATGGCTTTAGGACTGAAATGTGGAGGCACTTTGAAGGAAAGAGCAGCAAGGCTTTTTTCAGTGAGAGGTCTGTCAAGAGACCAGATAAAGCCGTCCTTGTTTGCAAAACCTTCTAAAGGGAAAAGTGCTGGTTAAGTTTGAGACTGTTTACCTTTTTGCATGTGTATTTCGTGACATTAAATAAAGTTCTTGGTATCCTTTCAAATGAGTATCCCCTGCTTGTAGATCACATCTACAAAATAGGCTTCATTAGAAGCCCAAGGAGCTAGGAAGATGAGCAGGTGGTAAGTACATCATCATATACAGACACAGCTCTTGTGTATCTGTTTGACACTGTTCTGAAAACAAAAACTGTAGCACTTGAGGGCTCAATAGTTACAGCACATTTAAACTGTTCTCTGTTTAGCTCAGGGTGGGATCCAAAAGGAACAAACTTGGCAGTTTACAGCTTATCATTAGTAAAGTCTGGTTTATATGATGAGCAGTGGCTTAAGTGCAGCAAATGGTGGGGTAGTTAAGGTGTTTGGTGGCAGTAAAGCACATGACATGGCTGACATTTTAATCTGTAAGGGAGTCTTGGAAAATTTAGGGAGGAAAAAAGAGAGGGAGGAGAGAGACATTGAGGGTCTGTTAATCACATCTCCTGGGGGCTGTGACAGGACAAGTGGACCCTGAGTAGAAAGAAAGTAGATTTGTTTACTGAATGAATGTGTTTCATTAAGAAGTTGAAATTGAGGGTGCCTGGGAGGTCACCTTGGCATGATGAGGTTTTGCTCATTGTAGGTTTATCTGGGAATGTCAGATGCTGGCAGCAATCCCTGCTTGGGTGGCAAACATTGTGTGCTTACAGCCATCTCTCAGAAAGCTCTTACAGTGCGTGGATCAGGAAAGCCTTCAGCTCTGTGAACACACGAGTTCTGTAGCATGGCAAGGTAGCATGGGCCAAAAGTGAATGGGCCATGTTAATGACAGGTTTTGGCAACAGCACTTGCCCAGGTTATTTCCCCTCACTGCAATCTGCACTTGCTTCAGCTGCACTGACACAGCCATTTCCAAGCCTACCCCATGCATCACCCACTTGACTTTGTTACAGGTTTCTTGTTAAACCAGATACTTCCCTAATGGGGCATGTGGTGTGGCTCTAACAAATTTATGCCAGCACAACTGAAGCTGCATTACATAAAGTAGGAAATAAACACTGGTTGGTGAAGGAGGACTGGAATATTTTAAGCCAGCACTAGTGCCAAACACTTTATTGATCAACTCTGTGTTCACGAGTGCCAGAAATCAAAGAAATGCCTTACATCTGTCTTAAAGAACAACAGCTGAACCTTGAACCACATTTTGGCACATTTATTTGGGAATATTTGAGCTTCTGCTGAGCTAAACAGGAACAAGCACCTGCTCTGGGATATGCCCACCCTGAGGATTAGCCTAGAGCAATATTGTGTCTACTGTGTCTAGAGAGCCATAGGGGTGCTCACTGGCAATTCTGGACTTCCATCTGCCCATAGGGCAACTTGAAAACAGCTGGATAACAAACAGGTCTCTGATTGATCTTTAAACTGAAGAAACAAGTAGGTGAAGTGCTTTAAGGTTTCTTGTTTCTTAAGAATTTGGACAAGAACAGAAAAGTCAAATGTTAAAAAAAATGTATGTAAACGAACAGTTCCAATGTTGTATGGGTTATTTCCATAGGACAGAAGGGCCTCAGAGTAAAGGTGATCTTTATAAGTCCAGGGCCAGAGGATAATGCGGAGTTTGCAGTATGTCGCAGGTTTGGCTTAACTGTATGCCAGCCCTGGACTGTATGCTTCCTCCCTTCTCTCAAAGCTGTCTCAGCAAAGTGAAAAAAAACTGGAAAGAAACGAAATGCAACAGAAACCGAATTGAATAAATAAGAAACTATATTATTTGATATTCACAATCACACTGTATGTACAGGACGTAGGGGGCCCCCACTCCCCCCAGGGGAAAAGAAGGGAAAAGGGAAAGGGAAAAAAAACCAACTCGAAATGTGGAGAAAACTAACTTAAACTAAATACAATTAAAGACTTCAGGAAAAGAGAACAAACAAAAACAATTCCACTTAGGCTAGGAGAACTCACAACTACAGGAGAAACCAGCTAGGCTCACTCTCTGCTCCACTAGCTCCCCCGATAGCAGGACTCAGACCCGAAACTCTTCCTCCACCACGTGGAAAACAAGTGTGGAATACTTGTGTAATTTCCTTAGATACCATGGTTGCTAAAGAAGCCATAAATTGAAACCATGACACAGTACCTTGTCTGTATCTGTCTTTTCCCAAAGAATTATGTAGCTCTGGATTTCAAAGATGTTTCTGGTTGTAAATGCAACAAAACTATGAACATCTTCCCAGAGAAAAAGTTCATGCTCCCATACAAACAATTCCCCCACAAGCAAGTGGTGTGATTTACAGAATTCTTCTGAAGTGTCATTTTAAATGCATTTATTTCAACCATCTAGAAGAACTAGAGCATTGCCTTGTGTTTCACTGGCATTTCAGAGTTACTGACAGAAAAAAAGTAATTAGTGAAAACACTGACACAAACCTGAGGGAGGACTTTTCCTCACTTCTTATGGATCCATCTCTTCCCTGGAAAGAAAGGTAAGTACATCTAATACATGAAACATAGCAGGGAACAGAGCAGGTCATAGAGAAAACTAACTTTCGGAAGTTTAGAAAGATCATCACCAGTAGACACAACAGCTTCCAGCCTTCCTTTCCCATTGTCCTTACCTATGTGGTCCTAATAAAGGAGTTACTAGAAAACCACAGAAGTGTTTTGACCTGAACAGTGCTTCACTGGAGGGTGCGGGAATTGCTTCCTCTGGCTTGCCGAGTGCGGCAGCTTCTGCAGTTGCTGCTGTAGGTGGCACTGGACTAACGCGGAGATGTGTCCGGCTGCAGCAGCGCTGACGAACTCCCAGCCCTCTGCACGGAGCACCTGACCTGAGCTCCTGGCTCCTTTCCATGGGCCCGGGCATACGGTGCTGCTGCGGAGCAGGGATATTCACTTTTATGTCATTCTGCTTTTGCCAGAAACAGTCACAATCAATCTTTCTGATCCCCCCTGAAACTCATTCTTATCCAGGATTTTGCTTTCTGGAGAACTTTGGCATTTGAAAGGTTTGTTTATAGCAATGCCTGTTCTCAGGAAGGTGCTATTTTTGAATCTTAAATCTTCCTCCAAGTCATTTAACTGGAGATGGTAATGACTGCACCCCTGTTAGTTGACACAGCCACCTCAGCTGGCTTTGCTGTGGTTACAGCTGAGCAGTAAGAGGGCTTTGCAGATTAACATGTCCCATGGAACTTGAAGGTAGGGAGGTGACAACTGCCAAGGAGGGGCTGGGCAGGCACTGCTGCTTTCCTACACTGCTAGAGGCTGGGCAGGGCTGGCTAATCCAGGATGGTTAGTCTGAGTTTAAAGCCAGCAGTTGTGCCTGCTTGGGAATTTTCATGGTGGCCTAAATGCACATGCTGTCTAATCCTGCTTCTCCCTTCTGTATTTGCTGCATGCCCCTAGCCAGACACAAGGAATCAGGAATTTGGAGACAACTTGGAGCAGAAAAGGAGCAGGAAGCTCTTGAAAAACCTGCCTGTGCTATATGGAAAGAATAGCAGTGTTTAAGGAACCGTCTGGTTTGAAACATCTGCTGGAAATAGTACACATCTCAGTGAAAACATGAATGGGCTGCCCAGGGAGGTGGTTGAGTCACCATCCCTGGAAGGTACTCAGAAGCCTGTGTAGATGTGGCACTTGGGGCCGTGGTCNAGTTCTTTTCCAACCTAGAGGATTCCATGGTGTCTGGTGGTTATAGAAAGTACCTTATGGCCTGTGTGATACTGTACCCAGCTTACAGCAACTGGCTGAGACCTCCTAAGGGTGACAGAGTTATTGACCACTGGGATGGAAGTTGGCAGTCCCCTGAGAAGCAGCGACTACAGATTGATGCCATTCATTTTCAGGAAATAGAAAATAGACTTTCAAAGGGGATACAGGTATTGGGGCTTTCAAATGGGCAGATTTGTCATCACTGAGGAAATCAGAAGTAAAAATGTAAACAGAAAACAACCACAAATACACAAGATTTAAACAAGATTACTTATAGCTTTAAAAAAACTCCAACCACCTGCTTTAATAGTTATCAAAATATTATGCTGAGAGCTGTGGACTGTTAACATGACTTTTCAGTGCCCAGTATCTCCAGATAACTTATCTCCTGCCACGGTTAAAAACTGTTTCTGAGCTGTTCTGCACCTGCTGGTTTAACTGTAGGAAACTCTGGCACCCCAACACTCTGGAGTGCCAGTGTGCTCCCAGAGCATAACCCAGAGGCAGCAGTCACGATTAGCTTTTTATTCTGTTTATTCCAAAATGCACTGACATTGTGAACACTGCTCTGCTGCACCTGCTCCAGGAAGGGACAGAGGAGCTCAAGTCCTCTAAAAACACCAAAGTCCTGCAGGAGCCCTGCTGCCCTGCACCACGCCCCCTGCCTCCATCCTCCTCCCCAGCTCCCGTTCTGTTTGTCCTGGGATCCCCTTTCCCAGACTCCAGCTGTTCCCAGCCAAAGCCAGAGGAGCTCCCTGATTATCACCTTTGCTAGGATGTGGATTGGGCATCTGACTTTCCACTTCCATGGCAATTAGAAGGCTGCCCTGAAAGGCAAAGTGTCAGACACTCTTGGTAGGAGTCTGTGAAATGCAAAGGAAAAACAAAAACAAGAGAGGGAGAGGAAATAATGTCTCACCAGCAGGGAAAAGCTGCAGCTTCTCACAGATTTTGAAAGAAAATGGGAAAGTAGCCTTGGTTCAAAAGAAACTGTGGCATTTAATGTGACTTGAAACTTTTGTTCTCTCCCCTTAAATGGAGATAATGGATAGAGATAAAAATAATGGAGAGAGAAAGTGCTGCTTGCATGCCCAAGCCTCACCCTTAGAGTGCCTTCCTGAGACCAACAGGTCCAGCTCCATACCCCATGTGCAGCTCCATTAACTACTGCAGGCCCTCAGATCATCTTGTGAGGAGTTCCACTAAGGCTGGCCAGAGCTCACACTTGTGATAAGCTTTAGCTCAGTCACGCTGCCACTGCGAATGTTCCCACAAGAGCCCAGCCTTGAGTGTGGGAGTAACAAGGCTTTTGAAGTCCTTCATATGGACAACACACACCTCCTTCTCCCTGAGCAGCACCTGAGGGTTCTGTGCTGTCAACAGCGCAGGAGGATGCCCAACGTTTTAAATTCTGGTTTTGCCTTAAAACACCTTTACGTTTTTTTAATAGTTTCTGTGTATGTGTGGTTCATTACACCCTTCCACTGCTCTTCTCTTTGCTTTTTTAACAATACAGCATCAGTGTTAATGCTGAACCATGCTGCTGCCAGGTATGTAAGGAGCGTTCTGCCTTTCCTGGGAGACTGCGGTGCTGCTCAGCCGGAAAGGAAAACATGACAGCTTGGCAGATTCTGTATGTGTTACAAGTTGTACCGATACAAGAAACACACAGAAGGTATCACAGCAAACCCAGCCTGGATTGAAAATGACAGGCTGGGAGGTAATTTCCTGCAGCACGGGTTAGTGTCTGGAAAAGCCTCAGGTGTGGCAGTATTTCATCCACAGCCTTCTGCCTAGGAGTTTGCACTGTAGAAATCTTTGGATCCTCCCCCACATTAGCAACATATTTATTGCAAAGCCAGATGAAGTTTAGAGGAGTAGTGTCCTGCCTCTCAAAAGTGGGGAGCTTCAATCCAGATGTGATGCTGTATATCTGTGCAGCTGCCCTAGCAAGAAATATGAGTATCCATGCTGGCAGCAGGGCTGGTGGGAGTTGATAGGTCACGGATTTTCACCCTGTCTCTGCTCTACAATAACCACAGTTCTCCCCACAGTAAAAGCAGGTCTCTTTGGCCACCCCCTCCCCCTCCTCGTCTCCCCTCACTGTCACACACATCCACAGAAACCCACTGCTTGCTTTTTTGTACCTTGTGTCCTCATGACACCAGAGCAAAGGTAGCCAGATGCAAAACAAGCTGGGCCGGACACAGTACAGGATTCTGGTGGAGGGGAGGAGCCTTTTCTACCCCGCTGTTCTCACTGTCCATCCCTGCTGTGATGCTCTCCTCCCCACTTGCCATAGCAGCTGGCTCCAGTTGCCCTGGATGGGATTTCTCCTGGGCTGGTGGATGGATGACATCTGGAATCCAAGAGCTGGAGGCAAGCCAGGGTGAATGCTCTTCGTCCTCAGGCAGCCATCTGCTCAAACACTCTTTCCCTGGAGCAAAGTGTGCTTAAATCATTGGCTTAGTTCTTCATGGTGATAGATGAGCTCATGGCCTTCAGGCTATGTCCTGTCCCGAGCTGGGTGGAGAGGAATTGGGGCTGAATGCCAATGCCATTAAGGTAGATGCTACAAAGTCATGAGAAGCAAATGGCCAGAGATCATTCCAGCTCATTCAATTCTGATTCCAGTAATCCACGGTGCCCAGCGCCGGTGAATGGTGAGTCTGTGCTTCTGCCTTTTTTATTCCCCTTAAAGCCCTTTTGCCTCAGGTGTTTACACAAGTGAGAGGTGCCAACCTACCCACAGGCTAAGGTGACAGCAGGGATTTCTGGGTGGCCTCAGACCTGGGGTTCTGCAAGGCAGCAGGAACATTGACATCTCAGCCTTCCTTATGAATGATACAGAGCCACCACAGAGTCCAACAGGTCCCTCTTTCCTCCTGGCCCATGGCCATCCTGCCTAGCTAGGCAAACTCATTTTGGCATCCTTCTACCAGCAGTGGGTTCAGCCAGAGCCTCAGAACCTCAGTCCCACAGTCCCACAGAGATGGACTGCAGCGATCATTTCATCCCAGCACTGCTGGTATCTCAGTAGGTTATGAACTGAGGAGAGTCTGACATGAAGGTGAAAATTATGATCATTGATCACACCCCTGGCCAGCAGTTCAGAGCAGTTCAAAAGGGGATTAAGCTACATTATCATTGTGTTTCTCCACATCCAGGGGATGTGTTGGTTGGATGTTCATTAGGCAGAGTCAGGGTTAAAACCTTCTCCTGGGGAGGGAGGAGGTGGGAGGCAGCTCATCTCTTTCTTCACTACAGCTCCAGCTGGGTTCTGGCAGTGCTGCAACTCAAGGGGAGGGTCTCACCTCTTGCTGTCAGATAAGATTCTAGGTTTTCACTTAAAGAAAGTGTTAAGGTAAATTCCACAGCAGCTCAGGAAGAAGTGCTGGCTGTGTGGGCTCTGCTCCACCTGCTGTTTCAGCCCGGTCCCAGTCCCTGTGTGAGTAGATAAGCTTTACCCGAAGAAGGCAGGACCACACAGGCAGCTGAGAAGAGCTGTCAGTGTGTGTATGTTTACAGGAGCTGGGTGCCGGGGTAAATTCAGAAATATGAGGGATTTTTACCCTCCATTTTCAGACCTAGGAACAAACATAAACAAACACATAGGTACTTTAATAATTGTGTTTTATTGTTTCCTTGAGTTTGAAAGCATACAAAACTTGAAAAATATTCCTAAATCGAGGTAACTGCAATACACAATCAGAAAAACAAACTGTTATTCATGAGAGCAAACCTAAGTACTCATATTCCTGTTGATTCCAGGACTCTAAATTCTGTCTAAAACTGTGCTAAGCCCATGGTGCAGGGACTGAAAATATAAACCTTTGAGTTCCAGACAATATCTTATGTACATGTAGATAGGTATATATACATACAATACATATGCACATATATATGTCCTTTGAGCTGTAGATGTACATATATGTATGTAGGCAACATGTATATATCCAGTATGTAATACATACATGTATTCATATACTATGTGCATGTGTGTATATGTGTTTGTATAGATTATATACATGTAAGTGCTTCTGCTCTCCAATTCACCATAAACATGTCTTGGACAGACAAAAACTAAACCCAGGTGTCCAAGAATGAAAAGCTGAGCCCATTCATTACTTCTTCACCTGGTGATTGTCACCGTTCCTTTGCCTGTAGCTCTTTGCAATATTGCAGCGTGGAGACTGAAATAACTTCAATGCAGCTCCACCAAATTCAGTGAAATTTATCTAGTACCAGGGGGGCCCTGAGAAGCATTAGGCTCCTTAGGTACCCCTCACACAAGTATGTGTGGAGATGCATGCTCCTCTGAGCCCATCTATTTGGACAGTGCCTTCAAGTGCACCCTCTCTGCAGGGTAGCAGGGCACGGGGGGGAGCCCCAGCCCCAGCTGAGCTGACCCTTGCAGGCAAGTATCCCGCCAGGACCTTTATCACTGCCCCCAGGGCTGAGGGCCAGGGTGGCTCTTGGCAGGGAATGGGGGACTGGGTGACATGGCAGGCCACCCACTTGTCACACCAGCGCCATGCCATCCGTGACGCAGCTGCACCTCTCGACGATCATGTTGGGAAACTCGGCCACTTCGATCTCGGTGCGGTTGCCCCTCTTGACAAGGTACATCATGGGGAGTGAGGAGCTCTCTGCCACAGCGCAGGTGCGCTGCCCGTAGCCGAAGTGCCACAGGCGGCTGGGGGGCTGCAGGCAGCCCCCTGAGCACTGGTAAGCCTGGTATCCTGCCGGCTCGATGATCCAGTACTGCGCCCAGGAGAGCTCGCGGAAGTTAACAAAGTGTTTCTGCCGGCAGCAGGTGGACCTGCCCAACACTGCCTCTTCTCTGCAGTCCCCGGGGCCCCTGCACGCCAAGGAAGAAACAAGAACTGATGAAGTAACTGGAAACTGGGAAGTGGGAGCAGTAATGCCCTCAGTTAATAGCACAGGTGGGCTCTGAGACATGAAACTCGACTCAAGCTCGGGGTTCGTTTAAGTATTCAGAAAACATATATGGGAAGAGGAGAGGGGTGATTCTGCAGCAACTTTCCAACTCACACCTTCTACCTAACACTTGTGAGGGCAAGAGCTGCCCACCCTGGGTTGGCACACACACTACAATAATTCAGGGGCAAAGTTACTTCAGAGACAGTACAGATTCAGGCTTCATACGTACTCATAGTCATCCAAGTTGAGGGTGTAAAGCACCAGTTCAGGCTTGCCTAGGGCTTTATCCTTGGGGTCCTGAGAGGTGAAACGCACGGCTTTGGCCATTTCTGAGGCATAGCTGCCTACCCTTTCTCCTTCAATCCAGACCTCCAGGAACATTGGCTCCTGCCTCTTGTTTCGCAGCCAGTAATGCACAGCCTGTGTCACATCAAAGCTCTTCCAGCCTGACTCGCGTAAAGGAACCAGCCTGCATGACAAGGGCTTGGCATTAGAGAAAAGCGCATCAGATAAACCTCAGCCTTGCAGCACTGTTATTGCAGCAGAATATTTGCTTCCTGCAGATTGTCACATGCCTTGATTACACGATCATTTTTGCTGAGCACTCTGGGCAAGAACCCACAGCAGTTGGCTGACAACTCAAAAAGAAGTATGCAGATCTAAATAAAACCCTCTGTGCATGCCCATGCCAAGGTATTCATTCACACTCAAACAGAAATACAGTGGTGCAGGATTCTGTACAACCTTAGTATTAGTGACAACAGCCTGTTAAACACCACTACTATCTCCCACCTGCTCCTGTCCTAGCTGCATTAGGGCCTTAAGTTTCTACCCGCCCAGAAAATTGGTCAGATGTCTAATTCTGCCTTCAGGGGGTATAAAATGTCCACAGAGCTCAAGGCTACAGAATCAGATGCTTTTTGCATTATTTACTTATTTAGACCAGCACTGAAATGGCCAATGGAAAGAATACCAGCAGCCAGTAACGCATGAGTTAGAGTGTGAGAGAGAAGTTAGCCAAGTGGAGGGTTTCAGAGAGGAAGACCTAGCAGTACATGGCATTGTTTGACATAGAAATATTGCAATGCAGATTATTGCAATGAATCATCATATACTGCATTCTTAGCATAACGTCTGCTCTTAAACTCATCCTGGGTTTAGAGGCTACAGAGACTGGTTCTACAGATATAACCTTGTCAGACTGACCTGAGGCACAACTACATGATACCCAAATCCAGCCCACAGGACCTGTACCCCATAACTAGTGTCCTGCCTCCAGGAGAGGTCCCTTTCTTACCTGGAGTCTATCAGGGATGTCCTGTTGGTACCATCGTGCTGCCGTTGCACCCAGTACACACTGACTCTGGCGTTGGAGACAGGCCTGTGAGACTGCTTGGCAGGAAGGTTTGCTCTGTCCAGAGGCTTTTTGAAGAGTTTTAGTTCAGCCATTGTAACTTCACTGTTTTTAGGTATTCTGCCCTCCATGTCAAATATCAGGTTCTGGCGTGTGGTGGTGTCAGAGAAGAGGACTTCTCCTGGCACACCTGTGCAGTTGGAAACAAAACAGGTGGCCTGTCATTGCCATCCTGGTGAGCAAAGCCCACATTTCATACACAATTATCCTCACAACACACTCCTTCCATGCTCCCACATTGAGTCTTGTGGCAGAGATAGCCACTAAGTGCACCTTTTCTAATGTATACTTGAATCCAAAGTCTTGCAAAGGACCTAGTTCTTCTCCTATGTCTCTGCAACCTTGAGGAACAAAACCTTCTACATAACTTGACCCCACATTGAGCAGACCCCAAAAGGGGTAAATCTCTGTGCGAGCGCTGGGCATGAAACAGGAAACTGCACCACCTGGAATAAAGAAGTATTTCCATTTGCTGCCAAGGGTGCTATGTATGTCTTTTAAAAGCAAAATAAGCTCTAAGTGTCCTTGTACAGCAACCACTGTACACCATGTAGACATGTCTGTATGGCCAATTTCCACCTTCATATTTCTCCCAGCCAAAAAGAAAACAAAAACCACATAAGGAAGATAAGGAAAACTTCCTCAAAGAGTTGTGATTCCTGGTGAAGAACTTCCTGTACATTTGACTCAAAACCTGCAAGGTCTGCAGTTTTCTACTGCCTTCTTCTTTTATTTTTTTTTAATGTTTTCCCATCTGCCCAGACTGTTGCTGGGTACCAAGGTTTTTCTCTTCTATCAAGCTCCAGCAGCAGCCTGCCCTTTGCAAGGACTGTGGGACGCCCCTCTCCAGGTGCAAGGAGTTACTAGTGCTTTTTAATCTTTAAGATGCTGTTACGTGCATCTTTTCTACCCAACTGAGCTTTGGAGCAAACCCAAACCTCATTCTCCCCACGGGTTTGCCTCTGCCCATCCTGCGTCTGACCGGCAGGGGCCGGGCAGCTCCGCCTGGCAGCGGCGCAGTGCCTGGGATGCTCCCAACAGCAGAAACGTTACCTGTGTTGCCAGGGATCCCCCTGAGGATGCCGGCCAGGCTCGGCAAAGCTCGGCGCTTCACCCTCTGGCGCTTCAGCATGGAGATGTACTTGTTCTTGACGTGGTCTGGGATAATCAAATCCGCTAAGTCTCTCTCATGAAGTTTAGGGATCTCAGAGAGCCCCAGCTGCTTCAGCAACACCTCCTTGAACCCTTCCTGAGTAAATGCTTGGACCGTGATGACCAGACAGAGCACACAGAGCATCCAGGCGCACCTCAGGTCCATCCTGCTCCGTCAGCGAAGCAGCTGCTTGCCTGGCAGAGATGAAGGGGGGATCCCCCTGGGGCTGCTCTCAGCAGAGATGTGCTGGCAGGCTGCCTGAGCTGGATGGAGGTCCCTGCACCGGGGTTTTATAGCCAGCCTTGTCCCACTGGCACAACAAATTTCACAAGTGGGGATGAAGCAGAGGACTTGAAAGGAATACTCCCCTGTTGGTAGACACATGCCAGTTTAACACCTTCATCTACTGCAAAGTTAATACAAGAGGGTTTAGGGGGGCTCCCAGATTCCATCGCAGGGAAGAAGTTTCCATCCTTTTTTAATTCCCTGTAAATGTTTGCCCAGAAAGCCCCTGAGCTATCAGTGTCCCCTGTTCAGCCTAGGTGAGGGAGGAAACACTTCTGCAGAGTACATTGCTCTATGGACTGCGCCATATGATTCTTAAAGGAAGAGTCAGCCTTTACTGCAGGGGACTTGCTATCTGAAATAGCCGATATCAATCAGGAGAAGCTTTACCTTTAGCTGGAAGTCCATCTTTATGGCAAGCATTAAAAAATCATTCAAATCTTTGGCAGGGAGGGGAGAGAGGTACCACTTTGATTTCTGAATATTTGTATCAAGTGTGTGAATCAGGGCAGTGAATCACAGCAGTTGAATGATTTATGGCCTTTTATGCTGCTTCAGAATCACAGAAGGTGGAAGATGTACGGGTGTGACATTTTAGAAAAATGTCCCATCACTCTTTACAGATTCCTGTGGGTTTCATAATATTTATGCTTAAAAGAAAAAGGCTCTTCGTAAAGGCACATCACCTTTCAGTGAATATGAGAAACCCCTCCTTCTCAAGATGGGTGAAGAATATTGGTATTTTGAATGTTGTTAACAACCACAGTATAGAATTGGCTCAGGAGAGTGAAGCTGACCTGGAGGCTGGTGTGGGGAGGCTGGATATTTGCCTTGAAGTCAACCTTTACACCTGAAGCTCACATCCTTTGCTTCCTTGGCCTTTACTGGAATGTGGAAATCTATTTTTGACACCATTCCCAGATGAAGTGAATCAAAAAAATTAAATGTGATCAATAAAAGCATGAAGGAACATGGCACTTGGGGCAGATTGTTATCCTTTCTAGCAGTCACATGCCTGAGCATACATACAAATGTCTTCAGCATCAGAGGTTCTTTGGGTTTTATATCTCTGTAAAGGATTTAAGATTGTTCCAGCTCCCTCCAATGTCCCAGCTGAATGGTGTGCCCTGAGGACAGCCTGGCTGGAGGATCCAATGAAATGAACTTGTACAAAAGCACCCTGTTGTGGTTCATCCCTCATTAAAACAAGTGCCAGGCGAGGCAGCCTGTTTTATACCAGAGGAAGGCAATAAAGCCGTCTGAAAGAGCCTCACTAAACATTTCTCTTACTGCTCACTTTGTCTTTACAGCCTTTTAAGAAACTTGTCTCCTTAAACATGATAAAGTCTCTGTTAGATGTTAAAAGGGTACCTTATTTAACTGAATCCAGTTTTAAGACTGCAATGGAAACTACTATAAACTAACAGCTTGTGCATGCCTCAAGGCTGCACATTCTTTAATCCTGACCTCCGTGCAACATCTCTGTAGATGAATTTTATACATTCATTTATATATTCATTCAAAATATGTTCATTCCAATGACACAAATAGAAGTGAAAAATGACCACTTCAACTCACATCAATAACTCCTGCCCTTGCAAATAAGAGGAGGGAAAGGCTTTTTTCCCTGAAATCTCTGTGACTCCCTCAACCTCTTTGGAAGACTCCATACTCCTGGCTGTTCCCTTCCTCAGGACTGCTTCGCCAGCTAAATGGCACAGAACTGATTCTCTGGGTCTGGGACAAATGCAGGCACAAGATGAACTGCGTTTGAAGACTAGGTTGGAAACCATATCTGAGCAATGTTCAGGTGGCTGAAAACTCTTCCTTTATTAGGCCCTGTAAGTGTTGGCCAGCTCAGTTCTAGCAATGAATTTATGTTCATATGATAAAAGTCACCTGGATAAACCTGCAGGTCACAGATTTGTAATGGTGTCTCTCTTGTGTCATGAAGACACAATCCCATAATTATTTATCCATCCAATTAGTCTTTGCTCCAGAGAGTGGTCCTGCTGTGCAGTGAGTGCTCTTGAAAAAAAACACGGTAACATGAAATGAAAATGCCTGGTTGCTCCAGCAGCACCCACCTTTCCTGTATCTGGATGTGACTTCTCCTGGGGCTGACATCAAATCTACCAGGACTCTCCACTGTCCAGTGTGTATTGGAAGGTGATTTATGGACTTCACACCTAAAATAAAATTATTGACCAAACACAGTTGAAGCTAAGAAGAAAACAGGATGTGGATTGCAGGCTTTTCACAGGAGGGTGATTATCTGGTCCAACTGGAGGATTTGCCATTCCACTTTTGTCATACAAACAAGAAAAAGTCAGGAATTTTATAATAGCTCTTTCTCTTTTTATGTAATGTGTATTAGAACCTGTATTGGCACATTCAAAAAGTCAGAGGATGTGAAGAGGCTGCAAGGTATGAAATATGAGAACTCCCAGTTTTAATACAAACCATTTCTTAGTGAGAGGAAGTCTCTATATTTAAGCTATTAGTTCTGTTACAAGGAGTTCTTGAAGACTTTAGCTGGGCATATCCGATGCAATGATTTTTGGTAAATAAATTCAATGACTTCAAAGACAAAGTGTGAATGACTTACCCTAATTATGTAGCTATTATCCTGGGACACAAGAATGTTTCAAATGTATTTACAGTATCGAGGGTCTGAACACTTCAATTTCAAGATTTGAAATGCCATGAACACAACTCTTTTGCATTTCAGCTGGGCCCATATTAGAACAGACCTTGCTCGAGTGATATGAAAGAAAAATGTTTGTGTGCTCCAAGAAGTGTCCACATTTGTGCAACAGGTTTATCACACAGAGATGAGAGCACACCTCTGTATAGATTTTGGTCTGTCATTCCCTGAAGTCCAGGCCTTCTGAATCTAAGAATATGGAAGTAAAAGTAGACGTGGTTAAGATGTGGGTATAAACATATCAAGTTAAAAAAATTATTCAAGTAAAAGTTCTGTTCATACTCCTTTACAGCCTTAAGTACATCAAGTTTTACATAACTAACAAAACACTGCAGAAGAGGCTGGCCATGTGAAGAGTTGGGTTAGGAATTCCAAAACTGGAAGTAAGCTGCAGGCTATGCATGAAGCCATGCCCACCTCACAGTGCCTCACCAACACCCCAGCAGCCACCCCGCAGGGCATCCTTAGCTTCTTTCTTGACTGGTGTGGTCTGTGGTGACAGTAGAACTCCTGTTCCTCTGCATGTCAAACAGGTCCAGACAGCAAGTGTGGAGCTCACAGGCCCACCAGTGGAAAGCTGCCCCACTGCCAGCAACTTGATTTCACACAAAATGGGTTTATGACTGATTTCTTCATAGTGGACAAGTCAAAAAGCATTTCCATTTCCTGTCTCTGAAATTATGCAGCACTTTCAGCACAGGATAAGAGTGAGGTGCCACCAAGAGCAGGAGGTGGCATTTGCTGGGCTGGTGTCTTTGCCTGCCCTTGGTGCGAGCACAGCTGGGGGGCAACACAGCACAACACTCGCCACCCTGCCAGAGGGGCAACTCTGTGTGCCCATGGTGCCTTTACACAAGGAGAGAAGGGTGATATTTGCCTTGCTCCATCAACACTGTATGGCTCCAGGGGTGATGAAAGATGACCGGTGGTAATTACCCAATGAGACTCTGTTACTCTGCAGAGGCAAGGCCTTTGAGAAATTGAGTAATTCCTGAGGTGCAAAGGGCAAGTGAGCAGGCCATAGGGTCATCATCACATTTGCCTGCCACTGTAGCTCCAAAAACCACCAGCCACTGGCCTGGTCTAGAAATGCTCTAATTTGTCCTGGACTTGTTCCTTGAAAGTGGCATAAGCCTGCTGAAAGATACTGGAAACTATCTTGCCAGAGCACTGGCTTTCCATTCTCTCTGTTTAGAGACAGTTACCCTTTCATTAGGGCATATAATCCTAGAAAGGTTTGGGTTGGAAGCGACCTTAAAAATCATCTAGTTCCAACCTTCCACTAGATCAAATTGCTCAAAGCCCTGCCCAGCCTGGCCTTGAACACTTCCAGGGATGGGGTTTTCACAAGTTCTCTGGTAAACCTTTTCCAGTGTTCCACCATCATCACAGTAAAGGATTTCCTCTTAATGTCTACTCTAAGCCTCCTGTCTGTCAGTTTGAAGTCATTCCCTGTTATCCTATCACTACATGCCCTTGTAAAAAGTCCCTCTCCAGTCTTCTTGTAAACCTCTTTTGTGCGAGGTGCTATAGGGTCTCCCCAGAGCCTTCTCTTCTCCAGGACGAACAGCCCCAGCTCTCTCAGCCTGTCTTCCTAGGAGAGCATGAATAGTTTGCTCAATGTACAGAGACAGAAAAAAAAAAGCACCCAGGACTTCTGTGGGGCCAGTGCAGCTCAATGGCATTTGTGTCTGTGCTCTCCATGGTCTCTGCAAGAATCTGGCATAGAATATTTTCAGAAGATATGTCCTAATAAGACAAGGCATCCAGTTCTATCTATCTTCAAGGGCCAGACACCCACTTAATGTAGTGTATTGATCTGCACTAAATCCTTTATGCTGGTTATGTTTTGTTGCAAAAATTTGACTGTGTGAATTTTTGTGCCAAATGGTTTTGTGCTCAGTGTCACCTGACATCTCCCTTCATCGCCCAGTGAGCATAAAATCATAAAAGCGACTTTACATCTGTGTTGAGAGCATGTGGCTAACATGGCTCTAGGAAACAGAACTTCATACCCCGTGTCTGAGATGAACCGTGGTTACTCTGAACTGATAGTGCACAGATCTTACAACAGAGACGCTGCAACCACAGCCTCAGCCCTCAGTGTTTACTCTGCCTGCCAACTCAGGAGCCAGTTTCAGTAGCAAGTATTGTGATCCTAACGATCATCTGCTGGAACTATACAGAAACCATTCAGTTCATTTAATCTGGGCAAGAACCTGAGGCTGTATTATCTCATCACTGGTATAGGCCATACTGAATTGGGCATCTCCAAAGGAAATAACTTACAGATCACATGTCCTGTTGGGTTCCTCTCATAAATGCTGAAGCCCCAGGCAGGAATGGGGATAATGTTCCCTTATGCCTCTATCCCACAATATATCCAGCATGGTAACCCCCCATTTTATTTCTGAGAGTTATTGAAATCCTGGTTTGATCTTGAGCTGAGCTCATGTAATTTCTGGTGCCGTGTATCTCATATTGCACTGACTTAAGCACATCTTCCATAGGCAGCTTCTGCTTCTACTCACGGGCTTGTTTTGTTCAGCCCAGACAAAAGGCTTTGTGTCTGTAGAGAGATGGATAAAATGTCCAAAGTCCCACCATGTCCTTGGTCAGCTGATGTCAGCTGGCTCGCTTGCAGGGTTTGTGTTGGCAGTGTTTGCAAAGTACCAGTGTTCTGGCAGAAGAGAGATCTTCAAGTTGTTGGGTTTTTTTTTAACAGAAAAGCAAACACAACTGTTTAAATACAGCCTTTTCTGTCCCCTCAGCAGTCTCCTCCCCGCTGCCCTGGCCTGTGCCCTGCTTGTAGTTGGGGAAGCAGGATTTGTTATCACTCAGACCGTTACAGAATAGGCTGCTATCAAACCCCCTGATATTCAGCAAATGCAGTTGAATCAGATAAATAAGCATATGACCCTAAATTGCTTTCCTTACACTAGAGTCCACTTCATTAGGAAATGTTCACATTTCTGAGAAATAGCTGTATTTTTTAGGAGCACGACTTAATTTTCCAATAAGAGCCCATCTATCTGCCTAGTTAAATGTTGCTTTTTCCTTGCAGCTGTGTGTTTACACTGCAAAAGTATATCAGCTCTTTTTTAAATAATATGTTTCTCCTGCCTTAATGGGAAGGTGAGTTCCCACCTCTGGGCTAAGCAGGGCTGATGAGGAGAGGCTGTGCAAGTTCTCCCTGCCCTTGGCAGTGACTGCTGCCAAGCTGGGCTTTAACCAATGTGCTGCAGTGAATGTCACCCTGAGGGCTCAATCTGTGACCCCCTTAGCTGTCTGTCCCAGAGCACAGAAGGGAACCTGTGTGCAAGGGAGGTGCCAGGCACACTGGAGCAAAGTGTGGCAGCCAAAGGTTTTAGTGCAGATGGTGCTAAGAACAGAGTTGGGCCCCGGGTCAACACAGGTTTTGGTTCTAGGGACTTCTGAAAGCTTAGTGTATATCCACCAATATGAGCTGGGAGTGTGCCCAGGAGGTCAAGATGTGGCACCTGGGGACATGGTTTAGTGGTAGACTAGGCAGTGTTGGGTTAATGGCTGGATTTGATGATCTTAGAGGTCTTTTCCCACCTGAATGATTGTGTGCCAAGTTTGTTTAGCAAGTGGCTAAACAAAAAACCCTGAGAAATGTCCTCATTTTCCTGTGAGGCTAATATGGCTGGCATACTATTCATATTGTATCTGTGGCAGTGAGTGGCCTGGCTTAATTATGGATTGTATTTCCCTCAATTAATTTTAATAACTTTTGCTTCACTGAACAGACTTTCCTCTTTTGCTAATAAAGAGAGAAAATTAATCACTTTTCCCCAACTCAGATACATAGAGAAAGAAAACCACTATATTTTAGTAGTCGTAATTTATTTCAATTACCAGGAGAGGCTGCAAAGGCAGAAAGACTGTGACCTACATGTTAATGCATGTTGAATAATTTGCATTACTAACTTTGCCAGAAGATGTTTTTTTTCTGCAGGCCAAAAATAAAGATAAAAGGCCAAGATAAGTGAGATCTAAAAGGAATTTCTTGTGCTAAACATGGTGAGCTGTTGTGCAAAATAGTAACTTGCTAGTGGAGTGCAAAAAAAAGGGCTGTTCCTTGCATAAAATATTACAAAACCCAGTGCAAGATTGTAGCAGATAAAATTAAGTTGTAAGATGCACAGAGATGGCAAGATAGAATGGATAAATTCTTTAGATGTCTCTAATTTGGTACATCAGGTAGAGGGCAAAGTAGCTGTGCAAAGGCTAGTCCTCACTGAGATATTTAAAATCACCTTGGCAGTGCTTCAGCAAATATACTGGTTGGCAAAAAGCTGCCTGCAACAACAGGAAAATGAGCTAAACTGCTCATATAGTTGTTTTCCATCTGTAACATCTGCTGCTGAAGTGACTTTGGGGCTATTGCACGTCAGTGGCTTTTACACAACAGAACTTAGATGTATTCAGTTTCAAAATAGTTACTTGCACATGGCTTTTCTCCTTGAGTTAGTAGCACATGATCAAAAAGGATGATGAAGTGGAATTCTGAATGGGTCCAGCAACAACACCCGGTCTACTTGTCTGAGTTCTGGGTGAGCTGGGCTGGCACTGGGGCAAGATGCCTGAGAGGTTTCCAGGGAAGAAGGGACATTCAACAGGTACAAAACAATATTCTTGGAAGTTATGATCTTGATCAGACTATAATCCATCATCCTGGTGCTTAGCATTCTTTCCAAACAGACAGAGGCAAGCTTGACTGGCTGTAAGCCCTGCACTGAACTTTTGCAGGCATCTTTTCTTTGTCTTCAGAGTTCTGACGTCTCTTTTGAGAATGGTCTTAAATGGACATAGATTATGTGAAATGTATTTCTAAAGATTTTATATCTATTAATAAAATTTCAAATAATTAACTAAATCATTAACTAGATTTTTAAAATCATGGTGATTTGTTACATATTCTGTTTATTCCATTCCTCTTCTCTTGAGACTGGATGCCTTGTTACACCTTCGAGAACTGCATGATAACAAATATCAAAACAGCCCCCTAATTTCCTTCTGTTTTCAAACAGTGCTGTAATGTTCAGAAAGGAGGAAGTGGGGATAGCTTTTTCTACTCAAGCAGTTACTACAAAGGTGTTTTTATTTAAATATTTATATTATCACGGTATTGCTTTTGTAACTTTTTTTTAATGTTATCACTTTTTCATGTAAAAGTCTTCAGTAGAAAAGAACTGGAGAAAATACAATTCTTCATGTATTTGACTCCAAAACAGAACACAAAAGGGTATTTTACTTGATGGCATAGGTTAAATTATGTAATTTCCTGTCATGCACTCATATCTATGTAAACAAGGAATATAAAGTCTCGGATATAACATAGCCCTTATAAAAAGCAGAATAAAGCTGTGTGGCCTTACTAGTTTTAATCCTTTTAGCATTCATACTACAGGACCCTGGGAGATGCATCATGGTCATTTGATTTTAAAAGGGAATTTAGCCACACTTGGCCAGGTCACTTGAAGCGTGAAACAGAAACTTCAGTTGTGTGGGATTTTTTTCCCCTTTTCTTACCTAGCCATTTGCTTATTCAAAAGCATTAATTCAGGAGGGGTCAGAATTTCCATATAGCAAACAAATGCATTTGCCAACCTTAATTTTGGATTTGACACATGATTCTGCGGGAAATGCCAAGCATTTGAACCTGGTATCTGTCAGCTTTCCAGGCTGAATAACTGGAGTAAAGACATGATGACCAAGTTTTACTTTACTTATGCAGTATGGCTGTTTGATTCACCAGTTGTCACTGCAGATTCCAGGATCTTTCAACAAATCATGCACGTGAAGAAGATTTTCAAAGGTGCAAGAAGGAATTCAGAATCCATTTTTCATTGAGCAAAACTTGGGTGCCTAGTCCCTCTTCTCTGCCTTGATCTAAAACAGAGCAAGGAAATAATTACTACAATTTTAGCAGAGACATAGATGACCTGGGAATTAATTTGACAAACTTAATCAAGCAGAACAATTGGAAGACCTCAAAGACAGACTACAGGAAAACAGTGTTTTCAGTGAAGTTCAGGTTCTGAAAATCCAGTGGAAGGAATCTGAAAATCACAATGTGAAGCAAACTCAGAAGGCTGGCTCTTAAAACTCTTTAAAGGCTGCATGACTTGATTTGTTTTCAGCCCCTTGCGGTAGAAAAGCTTACCTCTGAGCTTCACCATGTTCCCAACCTGGTAAACTCTTAAACACATGCTGTACTAAACAACAAAATGCTTTGATGCATAATGGGACATGAAAACATACTATTGCTTGGGCTTGCCTTGAAACTGGTCTAGAAACCACAGCAGTAACAGAACACAGTTGTCTTGCTTGCTAAATGGATTGGAACTGGCTCCTTAATATAATTTCTTGTCCTCTGAGAAATGTTCTCACTGCGATAATTTGAATAATAAGTTCAAGGTCTTACATTGATGTATGAAACCCCTTTAACCCCCCCAGGAACTATGGTGCAAAGGAACTACCATCAACCTGACTCGCTGTTTCCCACAGCAGTTGGCAATTTGGGTCCTTAATCAATCCTCAGGTCAGCTCATCTCAGGGCTCTGCATGCAGCAGTCCCAGAAACTGACCCAGACAGGGCATAAAATGAAAGGTGCACCATGTTGTGCAGGCAGGAATAGTTTGCTGAGGTGTGCCCATCTAACACTGATCCTTTCTTCTGTCCTGGAGTCCATCTCACTCCAGAAGCCACCACAAAGTGGCTGTGCCACTTTACAAGACCTGCTTTCAACTCCTCCCAGATTAATTCTGACCACTCACTTAATTATAATCTGTTCTATAATCTAAATATATAAACGTCTGGTTTAGTGAATCTAAATACATAAACATCCACCTTACTGAAACTGTACATAATATCAATAGGACAGGAGAGCTGAAAAGACGGGGGCTGTCTTCCCAGTTCTGTTCCTGAGTCAGGATTATTATCTTGAGCAAACTGCCTTTTCCAAAATTCGAAGTCCCTATTTAGACACCAAAATAAATAAGCTGACTTTCAAAGGCACTGAGCAAACACAGCTTCTATCAGCCAAACTCTTAAGAACCACTAGACTCTAACGATTACTGTATGTAAAGTATCTTCATAAAGCAAGCAATATTCCTCTTGCCGTCGGTTACTACTCACTCACAGGGAAGAAAGTTCTCCACTGAGCCATAGATCACCTGTGTGTTCAAGCTCAGCTCTCAGTGACTACATTACTTTCCCTTGTTACACAGGTAAGGCCACATCCTCACTCATGAGGTAATGTCAAACATGATGAATCCAGCTGGAGGATATTGTGAGAAAATACTTTATATCCTTTGCTTGTATTTGAAAGGAGAAAAATGGGGCAGAAAGAAAGTGATTCAGAGAAAATAAAATTCTCACAGAAAAGGAAATATGAGAAAGAATGAATGGAGGAAGAAATAAACTACTACAAAAGAGGAATGAGAAAGTGGATAGGGAGGGACAAGAATGGGAAAGCGAAAAGATACGGTGATAATATGTCCAACGGGTATCACATACCAAGGAGTGGACAGATTTAGGCTTTCCGAAAGTGGAGGTGCCAAAAAGCACACAGCAAGGACCCACATGCCTATGGTGTGCCTCGAGCAGCAGTCATGCCCTCGGAAATGGTTGCATGCTGCTGCTCCCCACCATTTCCAGTCCTGCTCTGTTAAATCCAGGCCGAGGGTGCAGGATCTTCCTTGCTGGAAAAGGCCATGCTGCCCTTGGTTGTGGCTGTTTGCCATTGTGGCAGCTCTTCACAGCTTCCTGCTTAAGCCACTTTGCATCCTGACACCGATCTGTCCCTTGCTCCCCTGGCACCTGCCCCCTGCGTGGGCTCACCAGGATCATCCTGCCCTCATTAGTGGCCCCCTGCCCTCGCCTGCTGTGGTGTGGAACTGCAGAGCACTCAAGTCTCTGCTGCAGTGGAAATTGTAACAGTGACTTTCTCAGCTCCTTGCATAGCCAAAATGTGAATTTATCAGATCCAGGCCTGTTTCTAAAGGCTGGGACACAGAAATCAGCAAGAGGTAAGTATTGGTGCAAACTCGCAGGCAGAACACAAAGGCTGAAAATGTGTGACTCTTAGTTCTGCTGCTTTGGGTTTGCTTTGAGTCAACCTGAGATTAAAATTAAATCAAAGCTCTTTGAAGTCATCGTAGCTGGCAGTCTGAATTTTTTTCATCTGTAAAATGCAGAAGTGGGAAGGGGGATTCTTGCCCAAGGTAAAAAATGATTATTCATTTTAAAAGTCCCCTAAAAATTAATCTAGACTTCTATTCAAATATATTATTTTAAAAATATATTTATCGAAAGTATAGCAATCTTTAAAGGTTAAGCTTTCAACACTTTAAAAATATTGTGAATTACATTTATAAATGATCAAGCAGTGTGTTTTATGTTGACATTTTAAGGGAAATCAAGAGTGAACCAGGAAGGGCCATCACCAAGGCCTTGGAACCCAGTTCTTATGTCTAAAATCTTGGGACTCTCTGGACTCTTTGCAGATATAGTGGATATAGCAGATCAACCAATTTAATAAGTAGCTTCCTCAAGCTGTCAAACTGAGTAGTATTTGGAAATAATTTAAAAAAAGGAGTGTTTGTGGGGGGAAACTAGTTTTTCTGTTCTGATGTATTCTGAACAAAACCAAGGTTTGAGAGCTTGGTTAACAAAAATTTACCCTCAATCCAAAGTTCCACCAAATTACGCTGACTTGACCCTCCAATGGTTTAGACTGCAAGAACTCCTGGAGGGTTTTGTGGCTCCTGCACAAACAATCACCAAGCTTTCTGCTCCAGGGAAAGCAGAACCTAAGGCAAGGTTGTCCAGGTCTCACCTCAGCACTGTGGAACAAGAGTCACTCTGTATGGTCAGAATAGCTATGGAGCACAGACGCTCTTGAGGACGCTGGAGTTCTTCACTAGAAGTAACATATGCTGTACCTGAGGATGGGAAAACCGTACAAGTTCTCAGTGGTTTGAGATTTTACGCTGGTGACGAGTACACCTGCTCCCTGAAGCACACAAATCCGTCGGGTCATGTGGCCAGATGCCAGGAGAGACCAGATTGTGACAGATGGTTCCTCCATTTCCCTCTCTCTCTTGGGGATCTGTCTTAATTATAGGTAGTGCTATGTCACCTATGCATTAACTCCCTTCAGCTTCTATACACACAGGCATTAAGGTAATATGTATATTCAGAACACAATGAAGTCATCCCTGTTGCAGGTCACCTTGCCCTAGTTTTACAGCAAAGTGTGTCACATCAATGGAGGTTGTGTTGCAAGAAGCTAATAATAAACCTAAAATTCCTATATATCAGTAAGAGATTCTCCACAGCCGCAACCACCCAAAAGAGCAAAATTTAAAACCTCTCCCTTCACAGATGTGAGTGATGAGGAAGTGCTTGGTAAGCATTGCCCCCTGGTAAGCACTAGCCAGCCCATGGCAAGGTTTTGCAGTTATTGCAGTTGTTTTTGGCAGTGTTTATAGCTGGGATATCCATACCAAATCCTAGGAGCACTCACAGGGACAACTCTTCAGACACAACCATGATGATCAGAAGCAATAAGCTCAGTGTACCAAGCAGGGACAACAATTCACCATTTTATAAATCAAGTTGAAATGCAAAAGATGTTGCACTAAGCTTACTTTTTCCTCCTGTACTTTTCAGTATTGCTATTTTAGATTGCAGTTTCTTGTGCATTTTAATAAAATTCCAGTTTTCATCCAAGTGTAACTTGACAAAGATCACAAGAAAAATGAATCATGCTCAAGCATCAATACCAATGCTCCATTCACCACTTCCTACCTGACACAAAATGGGAAAAAAACTAGAAAGAAAGTTTCTATCATACATTGATACATAATTTCGTTAAATATTTTGTATAATAGTCAATTGTATTGATTAATAGAAATACACTCCAACTTTATTGCAAAGCTATTTCTACCTTGAAAATCAACATACTACTTATTCTGAGAAGCAGTGTTACAAAAATAATTAATAAGTGTAGATCATCGGTTTAAATCCATCCTGGCTGCTTGCTGATTTATATTATTATTAGAGTTCATTTAAATCTATCTGTCTGGATTTTTCTATTTGTTTGGTTTTGTTATAAACTAATTAATGCTCAGACCTTTCAAAGGAAGGCTCTATAATGCCCACACTGCGTCCTTTGGTATATTGAGGCTTGTAAACAGATTGCTAGATGAAGGCAAAGATTAAAAGATAGCAAAGGGCTGCCAGGCCAGAAGCCTGAATTAAATCCATTAAGTTATATTTGAATAGGCAGATAAGTAAGGAACAGCAAGCTGGGCTGATGGCTTTCTTCAGAGAGAAGAAACCACGGTGAGAGTTGCCACGCCTGGCAAAGCATCAGGCCACCTGCTACACACCTCCAGAGACTATTGATGTCCTGTCGGGAGTTCACCCATCAAGGGATGCCCTGCTGTGATAAATCAAACTAAAGTGACAGCAGAAGTCTTCAGCCATAAGGTCATTTAATAAAGTAGGGGAAGAGTCACACGTGTAAGTGTAAATGCCCTGCACGCTTGTTCAACTTGGTGCTAAAGAGCTGTTGAAGTGGATATGGAGGATGTAAAATAAAAGAAGGGTAGAAGAATTTAAAATTCTATTGGCCTGCTCCCTAGGTCCTGAGGATGGTTTTCCATCTGCTGTAGCAACATAATTAAACGTTTGGGAACTAATGACAGTATGTGGCTTTTGTCACCAAAAGAACAGACAGTGGTAAACAAAACTCTATTTACAAGAGGTAGGGAGAGAAATGTGGCTCTGCTGTTGAAATTAGAGATAAACAGAATCACACCACTTAGCTAAAGAGCCTGTCTAGACAGAGGAAGAAGAAAAACAAATGACAAAGGCCCAATGTTATTCTTGTGAGAGAGGGAAAAATTATTTTGTAGCTAGGCACAATAGTCTTCAGAACAAAAAATGTCGGGACTACAGTGTTGAGATCCCTAAATATCACCTATTTTACACTACTGAGTAAGAAAATATAGGCAGAGTCAGGTCTTCTTAATTTTGAAAATATGGCAAGACTCAAAACTACAAACAGCTTAGGAAATCAGTGAGAATAATCAACCAAAGAGATTTTGGTCCTAGAAGTGCAAAAGCTGCAAGCATACAGTGAGGCTTCCCCGACGTGGCAGGTCAACTCTGCTGCAGCTACATCAGTAAAATTCAATTTAAAAGAAAGTGATTGCAACTATTCCATGTGGAATTCCTGTTTTGAAATAAATTGTCCACAGGAAGACTTGTTCCAGAGAAGGCAAGGTGGCATAATAACTCTACTACACTCATGCCAAACACCTTTCCCACCAATATAGCCCTAAGTAGAAGAGAGTATATTCTTGAGCTTAAAATAATTAACAACCTTCAACAACAGTGGGATTTCTTTATTCCAGCAGTGAATCTGAACCACTCTGCTTTGAGCTGACAACTTCCATGCCATTTTCTAACTAACATAATTGTTATAGACAATTTAAAACCACAGATTATCTACAATGCATCTGCTAGATAAATTATGAAGTTTTGCCTTGGAATGTCTCTCAGTGACTGCAGATAACCAGGACTTCCTCCTGCTCCTGTGAGGTGGAATGGGGGAAGGCACACAGGACATGCACAGCCAAATGCTGCTGTCAACTGAGCAGGCACTCCTGAAAAGTGAAGTAAGAATTTGACAGAGCAAAACAATTGTGGATTAATAAAATGGTAGGGAGCAGGAGAGCAGCTATGCATTCAGGGCCCTAAGTAATCCACACAGTCTGAATGCACAGGGACATGAGGAGCTGGAGAGGCAGGATCAGGATGGTCAACTGGAGGACATACTGGCTTCTTGGCAACTGGGACACTAATTTCTTTTAAAAATAAAATTCAACAGGTAACTGAGGGTTTTTTCAGACTGAACCCTGCAGTTCCCTAATTAACTTTTGTTGGTTTTAGGGTTGCTTTTCTGAGACATCACCACTGCTTCATCCACAAGACTGCATGTAAGGTGCAAACTTTTGAAGGCAAGTGGTCCCTGGTTCCCTCTGAACAGTTACATTTTTGTCATTACCATAATTTTCTTCCTCAAATGCCCATTGCTCACTGATGTCAGTCATGTCAGTTAGGGACAAAGGATGAAGACAGAGGAGGATGAGGATGGTTGGCAATTCTGGGTATCAAATGGCTGTTGAGGAAACACTAAGATAAAGGGTAGAAGTGTCCTCATGGATGTCTGGGAGTTGGTCTCATCCCAGCTCTGTCATAGGCTCATTAACTTAAATTCCCTGGGTCTTGGGTTTTTTCCAATTTACAACATTTGAACGAAATTTCTATCTTCAAAGATGTGTGGACACAAGGGGCTTTATATATTTCATGGAACATCTGTATTACTACAATTAATTTATTTCAGAGTTACCTATCAAGAGATATGGCCAGCAGGACAAGGGAAGTGATTCTCCCCCTGCATTTTGCCCTTATGAGATCCCACCTGGAATGCTGCATCCAGCTCTGGAGTCCCCAGCATGGGAAAGATGTCAGTCTATTGGAGTGGGGTCAGAGGAGGGCCAGGAAGATGACCAGAAGGCTGAAGCACCTCTGCTATGAAGACAGGCTGAGAGAGCTGGGATTGTTCAGGCTGGAGAAGGCTCTGGGTAGACCTTATAGAACCTTCCAGTACCTAAAGGAGCCCAGAAGAAAGCTGGAGAAAGCTGCCTTTTCACACAGGCAGGCAGTGATAGGACAAAGGGGAATGGCTTTAAAGGGAAAGAGGGTAGGTTTAGACTTAATATTAGGAAGAAGTTCTTTACAGCGAGGGTGGTGAAGCACTAGAACAGGTTGCCCAGAGAAGTTGTGGATGCCCCATCTATGGAAGTGTTCAAGGTCAGACTGGATGGAGCTCTGAGCAACCTGGTCTAGTGGAAGGTGTTCCTGACAGGGCAGGCAGGTGGGAATTAGGTGATCTTTCAGGTTCCTTCCAAGATAAAGTATTCCATGACTCTGTGAACTTAGTGCTTGGGCTGCGCCACTTCTACCTGTGTGCTTGCCCACGTTACCAGATCTGGAATTGCAAAATCTGTTTGGAAACTTCACTTGTCTTTTTTTCAGTTGTTTGGTTGGGGTTTTTTTTTTGGAGGTGCGGAGGGAGTGCAGGGGTTTATAAAGCGCTCCCTTGGTTCTGGTTTGAGGTACTTGAAGGTGCTATAAGGTCTACCCGGCGCCTCCTCTTCTCAAGGCTGAACAACAACAGTAGCTTTCCCTGTTATTTGGGGGTCCCTTCCCTGAGGGATGCACTTGAGGGTCTGGAGGAGAAGGCTGGGGAGGCAAAGGGGGAACAGTGCTCTAACTGGAGCAGTCAGCAGCCTTTGGGGCCTGGGCAGGAGGGAGAGGGGCAGGAGGGATCGAAAGGAAGGAGCAGGACAGGAGGGATGGAGGGAAGGAGGAAGAGGGGCAGGAGGGATGGCGGGAAGGAGGGAGAGAGGGCAGGAGGGATGGAGGGAAGGAGGGAGTGGGGCAGGAGGGAGAGGGACAGAAGGGAAGGAGGGATTGAGGGCAGGAGGGACTGAAAGGAGGGAGCAGGCCAAGAGGGATCG
>VWZD01003520.1:2322-90936 GCA_013396695.1 Sakesphorus luctuosus | reverse complement strand
CGAGCCCGGGGCCTCCGCAGAGGGACCCCGGCCCGGGGCAGGCAGTGCTGGCGGGGCAGCCCTGGCTGCCCCCTCCCCACAGCGGGCCGAGCCTGTCCACCCTCCTCGTGGGGCGGAGGGATCGGAGGGACCGGCTCCCTGCGCCGGGGCCGAGCAGAGTGAGCTCGGGGCCGGGCAGAGCTTGCCTGGGGCTGGGCAGTGTGAGCCCGGGGCCGGACGGTGTGAGCCCGGGGCCGGACGGTGTGTGCCAGGGGCCGGACGGTGTGTGCCAGGGGCCGGACGGTGTGTGCCCGGGGCCGAACAGGGTGTGCCCGGGGCCGGGCAGGGTGAGCCGGGGCAGCTGGCCCTGCCCGCTCCAGCCCAGCCCAGCCCTGCCGGGGCCGGACACGCCACCGGGGCCCGTGTGCGGGGCCGTGTGCGGACCCCGGTGCCGCGGCACAGCCCCGGCCGTGGGAGCTCTTGCCCGGCCCTTATCTTCCCGGCAGCTGGCTTGTTTAAAAATAATGGCTCTCGAGAGCTGGGAGCCGTGTGTGATAAACGCCGGTAGGAGCCGGTGTGTTACTCACAGGCTCTGCGGTTGTGCTGATTTCCAAAGTGTCTTCGAAAATACTTTCTCTTTCGTCAGCACTGAATTTCAGTCCTTAGAAGGATAAAGTCACGGCACAACTTTTGTGTGTTTTGGTTTTTCCCTTTCTTTTTTTCTTTGTGATGAGACACAGCAATTTGGACCAAATATCTTCCTTTCTATGTTACACAGTCCAATACTTACGAGATGCTGTTTTGGTAGGAGTATCCCATGCTGTTTACCTCCTGTTTGAAAGGAGAAATGTACTTATTTATATTCTTCTTTTGTTTCACTTTCAGCATCCAGACTAGTGCTGTTGTCAAAGATGTGCATTCCTCTTACAGAGGCCTGATATCCCAAAAGTAGTGTCCCTGGACCTGTGTGATGAGCACCTACAATATTTGCTTTTGAAGGATTCAGTTTCTTCGGGGAATGGTTTCCTTTTGAGTTTGTGTGTTCTACAGGAGGCACTGCATGGGAATCATCAAGTTAATGAGATCCAAGAAAAGAAATATTTGAAGTGAAAAGCCGCACAGTAAACAAGCAATTGCCCTCTCTGTGATAAAAAGCCTTTTGTATCCATAGCCAAATCTTGCGAGTTCTTGTATGTTGCTACATTATCTGAGCAGGTCAGTTGACTAAAGTGAGGTAGATGGCTGCTCTCTTAGAAATACTGCTTGTTCTTTCTTGTTTGTGATATGCTGCAATTACTGTGCTGTTCTTTCAGATGTATTATTTTGAAAAAGAAAAATCATGGTATTTCAAGAACAGAGAGGAGCATGTGTATTTGTATAGTAGTTCTTTTCTGTGGAATTAGTGGTGGATTTGTTAATAATCTCAAGGTTTTGACATTTGAATACAAAGTTCACAAGCTGGTTCGTTCACATCCTCATCAACTAGGAACAAAGTCTTCAAACTGCTGTTGTTGGAATATCTAATATCCTGTGTGATTGCTGGAATTGGAATCCAGGCTGGAATACTTAGTTTGATGTTAGGGATTAGATAAGAGAGAACTTTTTTTGGAGGGGGGAATCTTATGTAGTTTTCCTCAGATGTCTGTGGAGGATGTGGTTTGTTAGATGTCTGGCATTCTTGCCTGGGCACTGCTGGTAACTGAACCTGTCAGTTATTGCAAAATATTTTACACGTAAAGGGGAAAGATCATCAAATATACCTTCTCTTCTGAAGTAGTTTCATGGTTGAATCTTCCTGCACTTTTTATACTTGAAATATTAGTACATCTCCCAAGTACCAATTGGGCTTTTCACAAGGTTGTTTCACCTTTTTGTTTCTTTTTTTTTTTAAGGAAGAGACAGAATGAACCCTTTCTTTTTTCTGGGTTTTGGCCATTCTCATCTAGTCTACTTCCGGAATAGAAGTCTCCCTTTCAACTCCACAAACGAGACGTATTGCTACAGCACTGCCCAGGGCAGCACAGTGCTCCAAGGAGTAACTTTTGGTGGAATCCCGACTGTCCTGCTGCTTGATGTGACCTTCTTTTTTGTAAGCCCAGTTTCTGTTTCTTTTATTGAAAGTACTTCTGGACACTTCAAAAGTTAAAGTTTTCAGAATTCCCTTATTTGTCAGGTTGGGATTTGTTTCCAAGAATCTTCAGAGTAAGAAATGAGCTAAGACCATCCTGGGAAGGTCAGAGCAGTTTTCAAGTGTTGATAAACATTTACATACAAGTGGGATGAGAGTGCTGCTGTAGCTGGATGTGTACATGTAGGGGGAGTGCAGGTTTTTATGTGTAGTCACAGTGGGTTTTGTGGTGGTAGCTCGAATTTCTATGTTTTGTCTTAACTACAGGAACATTTGGGTTTAAGTACTGGGTACCTTTTCAGGAAGGGAACGCTATTACTTACTTGATTATTTTTCAAACGGCAATACAAGTGGAAAATCTGTCATTTCACCAGTTTTTTTATAATTAGATTTCATGAAGCTCTTGAGGGTAAAATGCACTGATCAGCTCAGTCCTGTCAAAATGTAGAATAGCATTAGTTGCTGTCTGGGAGCTCCAGGACAGGCCTGAGACTGCAGTAAAACTTAAGGTTATTTCTGTAAGTTTGGTCTAGGTGGTCTTCAGCCACCAGAAACAGGACTGCAGACCTACAAAGAGGCTTGGTAAGTGTGTTTGTGGTAGTACAATCAGGCTAAAAGGATGACACAGTTCTTGAGTTCTAGCAAGCTGCTATAAAGAAATTTTAAGTACCTGTGTAATGTCAGAGCTGGTAGTTCTGTAGCAATGTCGAGGATGTTCCTAAAAGTTACATAATTGTATACATAATACGGGATTTAATAAGATTTAGTTGAAGTGTTTGGAGGGACTGGATTTTTTTTAAAAAGCTGTGAGTGAATTTTAAGATGCTGAGTCTCCACTTTAGCGTTCCTTGCTGTTGAACTCTGTTCTCCAATAGCAGTAGGTAGAGAGTTGGATGCAGTGTAGAAGGCTTCTCTCTTCTTCAAGTACTGAGTACTGCAATTTATTTAGCAACTCCTGTTTTCATGACACATTTACTGCAGATTCCTTTTTTAACTGCCAGCTGATGGATATCTGAAGCAATCTGATTTCCAGAGGAAGTGAGGTTTATGTATTGCATTGTCTTCCCATTTTTGTATGGCAGTCCCTCCTAATAACTGTAGAATACTGTAGCCAATTTCAACCAGAGTTGGCAAAGAGCATAGAGAACTTTCCTGCTTGCATAAGTTTAATGGCCAGATGAAGGAGAAAGATCTAAATTAAACTTCCCTGTTGGGTGGAAGGCTGTCATAAGAAGGTTATAGTCATTGTGAAATGTGGAAATTAGCTGTGTAATCTTGATATGTAGATAATCCTGACATGTATCCTGGCTGGCCAGTTGGTATTTGATCCTAGTAAGTTACATCACTACCACCACTTTCTGGCCAAACAGGTATGGGATGTAGGAGGAACTAGAAGGTGAGGGTGTATGCTACATATGCATAGAAAACAGGCCTTGTTACTTCAGCTTCATTTCTTTGTATAGAACAACTTGTTTCTTTTTTAAAAAAGAAAAGATAGTGCACCTATGAAATACATAGGGGTGGGGTTTTTTGCCCTTGTTTTCTTAGTCTCTTTCAAAAAGTGAAAATACAAGGGGGGTATGAAAGATTGCATTGTCGAGATCAAATGTGAGTTTCTGGGGTTTGAGAGTTATAATAATATGTTACTTCAGATCAAAATAACTCTTACACTTGAGAAAATATTTGAGCCCCCTACAGCCTGTTTACATCAGTGTTTAAAAATAAAATAAAATTGCAAGTCTCCTATCATAGTTCTGATCATTAAGAATAATACTGAAAGCGTGTGCATTAAAGTTTTTACTTCTTCTCAAGTACTCCTTGCTACTTTTTCTGTCACAAACCTTCATGTACTTGCAGTTCAAAAGTAGTTTTGCATGCAGTTCTCCTTTTTAAACTAGAACAGGAAGGCAGATGTCCTGATCCTTTGGTCCTTGACAGGCTGGCCTGTAGCATGGCCACCACTGAGTTGGTTGGCACGTGACAATTGATTTAGGTGCAAGGACAGCATTTTTTGACAGTTCTTACATACTTTAGAATAATTACTATGAAATAAGAAAAATAAATGTTCAAAGATCTTTATTTTTATTTTCTAGGTTTTAATATTACTGTTTTCCATTATAAGAAAGAGATTCTGGGACTACGGTCGTGTTGCTCTGGTGTCAGAAGTTGAAAGGTAAAAAAGATATGCAATCAGACTGATTTTGGGAATGTGGAAGTAAGTACAGTAAATATGACTTCAAATAAGTGCATTTTTATCAGTTAGATGTGTTTGTAATCACATTCACATGTTTGTTACAAACGTCCTCATGCTACTTTGTGTAAAATACATCCCACTCACACAGTTAGTTTGTGGTTTCAGTGAGAAGTTATGTTTGCCATTGCCATGAATTCCATTTTCCATTTCCAAGTTAAGGAAGTGGAGGTTAAGGAAATAGGCTCCTTGTCTGCTAACATGCTGCAGGTGGATGTTTGCAGTGTGTTTCTGTGATAGAAGGATACTGACTGTTTTGTTTATCTTGGCTCAAGCCCCATGTCTTTCCAGAGCTCCCTGTGCAGCTGGTGCCATAAAATTTCTAAAGGATTCAAAAATAAAAATATATTGCTACAGGTTTCTGAAATTCTTCAGATTTTTAGTAATACTGCAAATAAGCCTTTGACTCTACTTTTTTAAGTATTTTTTTTCTACAGGGTGATGTGCTGGGATGTTTAAAAGCTAAGCTATCTATGAAGTGGGTAAACTTTAACAGTGAGCCTCTTCCTGGTATTACTGGTGTAACCAAGTTGTGGTAAATTCACAACTGACAACAGGAGAGAACTCAAAGCCTGTTTTTGTGCGTAATCCATGTACAGTTGTGAAACGTAGATGACGTAAAACAAGATGGGCAGTAACTGAGAAGGCTTTAATCCAGGTAGCTCAGGCAGCAAAGCATGAAGGTGCTTTGGTGCTTCCCTGTGGGCTGTGGAGGCCCCTGAGCAGTCAGACACCCAGGAGCCTGTGTTATTGTCCCTGCTGGGCTGTGACCTGAGCCAGCTGCTCAAAATTATAGATACACCTGTGAATACACTCCATTTTAACACGTGTTGTCCTGTAATTATGGGCACATCACCATTACAACATTTGATGGTTTCTTTTTAGCAACAAATTGAAAACAGGACCTCTGCTTGTTTTGAGGGCTACAGATCCTCTAAATGTTTGTAGCCTTGCTACAGAGCTCTTTGTGTAAGGTCACCTGCAATCCTTTGCAGGTCAGGGATTTCATTGAGAGGAGAAATTCTGACCACAGACTGTATGATGGAGCAAGAAAGAGGTGATGTTTTTGTAATGAAGAAAATCTGAACAGGAAAACAGCTTACAAGGTTGATCCTTGCTAGGCTCCCAAGCCTGTGTTACATTCTCTTATGTTACTTTGGTTTTAATATCCTGTAAAATGTTTTCTTTCTGCTTCAGTTATGTGCTCTCATGTCAGGTGCTCACATGTCCTCTCTTCTCAACATGAGACATACACAAATGTCTATAATGAGGTATATGCTATAAGCTGAAAACCACAGCTTTCATAAGTGAAAAAGTAGATTTGTACTCCTTTCCCTTAGTTACTTAAGAACTGTTAAAATGTAAATGATTCTGTAGAATTCCATAATCTGTTATTAAAGTTACTTAAAAGCTTTATTTAATGTGTTTCAGTGAATTGAGGTACAACCGATTGTCAACATCTTCATCAGTACCTGAAGATCTTGAATATGATAGGGTAAGTGTTCTAGAGTTTTGATAATACTTTTTGATGGAATATGTGCTCTAATCTGCCATTCCATGTAGCCTAATGAATCAGTCATTAAACTGGAAGACCACCTGTATGTAAAGATTAATAAAATATTGTTTGTTGTGTTTTTATAGAGCCACACGTGATCTCTCTTTCCTGAGAAACTATTGCCATATCATAATCCAGTATCTTGTGTTGTTGTTCTTAAGGGGTTTTTTTGTTTATTTTTTTAATTTAGAGAGAGACTAGATGACAGAATTTCAGACAGGGAGGGGAGAGAGAAAAAAGATTAGTAAATAATTTGTACCTAGATAAGAGTTTGAAAAGTTACATTGTGTTCACATTGCAAATAATACTTAGTTGCTCTTGGCAGTACATTGTTTTCCTCTCAAAGTTGAGAAAACTGGACGTGAGTGTGAGGCTAATAATAGTGCTGTGTACTCTTAATAATCAAACTGGTTTGGAGTGGAAAATAATGTTTTGGCTAAACTTGTAATTACTTGCCTCCATGGTCTTTCTGGAGTCTGTCAACTGGTACATCTCTATGATTTCTTGTTGCAGATTCAGAATGTATCATGCAAGAGATGTCCAGTGGTGGTAGCCTATATTTTAACATTTTATACATGCATCAACTTAATATCTATCCCTGCAACTAATTATTTGTGTCAGCATCAAAAACATACTAGTGTTTGATCAGGATTGCTCAGCTATTTGTGTAGTTTTTTTCATCTTTTTAAAACCCTAAAGCAACCTTAGCTGTTGAATAAAATGTGTCTATTTAGCTGGATGATGTTCACTTAAGAGAAGAGACCTTTTGAGAGAGGTTTTTTTGAACACTCAGTGAGATGTGCTCTCTGCTGTCCAGTTTCATAGGAGGATTTGTAAAACTACGTAAGAAACCTTTCTGTTACTGTAATCACAGCCTTGTTTCTCATTACCATTTAACTGATTAACTTGTATTAGACTCTCATGGAGCTTATCCTTGAAATTGGAGAGTCTCTGGAAATGGTTTTGGAAAAGATAACCACCTTTTCTGCTCTAAAACAAACCATAAAAAAAAATTCCTAGCAGCCTCAGTCTTAACTTGTGTTCATTGGGATTTGGGAGGTTTGTAAGAAGCCCAAGCAATAAGTGTGTAATGAAAAACCCCAACTCTTGAACACTGTCTAAAGATACATCTTGTGAAAAGTGTGTAGAGTATTAGGTATTTTTCTCCATGTTTCTAAATGATGATTTCAGAGCAACGAACTACCAGCTTTTTTGCTAAGAGATTTCCTTAATAGAAACACTTCTCTTTATTGTACAGATTAGAGACTCTATTTTTTCTATGTTAGCTCCTAAAAACTTCTTTCTTTATTTATAGGGATTTTGTTCTTGGATAACAGCTGCTTTTCGGATGCAGTAAGTATATGAAACACAAATAGTCAGCTGTGGTTTGCTTTGATCTTTTTTAATTAAAAAGGTGGTTTTCATTCAAAAATGTTGGGGTTTTTTTAGATAGATGGGTAGAATTTAATATAAGCACTTATACAGGTGCCTCTGTTCGAGTTAAAAACCAAAATGAAAACAAGGTCAGCTTATGGGAATACTTTTCCAGCCCAGGGATTCCCTGAGTTTGGAATGGTGTGAACCTAAGTGAATCTATGGCATTTATATGGATTCAGAGCTAATATTTATGCTCCAGGCTTTTCGTCTTTAAAGACTACCTTGTGGGCCTTCCCCTGTTCAAAGCCCCAGACAGGAAACAGGATTTCCCTGCAAGGGTTTCTGTGGAGAACTGGTGGTTTAGTTGGGGCTGGAATTGACTAACTCCTAAAAGTCCATCTCACTGTTTCCCAGAAACTGAGTGTTAGATGTGTGATGTTTGTTCTCTGTATCTCTTGGGTCTTAGTAGATCAAGATTTTTAAAAATCCATTTCTAGCTTGGGTATGCTTAAATAAAAAAGAGATGGGGATTAAGCTTGTCTTTCTCCATTTTTGCTAGTTCAGTTCCTTCCTTTTCTGAGTTCTCCCATTTTAATGATCTGTTCTGCTGACAATGGAGAGATGGTGAGAGGTAATTCCAAAGCCTATTATATTTTCTGTCAGCTTGGTGTCACAAGAGTAAGGTGATTCTGTTGTAAGTTTCCTCATGGAGAGCCTTTATGGAGATGAGTGAATCCTGTCCCAGCATGATCTTAAATTTTGAGAGCTAGACTTGTGACTATCATAAAACAAGTGGTCACAGCAAATTACTTTGTACCCTTTTAGTCTGGTAAAAAAAGAATGTGCATACATATTTGCTTTCCAGATTTCTTGTTTCCACCTTAAATTCCCTCACGTTAATTTTTTTATGGTGATGCGCAAAAGAAAACACTTCTGAAATGTGAATCCTTGCATGAAGGAACACAGCCATGTTGAAAACCAATAGGGATTGATGGGGTTGTCACTGGATAGACTGGCAATTTAGTGTATGTTCATAAACCATCCCCAAATAACCCCAAGGAGACTAAGCAGACTGACCCTGTGGTTTTCTGTCTGTGATGCAGCGATGACGAGATTCACGAGAGATGTGGTGAAGATGCCATACATTATCTGGCCTTCCAGCGTCACATCATCTGCTTGTTGATTGCTATCAGCATTTTGTCTGTCTGTGTCATATTACCTGTCAACCTGTCAGGTGATCTACTTGGTAAGAATCTAATTTTTTTATTTTATATCACTGTTAAGGCTTTTAGGATTTATTTTATTTTGATAAACTTTATAAGGTAGTGTTCTGGTTTTCCCCCCTGTAGTGTGTTGACCCAGGCACCCACTAAAGCTGCTCTTTCACTCCCCTCCTAAAGTGGACCTGGGAGAGACAGTACAGTGAAAGGTTAATGAATTGAGGAAAGGACTGGGAGACACCACTCACCGCTATAATCACGGGCAAAACGGACTCAACTTGGGGATATTAATTGAATTTGTTAATAACAAAATCAGAGCAGGATGATGACAAGTCAAATAAACCTTAAAAACATCTTCCTCCCACCCCTCCCTCCTTCCTGGGCTCTACGTCCTCTGCTCCAGCAGCACAGGGAAATGGGGAATGGGGATCATGGTCAGTTCATCACGTGTTGTTCCTGCTGCTGCTCAGGGAGAGGAGTCCTTCCCCTGCTCCAGCATGGGGTTCCTCCCATGGGAGACAGTTCTCCATGAACTTCTCCAACTTGAGTCCATCCCATGGGCAGCAGTTCTCCATGAACTGCCACAATGTGGGTCACTCTTCCGTGGGGTGCAGTCCTTCAGGAACAGCTTGCTCCAACTTGGGTCCCCCAGAGGATCACAAGTCCTGACAGATAATCTGGTCCAGTGTGGGTTCCTCTCTCCATAGGTCTGCAGGTCCATGCCAGGACCCTGCTCCAGTACAGGTTTCCAGCCCTCTCTTGGATGTCCCCCTGCACTAGTGTGAGTCTCCTCCACAGGCTGCAGGTGGTTCTCCAGGGGCTGCAGGGGCATGGCTGCCTCACCATGGGCTCACCACAGGCTGCAGGGGAGTCTCTGCTCTGGCCCCTGGAGCACCTCTCCCCCTCCTTCTGTACTGACCTTGGCGTCTGCAGAGTTGTTCCTTTCACATATTCTCACTCTGCTCTTTTCTGGATGCAGTTAGATCTGTGCAATAACTTTTTACTTCTTAAATGTGTTATCACAGAGGTGTTACTGGCATTCCTGATTAGCTTGGCCTTGGCACGTCCATTCTGGAGCCAGCTGGCTTTGGCTATGAAGGACATGGGGGAAGTTTCTCGAAACTTCTCACAGAAGTGACCCCTAGAGCACCCCCACTACCAAAACCTGGCCAAGCAAACCCAACACAGCCCCTCAGTCTGATAAGAAATTTATGTGAGTGTAGGGGGTTCTTTAAACAGTTGTCAGAAACAAGATTGCACACCACATAGAGACAGAGATGACTAGGCTTAAAAGGCTCCAGGCGAAATTAACTTTACCTTTGCCCTCTTCACTGGTGTTTATCTAAGCATTCATTATGTCTTTTATTGGTGGTGATTGCCAATGGAAACCATCTTCACAGCTGAGAAATCTCCTTCTAGTATCTAGTCTGAACCTCTTTTGCTGCTATTTGAAATCAATTTTTTTGACCTGTCACTGGAAATAATAGATTATTCTTTACCTCTTTGCAAAATCATTGTAGCTGCTTGAGGATTATAAACTCTTCTGGGCTTTATTATCTTTTTCATAAACTGGACCAGTTAATTTGGTCATTAATGAAAAATGTTTTCCATTTGGCTGATGAAAACATCATCAGCTATGCCTTGAATTTTTGTTTTAATCTAGATAGACTCTCTCTTGTTGTTCCTTTCTGTCTTGGTTTGTGTCTCAGAACTGGACACATCTTCCAGAGACTTTGTCAATGCTGACTAGGCAAAGGATTATCTCATGTTTCTTGCAGTCTAGTCCTGATTATCTCTTTCCATTAGTAACTCACATTCAACAAATACAACAATCATGTCCTCTAGTCTGCCATTCAGTTTGCTGATGGTAATACTGATTTCTCTGAGCGAGAACTCTGTTAACCCTGTTTATACATTCTTCAGTATTTGATAATAAGTCCTTATAAGCTCATTTTGTACCTGGCTTTGTATCAGTCTTGTCAGAGTCATGTTTGCAGAGTTGTTCATCATTGATCGTGTTGGTGGATAGTGATGGGTAAAAAAACAATAACTCATTTGGTTTTCTGAGAAGCTCTTGAGCAGAGCACTGGCTTGTGTTTTGTTTTGTATGTTCTTATACCATAACAGTTGCATCTTACTACATGTAGTGGTCTTGCTGGTCTTTGTCTCTGTATTATCTTATGTTATCCTTTATAATGTGTCCTAGTTTTTGCTTTCAGTTTACTCCTACCTTTTTTTAAAAAAAAAATCTTGTGACAGCCCTCCTCCATAATAGGATACTTTTTACCTTTTCCTTTTTTTATTGTTTCCCTGTGGAACTTCCATCTCTGACTTCCCTTTTATTGCTTTCTTGGCAATTCTCTTTTATTTATTAATTTATTGATATTTTATATTAGTATTGGCTTTCTTAAAGACCATCGGTTTTTTTTGCATTTCTTTTCTCTTTGTTCTTTCAAAGGACCCTTTATCACTGCACAGTCACTTCTCCTTCCTTGCTTTCCATTTCCGTGTTCTCAGCCAGCATCCCTTGTTTTAAAGAATCAGATTTGTCACAGCTGGTGCCTTTGTAAAGCAGAGAGAGAGAGATGCTGATGCCTTCAAAAGACTAAGAGTATTAGCTGCTACCTGTATATTTATACCCAAAAGGATTTTGTAATAAGCATCAATTTGTGTGCACTGTCCTTCTCTAATTATAATTTGATAAAATCTGTACTATTTTGGGTACCAATAGATGCTCTTTGTTAGTTCAAATGGCAGAGAATGGCTGGCCTTGTAAAGCAGGAGAATACAGCTTCTGTTTTTCTGCATTAACTTTCATGATCCTAGGAAATACAGCTGAAAAACAAAGTTTTAGTGTCCCTCCCTTTGCACTGTAAGTTCATTTTTTGCATTTGCAGTTCTTTCAGTTGCCATGGCTTAACCTGCAATGGAGTTTACCAGTCTGTGCTAGGGGATTGTTTACTTTTCCAGATACACGTAACTCTTTTTCCCTTGTGAACATTTAATCAATTTTCCCTCACTTGCCTTATCGTTTTCTTTTAAATTCTTGACAGTCTAGAGAAATAATGTCATATAAACTCTCTCATTTTTGACCTTAGCAAGGTTATCAACAGTGTTATGTCAACACTAAATTAATGCAGCTTAAAAACCTGAGATAAGAAATCAGTTAAGATGGAAGGAAAATGTGAAGGAAATATGTTCAATCCCTAAACAATATTGTTAATGGACATTAAGGGAGATTGAAGGGAGAAAGGGAACTCCTGCAAAGATGTAGTGTTTAGGTTTTAAAAAGTCTGCTGCTTCTCATGATGGCTTCAATGTGGTATAATCCTGAGGCTGTTTTTCCAGCTTTATGATGCAATACAGAGTAAACCAGCATTGATTCTGATTTTAAATCTTTTTGCTCAGCATTAAAAAGAAATATATTAATATCTTTAGAATAAAAGTTGACTTTCTGGTAGTTTACTTGTGAATGTTGCACCAGCTAATTATGCTAATTTTTTTTTGTTCTTAGATAAAGATCCCTATAGTTTTGGAAGAACAACTATAGTGAACTTACAAACTGGGTAAGTCTTGCAGAGGACCTTTATGCCTGTGTCAGTGTCCTGCCATGGGCTGTAAACACAAGAACTGATACTTGCAGTGTGGCCTCTGAGGTCAGAATAACTTAGTCACGCTTCATGGACTGAAGCTGGGATACGTTCTGCTTCAGGCTGTGCACTTACAGTGCTGATAAGAAATCCTGAGACTTGGCTTCTACTCTCAGCTCTTACTTCTTACATCATGTTTCTTTTGGCTAATGACTGCGCATCTAGTGATACTATTTTCAGAAATTTCCACTTTAAAAGAAACCATGTTTCAGAAGGAAAGTAAAGCTGACAGCTTTCCTAGAATGTGTAACTCAGATGATTTAAATTCCCTAACGTTAGATTTATGTGTGTGCATGTCTCTCCAGTCTGAGATTACAATTAAAATTACTTCTATGTGTTTTAAAAACAGTCAGTAAAGTAGTTGAAGCACAAAGTTCTACAAGTCTCCTGGTTTATTACTTAAGCAGTCCAAATCCATCCATGATACTGTGTCCAGTAGAGTTTCTGCCAATGTACTTTGTTTTTATAACCACGTTATGAAACCTAGTAACTATTGGGGGGGGTTACTTGCTTGGTTGTTGGGTTTTTTTAATCTGTAAAATAGTTTCCTGTATTTTAGGTTAATTGTAATTATTAATGCTCTTCACAAAACTGAAGAACTGTTCACAGAACAGAACTTCTGTAAGCTTTAAAGAAGGAGCCATCAGAAAAGCAGAATTTACTCCATGTATTGAGGCTGTTTTCAATTTGAGTAAGGGTTGTGTTCAAGGAGAGTTCAATGAGGCACTCAGCACAGTAAACTATAAGGCAAATTAAAACCATTTTGGCAAACAGCATCATGTGTGCTATTGGCCATCTGAGTGGGAAGGTACAAGCCAAACACTTCCTAAATATATCCATGTCATAGAATATCTTTTTTCTTAGTGGGTTCAGTACCCCTAGAATAGTATGATAAACAAGTAACCCTTCGTATTGGCTGTCCAAGGCATCTGCATAGGCATGACTGACTATCAGTAACTACTTTTTTTTCCTATTTTGTGTTCAATGAGAGGTTCTGATCTGATTAGCATTTTGACAGCTACTTTTATGTTGGACAGTTGGTTGTTTCTGTTTCTCATATTCATAACATTTTGTCCAACAGAAATGATCTTCTTTGGCTGCACACAGTTTTTGCTGTTATTTACCTGATTCTGACTGTTGTTTTCATGAGACATCACATGAAGTATGTAACATATAAAGAAGAAAACATAGTAAGTTTCTGTATTGGAGTGAAAAAAACCCCAGAGAGCATGTTTGCCAGTGGATAATGCTAAAAAAGCAAATTGCTGAGATGACTCCTGCTTGCTAGAATGTGACAGAAATGTGAAATGCTCTACTGAGTGAATTGTGAAAATGGATGGAGAGAAGGGGATTGGGGAGGGATTTGTGAATTTTTGCTGTAACCTATTACCAATGGAGAAGGTGCTGTCTTCAATATATGCAGCTCCCACCAAAATCAAAACTTCCTACTTTTTTTTCCCCTTCTACTACACAGCTACTTGTGCTGTGTCACTGCCTTCCTTATAGTCTTGTTTTCTCTTTCATGATGTGATTTCTCAAAATTTGACTTGCATTTGCTCTCACAGGTTAAGTGCACATTGTTTATAACTGGTATTCCAAAAAACGCAAATGAAGAGACAGTACAAGGCCATTTTACGTAAGTTCATGCTTGAATAATTCCATTGGAATCATAGAATGAGTTTGGTTGGAAGGAACCTTAAAAATAATGTAGTTCCAAAGTCCCTGCCGGGTGCAGGGACATCACCTGCTGGACCAGGTTGCTGAGAGCCCCGTCCAACCTGGCCTTGAACACTTCCAGGGATGGGGCTGGAAGTCCACAGCTTTTCTGGGCAAACTGTTCCAGTGTCTCACCACCCTTCCAGTAAAGGATTTCCTCCTAATACCTAATCCGAACCCGTTCTTTTTTGGTGTAAAGCCCTTCTCCCTGGTCCTATCATTACATGCCCTTGTAAAAAGCCTCTCTCCATTAGGAACAGGAGATAAAATTGTCCTAGTAGTTTTACCTGACCAAGCAGATGCGTTTTTTTAATTTTAGGGAGTTTAAAAGTCATGTTATAGTGTATCTGTGCTCTAAAAACATATCTTATTCCTTAGCTAGCATTGAGAAAAAATTATATTTCAATAAAGTTAGTTAGGTGATCTTAAAATCAAAATCCAAGAAAGTGGCTGTGTATTCACACTTTCCATTTATGCTCCCACACAACCTTTACTTGCAATAATGTGCATCTCATGTACAAGTAACTTTCAGCAACTGTCTCTCTGGAAGTCCCTGCTTTATGTTACCTCATTCAGAAATGAAATGAGTGATTGAGATGTCAGTTAGGTTATCATTGCAATTGAGATGTCAGTTAGGTTATCATTGCTATTCTGTGCAGCAGTTTCTTCATGGTACTTTCTGTTCTTAATGTTCTCATGTGCTGCTTCCTTTCAGGAATGCCTACCCAACTTGCACTGTGCTGGAGGTCCAGCTCTGTTATGATGTAGCCAAGCTTATTCACCTCTTCAAAAAAAGGTACTTGTTTTTGTAATCTACATGACTTTAGAATAATTTTAGAAATGTTTTGCTTGTCCGTAATCAGCATATATCAGCAATTGCACATTCTACAGATGAATTCTGATCTTAAAGTTCTGGTCTGGACTTCAGTTAGATTCAGTTGTGGTTTAAAGTGAGTTGTGGGGTTCAGCCCATCTCTTGTAGATGTGGTATGTGGTGTGTTGCATAAGCTTTGACTTGCTGATTATTTATTTATCTATGTGCAGTTAGTTATTTATTGTCAGGCATGTAAAGTGAAAAACTGAACTATTGAATTAATAAGTGTTAACCCTGAGTCTTTGGCCAGATTGATGATCTAAGGAGAGAGAAGTGTTATTTTGGGGGCTATCATGAACAGCACTGTGGTGGTTTTCTTGTTTCCTGGAACATCACTATAACTGTAGACTGTATAATGCTATTACTGACTTAATAAATAAATTATATATATATATATATATAAACAAAATAAACTGTATGTAAATGTCTTTGGTGGCTGATTAATTTGCCATCAGTCCTTGCAATAACTTTTTTTTCTTGCAGACTGTATTTTTCTTAAGCTTGATGTTTATACTTTTTTGTTGCAAATTGTTATGGATTTATGGTTTCTGTCCAGAAAACAGGCAGAAAAAAGCTTGACTTACTATGAACACCTGCACCAGAAGTATGGCAAGCGGGTCCAAATCAACCCTAAGCCATGTGGGCAATTCTGCTGCTGTGAAATGAGAGGATGTGAAAGGGTAAGAGATTGTGTTCTTTCTTAGTTCTGGCCAGGCAGAGTGTTAAAAATGCAGAGAATAGTTTTTGTGGGATGTCTTGTTGAGCTTCAGAAAATTCCATATTCATTCATTTCCGACAGCTCATCTGTCAGGTGCTTCCTTAAAAGGAATTCCCCAGAATTTTTGAAATGTAATCTTAGTGCTAAATTTAAATACAAGAAAATCTTCCTGTTTGTTTGTCTTTGGCTTGTGGCATAATTTGTGGAAGTAGTATGAGGAAGAAAAACTATGGTTTGTGTAAGGTGTATGTTAATAAAGATATCAGGTAGCTGGTGCTTGGATGTAACAGTCATCAATTTCCTGACAGGAGGATGCTGTAGATTATTATACCAAAGTTAGAAATGAACTGTTGGAAGAATATTCAAAAGAGGAACAAGCTGTCCATAATAACCCGCTGGGAATGGCTTTTGTAACATTTCAAGAGAAATCCATGGCAACCTAGTAAGTTTTGTCTTCTGTCTTGTTTGTTCTCTTTTCACTGTAATAGTACAAATAATCTGTTGTTTGTGTCTTTGTTTGCTTATCTTGGCTCTTCTTCCTTTCTTCTTTTCACCATTCTGTGGATTTTTTCTGCTTTGCTTTCTGGTAAGTTTTCCCTAAACTGTCCATTTTAGTCTCTGTGCTTTGAGTGAAGTTATTTTCTAAGGGACTAAAAGGCTCAGGACATTTATTGGGATAAGGAGCCTTTCTCTTCGGTGTGGGATCCAGTACATCAGTGTAGGGTCAGTCTGTCATAGAAGGGTAGACTAATTGAATATGAGTTACTGATTCCTCCATTTTCTACTGTGCAAACGGTACAATGAACAAACTATCAGAGTGGGTGCAAATTACGCTGCTGGTTCGTCATCTCAACTGGGTGGGGTCAGTGACTGACCTGGCCATAGGTGATAAATACACATTCTGTATCTCTATTACCTGCTGTTAGGGGCGGTCCCGTGGTGTAATGGAGAGCACTCCGGTCTCTGAATCCCAAGGTAGCGAGTTCGAGTCTCAGTGGGACCGTCCCCTGGCAGTTGAATGCCTCCCTGCCATCCCATCCCGTCACATCTCGGATGCTCAGCAGGGTCAGCCCCGGTTAGTACCGGGGTCTGTGACAGTCCCGAGGACTTCACTGTCACTGTCCAAGCTCACTCGGCTGTGGCAGATGGACCTCAGGACTTAAACGGTGGGGCCAGTTCTGCGCATGCTGTGCCTCACCTAAAAAATCCACTGCACAGGCTGGAAGGGCACACCCAGGTGGGGAGAGCCCCGCCCAAATCTTCGTTCACGAAGATTGGCCATTATTACCTGCTGTTACAGATATATGGACCTCATGTCAGAAGTTGTTCAGTATTTTTTTACTCAGTTATTTGTAGAGGGAAATGCATGTAGCCTCTTATTTTCTGTTGACTCTGGGAACACCTTTCACTAACACAAAGTGGGTAAAGGGGAGCAGAAAAATATTTGTTTTACAGCATAACACATCATACTTTTTTTATTCTTCACAGCCTCTGTGATTTAAATTGTCTCCATTCTTTTGACCTTGAAGTCATGTTAGAGTGCCAGTGTTTCAGGGTCTTTTTCAAGAAAGTCCAGGGTGTAGAATTTCTTGCAAGAATTTGATACCTTGGAGAAAGTTTTACTTGCCATTCTTTAACTGAGTAGTGATTGTATGATGAAATCTGCCTGCTCCTCTAATTTTGTAATGAAATACTATTTTGATATATGAAACTGAAAAGAAATAAGCACTGAATTTCCTTCTCTAGCTGCTAATATGTTGTGTACAATTTTGATGGGATAGTTTCTCCTTGGGCATGTGTTTTGAGTTACACTGCAGACATCTCTGAGTTGAATTATCAAGATCTGAAAAGATTTTAGTTTATTTAGCTTGGAATTGATGTGGTGGACTCCATTTCCTGGGAAATTAGATTAGATTATGTGTGAAGCTGAGGCTCCCATCAAATTAGTAAGTTACTTGTTGCCCTAAGTGTGCTCTGCTCCACAGAACCCTGAAATGGGATGGGAAAACAGGAAGCCAGAACTGAGGTTTATGAGGTCAGGTGGTAGTAGAAGCTTGTTTAATGATGGCTAAAGCTTGCTCTGTATGTATTTTTGAAAATAAACTGGCAAAGAATAATTAACTTTCTTAAATACTTGCTGCTGCAAGATGCTGGCAATTGACATCACTGCTTGAAATCCGGTAAGGTAAAGATCTGGGGTTTGGGGTTTGGTTTATTTGTTTGGTGTTTGTGTGTGTGGTTCTCTGTCTTCTTTGTAATAACAGCACAACTGAGAAACAAGCATGTTCACACATTTTACAGTCTATGCATTTAGATGTAAAATACACTGTTTCCATGCAAGTGTACTGGAACAGTCTCTGAGATTATACCCAGCCCTTCTGCTGCTGTCCTTTGAGAAATCTTTGACAGCATTTATTGTGGGCATCTTTAAATTTCCTTTAAATACATTGAGTGTCAGTCAACTCATAATATTAGAAGATAGAATTATGTACTGTGATTATTTTAGGGTGGGTGAAAGAGGGTCGTACTTTGAATTGTAAGAATAGCAGCATGCTAAAGGTTTTTCTGAAAAATGGCTGGATTTGATGCTAGTGGAAATGATTAGTCTGCACTCTCATTTCATAGTCTACTTTGAGTTGAAAACAGTTGTAATTATGTAATGATATGTTCAGGGAACTATCTGTCTTTTTTTTTGTCTAATACTCTCGGGCTTTGGTTTATTTTTTTACTATTTTTTTAATACAGTTGTTCATGTTGGTAGAAGCAGTGAACAGTTTAAACTAAGACTGCTTTTTGTTTCCAACAAAGCAGATCTCAAAGACCTATGGTAGTTTATGTAATTGTCACTAATGCAAAATATGTTCCATCGCTCTCTAAGTACTATCTTGATCACAGCTTAATAAAAGAACAAAGCCTTTATCACTATTTCCAGTCTTTCTCATTACATACTCAGCATTTTCAGGTATAAAAAACTGGAAAAATCCACTTCTTCCTTACAGCATCCTTAAGGACTTCAATGCCTGCAAATGTCAGAGTATTAAGTGTAAAGGAGAGCCCCAGCCATCGCCCTACAGCAGGGAGCTGTGTGTGTCAAACTGGGAGGTGACATATGCTCCTTATCCTGAGAATATTTGTTGGTAAGAATCCTGTCTTATACCCATTTCTTGATGATAATGTAGGTTTAGAATGGGCATAGGAGAAACAGGGCTGAGAGTCTTTTTCTTTAACCCAAAATGAAGACTTTATGTAGTGTTTTGATGTGGCTGATCTGCCTCTTTATTTTGATTACTGGTGTTCTTCATTAACTTTGAGGAGGCCTCTCTGAGGCTGACTAGTTTCACCATCCCAAAGTTTAAAAAATCCCCTAAGCTTCTTAATGTCTGTCTCTCAGTGTTTCCATTTTTTGAGGCTAGTGCATGTTTACTGTTGAGATCTGAGGAAAGCAACTTGTGGTTAGTGCTGAATATCTTCAAGTACATATATGTTTTTTTGAGTTGACATGTGATGAGTATAACTTGATTCACTCTGTGAACTCTCATCTATCTTCTAACATCATCTTTTTCCCTGTTAGTACTTTTTGAATTGAACTGCTCCTGTGCTCCCTTCTGTTGTGCTTATAGGCTAAAAAAATCTAAACATTTTCCAAGTGCTTTGGAAATAACTTAGAGTGGGAACAATGTAATCCTTTCTTCATGTAACTGTAAACTTGTGACATTTGCACTGCCCAACCCAAAACTGCAAGTGACACACAGACATGCACAAGTTATTGTATTTCACTTGTATGTAATTTTTTTAGAAGCACATTTTTTCTTAATTATTTTAATAGAAGATGACTCTTAAGGTAACCATGCCATTGATTTCAAATAATGGAGAGGTTTTCTCTAGAACTACAACTCTGGTTCTGCAGCTGGGAATAAAGTACAGAATCTTTAACCAAGATGGAAACAATTATGATTCTTAGCTGTGTCTTTTGCAGCAGTCTTACTTTGAGATATGAATTAAAAATCTCTTGCAAGCTGCTTTCCAGGTAGGGTCAGTTTAATGAGCCCTGTTCATGAAAGGATTCTTCCATGTGTGTGTGCTTCGTTTCCTCTTCCTTTCTTTGAACGCTGGGCACAGGAATTGGTCTGTGTTACTCACTGGATTGAAGCACTTGCAAAACTTTTCTAAACATCTCTAAGAGAAGATGATGGGGTTTTGATATTTTGAGATGGGGGAGTTTTTTCCTCTTCTCTCCCTCTTGAGGAAGAGGGATTTACCAAGTTGCCAAGTTCACAAGAAGATTGGTCATAATTAAACAGTTACTGAGCCTCTGTATCCCTGTTTTGGCTCTTCTAAATGCTTGGCTTTAGCTGGAGATCAAATCATTCCAGTCCTTTTGGGAACCACTTCAGATAACATTTAAGAACTTCACATGTTTCAAATCTATGGTTTCTGTCTTAATATAGCAGGAAGGGATGCAGTGTTTGTAAATTATTTTTTTTCAAATCAGTTTCTTGGTTGATTCTGCCTCTGACAGTTGTTCACCTTGCAGAAGTTCTCTGTACCTTTTGACTCTGTCTCTACTTGTTCTACCTTTGTTTCATACGTCTGTATTATTGAACAGTAGAAGTGTTTCATCCCAATCCTTAATTACATTAGACATTATGTTTGGATAATGAAAGACTAAATATGTCCTTCTGCAAGCACAATTTATGTAATCATTCAAGAGAGGCTGCAGTTTATTTCTAATAGCAACTGGAACTTATGCAGTGCTTTGTTATATAACTTTGAAAGCTCAATTTACAAAAAGCAGTGCCACCTGCTACTTGACAGATAGTATGTACCTTTTTTAGCAGCAAATGCTTACTGCTTGTTTTAATGTCCTTTTTATTTTTACTTTTTCTCCAGGAAGAATCTTTCAGTGCGTGGACTGAAATGGTGGTTTAGATGGGCTTGCATTAATTTGCTTCTTTTCATTGTGCTGTTTTTTCTTACTACTCCTTCCATAATCATCTCAACCATGGACAAGTTCAACGTCACTAAACCTATTCACTACCTTAATGTGAGTCCTACCATATGTTTGGGTATAGCTGTGTATCAAACTGAAATGTTGGGAAACTGGTAGACATTGTTTCATTGTTCTACTATACATCTTTAGGTTAAATTCAGTTGAAATTCCCAGGATTGTTTTATGTGACTGCTGACTAAAAAACATACATCCAGAGTTGGGTCTTTAAGCCCTCTTTTATTCCTGGAATAGTAGTTTGAAGTAATTTCATCTGAAACTTTGTATTATTAAATATATTTTTGTATTTGTTTGTGGTAAAAATTTGCATTCCACATTTACATAATTCTAAATTTTGTAATCAAGAAACTTTTCCAAAGATGAAATTTCAAGTCCAACCTGTATTTTAATTTTTGTGATAAGATGTGAGGAATTCAGATGTTAAATTCTGAAGTGAAATGTTGTTTTTATTTTGCTTATTAAGTTCAGAGCAAGATAGCATATATATATATATATTTGATCCTAGTTTGACTGCAGCTACATCTCCTGCAAGCTGTTCTTTTTAAATACTTCCCCCAGCTAGTGTAAATGACACAAAAACTACCTGTGAGACTGCACTCTCATGGAATTTAATTCTCAATCCCACTTTGTTTCTTGTCTTCACTACTCAGTTTAAGACTATCTGAGTATAATTTCCCCAGTTCATCCTGCTGTAAATTACAAAAAGCAAAATATTTCAGCCTCTGTTCTACCCCATGTTTTTAATACTTATTCTTTCTTTTCTCCTCCAACAGAATCCCATTGTCAGTCAGTTTTTCCCAACGCTCTTGCTCTGGTCTTTCTCAGCTTTGCTACCAACAATTGTCTATTACTCAACTTTGCTGGAGTCCCACTGGACAAAGTAAGCAAGCTTTTCCTCTGTTTTTACCTTATCAGCTGAGTAACTAAAATAAATGAAGAAAGTGTTTATCTTAGAGCTCTTAAATCTGCAGACCCCTCATAGTAGGGCATGTCATGGTCTTGTCTCTTTCTAGTGTTACAACCACACTTTGGTGTTTAAGCCATTTGTAACCCACAGCAAGTGTAATCTAACCACTTGATTTGCATATGCTTCCCTCTGCTCCCCACCTCTCTCCTCTTCCTGTTTAATGAGAAAAAAATTTCTGAGCAGGCTCTGGAGCTGTATCTTCGACAGGAGCATGGGAAGTGCCTCTGATCCCATACCTAGCTTGCTCTCTGGGCAGATAGGACACATGGGTTTAGAACCCCTCCAGGCTGAGTGCATCACAGAACCCTAGAACCCCACTTGTCAGAAAGTGCTCCAACTTCTGCCATGCTACTTATAAAAAGGGCATCCATCTTCTCATTGCTTGGCATGACAAAAATGGCCCGGATGTAACTCTTGGTGCACAGCTCAGTTGCTGTTGGGTGTTGTTAGTGGTGATCTGAGCAGATCTGTGGGACCAAGGCCCAACAGATGTGTGTACACAGGATTTTCAGATACAGGCAGAGCCCTCCAGAGACATCAAGCCCACTGACATGATGCTAACTTGGAGAACTCAGCACAGATTGGTTTGGAATACCAGATTTGATGCCCAGTTTACCTACAGTCCACACAAAAACACGTTGAATCCCAGCTTCTCTGAACTTCACTCAATTTTTATCCATAAAGCTTGTAGCCATTTCTTTTGTGTTTTTTTATATTCTAAGGCCATTTTTTTTTACCTTTGAATTTTTGTACCATACCTTTCTCAGACATCATGTCCAGAATCTACTGTTTGTTCATCACAGTTGTATGCAACTTGGTGTTTTCTATGTAGTTACACTACACACGTGAGCTTTTAGCCCTTCTCAGTCAGTCAGAATATTTTTCTGAAGTCACTAGTGGTCACAGATCTGATTTCCAGCATTGATATAGTTACACGTCTCATGGTGCTCAAGGGCTACATGATCCCATGACATGGGGTTGTTTAGCCTGGAGAAGAGGAGGCTCAGAGGTGACCTCATCACTCTCTATAACTACCTGAAGGGAAGTTGTAGCCAGATGGGGGTTGGTCTCTTCTCCCAGGCACTCAGCAATAGGACAAGGGGGCACGGGCTCAAGCTCTGGCAGGGGAAATTTAAGTTGGAGATCAGAAACAAATTCTTTCCGTAGAGAGTAATCAGGCATTGGAATGGGCTGCCCAGAGAGGTGGTGGATTCCCCATCCCTGGAGGTTTTTAAACTGAGCTTGGATGTGGCACTGAGTGCCATGATCTGGTAAATGGACTGGGGTTGGACCAAGGGTTGGACTTGATGATCTTGGAGGTCTTTTCCAACCCAATCAGTTCTATGATTCTATGAAAACCTGTGTTGTAAAGCCCTATCACATACCAGCTTTAGCAGTCTGAATTGTTTGTAGTGATTGCTGCCCTTTCCTGGCAGCAGAGTGTCACCAGACCCATGTCCCTGCTGCTGTAGTAGGAGTATAGCAGTAGTAGTGACATGTTGTTCCTGAAGACTTGACGCTTGGCAAGAGCAGTCAAGTAGGTTGTGTAAGTGTCTGGTTTCTTGGCAATGGTGCCCTTTTATGAACTGCCTAATCCCTCTTGGCATGACGCCGTTTGTTTACAAGCAGCTGCAAGATTACGTGTCTGTGGACCCTGTGGAGACCAGCTGTGGTTGTCACACAGCCCTGTGCTTGTGGTGCATACCTGTAGTGATGCTAATCCAGAGTCCAGTATAATGTTCAGAAACTTTTCCTTGCCCAAGAAGATACCAAAAGTCTGTCTTATCCAAATTGGTGAATATCTCGAAGATGTTTGTTCAGTGAGTGTGTTGTAGCAGTGTGATATGGTAGGGGAAGCTGGAAGTCTGATGAGTACTGACATTCTCTGGGCAAGATCCTTCATATGTGGAAGCCCTTCATATGAGTTTCTTACTCGGATTTTATGACTTTTTATGTTGGTAGATCTGCAGAGAACAGAATAATGATGCATAAAGTCTACATATTTTTGATCTTCATGGTACTGATTCTGCCTTCCCTTGGTCTGACCAGGTAAAGAGTCATATTTTAGTGAAGTAATGGTTGTGTATTTTTATTATGAGACATCTTCCTTGTGTTTTATAGTTGATGTACCCCCCCTCCCTCCAGTGTGTGTGGTTATATTGTCATTACACATTAGATTTCAATGTTCATTTTACATCAGAGCTCTTAAAGTTCTCAAAGCCTGACTTTCTACAAGGAAATTTAAGACCTTATAAGATCAATGAATAATTGAAAGTTGCCCATACTCACTATCATAGCTGAGAACCCAGTTTCCTGACCATGTCTCTGAGTTAGAGTTGTCCTTTTTTTTTCCACTTCTACAGTGCTTGACTGTTTTTCTGGCTAACAGAATGACATGTATTTGTCTTATCAGTATAATTGTTAAAAAAGAATCACTAAAACTTTAGTATGAAGTAGATGTTTCTGTTCAGTTTGATTCTGTTTCTTTTTCTCGTCTCTAGCAATCAGGAACTGTGATAAACCTAAAGTGGTGTTCAGATGATTTGGTTAAATTCTCTTTATCCCCTGTCTTGATTGTAACTACTTTAAAAGAGAAGCAATTTTACACAGTATTAAGCTGTTGGAGACTGAATTACATTAATCATCTTTCTTTCAGCCTTGATTTTTTTTTCCGCTGGCTGTTTGACAGAGAATCATCTGACTCTGCAGTTAGGCTGGAGTAAGTATTAGCAACTCTTTGATAAAGGAATACTTGGGACTTCTATTTTTTTTTTTTGCTGTTGACTAGTCCTGGTTAGTGCTTATTCAGATTTCTTGGGGTTGCTACTCTGTGAGGTGATGTTGAGCTTCTGAACAAGGGGAAGAGAATGCAAGTCATCTTGCTATGAAAAAATCTATCCTTTTTTCCTGCTAGCTAATGCAAACTTTCAATAAAGAGACAGTTATTGCCCCAGAACTTTACAAATTTAGTAGTTGGTAAGAAAGGGTGGGATGATAGGATGCAGGTGAGAAGGGACCAGAAAATGTCCCAAGGGTTGTTGCATATCATGGACAGGGGATTTTGCCAAGGATTACAGTGAGATCACATAGCCACAGCAGTTGTCATTCTGAAATCCAGTGACTTGATTTTCACAACATGTATGTTTATACACTGGCATTGCAAATCTGCAGATATTGGTTATTTTAAGCTCTGTGACTGGAGGGAAAGAATAGAATGCAATTATTAGGTCATAGGTTTCCAAATGCTGTTTCAAAATCAGTAACAGGAAGACAATTAGGAGTTACTAAGTTAGGAGAGGCAATTATTCTGTTGCAGTCTTATCTCGTCTTGTGTCAGGTTGCTGTTGCAGACATCAAATGATGCTCTTGTCTGCTATCAGCTGCCAATCAGACTGCTAAATCTTTTTGTGAATAGTTTATTCCTTATCTGAACTGCAGCTCAGCTGGGCTGTTGCATACTACATTCACTGCATTTATAGCTATGCAGTACTCTTTTCCAACAAGATTATCAGAAGTCTTCTAGCCACTTCCTATGGTGTCTAGTGCTTAGGGATTCATTGCTTACGTACTGTATTTCTTGTTCCAGTCAGTGTCTGATGTCTTTCCTCGCAGATGTGTCTTTCTGCCTGACCAGGGAGCCTTCTTTGTGAACTATGTGATTGCCTCTGCTTTTGTTGGCAACGGGATGGAGCTGCTACGCCTGCCCGGCCTCATCCTTTACACCATACGCATGATAATGGCCAAGTCCACAGCAGAAAGGAAAAATATCAAACAGGTATGAGAGCCCCCTCCTTAGTCAGAGAAAATTAAATACTTGATCCTCATCAGAAGCAGTGGGAGCCTCTATCCTTCATTACATTACTTTTCATCTCCTGACAGGTTTTTTTGGACCTTTGTTTTGCTTGTCTGTGACAGGTTCATATTCCCTTAATTTGCAGCACAGATAATGGGGAGGTATTTATTCAAGTCAGAGATGGTCAAAAATCAAAACCCAGGCTCTGAACTTCAGGTATTATTCTCTTCATAGCTAAACATCAGAGTTTTATGATTTGGATTTTATAGGATGAGTCTGATTTTTGGCCTGTAGTCTAAACTTCAGGAAGTTTCTTAATACAAATCTGTCTATAATTAGTTTCTTCTGTCAGCCCACAGATTTGTACAACCTTAATCTGAACATACACCTGACCACATAAATACTTGCTGCCAGTGTTCTATCTTAAGTGGTGGACTTTCACTTCCAGGTGATGTGTCATCTTACAGCTTGAAATTCCAGGTGTTACAATGGGAATTTAAGCCTTTATACAGCTGCCCCTGTTCTTTTTCTTATTCCCTTGTGGGGGTGGTTGTTGATGTTGTTTTGGGGGTGTTTTGTTGTGGCTTGGTGGGCTTAATTTTTAAAGGATTCTTTTAAATGTTTGCTTCTTTTCCATGTTACTCCTTGCTCTGGTTGAAATGGCTTATACTGATTTCCTCATCCCAAGAAGAAAAGTGGGAATACTACCACACCAAAGCTTTGATATCTTGAGCTTTCCCTGCTGCAAAAGCCAACACAAGGAACATACAGTTTCAGTGGAATCTGCAGTGACATGAACGTTCTGAGTTTGGCACAATTATTTTCTGTCTTGTGGTTTTAAGGAGTTGCTTCTTGTAGGGGCAAACAAATTCACTGAGGAGTTACTTTAAAGGCAATGAAAGAAGCATCATCTTTTCTGTATATACAGATACTTATAATGCATAATACTTCATGTAATTATATAATTTATGCCTCTTAGGAAAATAACTGATCTCTCACAGAGAGAGAATAGGAGAAGGTGAATTGCTGTGTTAGTGAATCTATTCTTAACTCCTGACACATTGATGGATGACTTGAGAGTTTTGGGTGTTTTGTTTTTGTTCCTAGCAACAAGCATTTGAATATGAATTCGGAGCAATGTATGCCTGGATGCTGTGTGTCTTCACTGTTATCATGGCCTATAGCATCACCTGTCCCATCATTGTCCCATTTGGTAAGTTTTCCAGTGAGCTGTGGGCACTGTAGGAACAAGATGGGGCATGTGGGAGGTTTGAAAGGCCCAGCTCTGCATCCTTATTCCCAGTCCAAATGCTGATAATCCTTAGGACTGGGATGCAAGTTTCCTTCCTTTCTTGTGGAAAAAGAGTGTGGAAGATGGTGAATTACATAGCTCTTTAGAAGCTGGAAGTGTGTTTAATGTCTATTAGATGCTTATTTTATTTCTCATATTTGAGTGTATCGGCTCTGGTAGTGGTTTTTAATGGTTAAACTTAAGGCTTCAGGGAGGTTTTGGGGATGAGGGGATTATTTTTAACTCTGGATTCTTGAGGTCTGGGAGAAGCAAACTGCAGAGGGTACCCAGCCTGGAAGTCCAATTTAACAGCCAAACTTGCCTGGAGACATTCTGATCCTCAAATCCTTTAGGCTTTTGTCCTAAAATTTGGCTGATGTGTGTACGTCACAGCTGGACCAACACACAAAAATAAGTGCGTTGGTCCAGCAGCAACAGACTAGAGAGCTACCTGTCCTTTACACTGCTGCAGCTCCTCTGTGTTGCAAACCTGTTGTCTAATATTCCACAACGTGAATGAGGATGAGAAAAGGGGCTGTGGTCATCACTGTGCTGTGGACAGCTGTATGATCTGTGGTGCTGACCACAGGCATGTGACCTAGTGACCTGCTGAATGCTTTGCTGGGACATGGTCTTGGTGAACCCCATATCAGCCCTTTGGCCCAGAAGTAAATGCTGTGCACTCTGGTAGATTTACTGGCTTAGAAAACCAGTTAACTCAGAGTTCTGGGCACGGGGTTGGAGCACGGCTGCCCTGTGGTGTGGATGGTGCTGCAGTCCTGCAAGACTGTTGTTCAGTTCCTTTATCTCTGTCACTTGAATGAAACAATGTTTCTGCCTCAGGTTGCCTATATATCTGGCTTTGATTCCCTCCTTCCTGTATCAGCCATTAAATGCTGTATGGGTATGCAAGAAATTTAGCAATCTGTCTAGAACTCATGGACAGTTGTCCATCTTTAGTGACTGTGACATCATCTATGTCTTAAATGAGTTGATCTTTCATTCACAGAGATTACAGACTGTTACAGGATTTACATATAAAGAATCATTTCAACAGCTACACATATTTCCACTTGAGATCTGTTTATCAGATATAAGCAGTACTAATAATTTTATATAGTTGGTATTTTTGTTTTGTAATTCAAAACTTTACAGAGCTAGATACAAGATAATTATCTAAATTATATATTGTTCAGAACTGGTTTAATCAACAACCTTATTATTGGGAGAGTGTGGCCAATTTTTATGTAACAATGTAATTGATATTTACTTACATTTCAATCTGTGTGCAGTTGGAAATATTTGAATGTGCTACTGCATACTAGAGCTGTTGGAATTCAAAGCTGCCACAGCAGTTGCTGACTGTTTTTGGGATGAGGAATAGCTGACTTGAAAATGCTGAAGGCAGAGGGGCTAGTTAAGCCACTGTCAGACCTTTCTTCCATACCAGTACGGTGGCAAAGGAGTTAGCAAGTCTTCCCTACTGGCTTGGCCTCATGTGCCAGCACTTGGAAGGAGCTCTGGGTTCTCCCTGGGGGCACAAAAGGCGTCACAGAGAAGTGTGTGGAGAGAGGAGGGATGGGGATGCAACAACCTTGGGAACAGGTGCTGTCATGCAGCTGTACCCCATCCATATTTGGGCTGTATCCACCACTGGTATCCAGATTTTCTCTCACTTGGTTAGTGTAGATCTCCTCACAGAATTGCTGCTTTTTATGGAGTCTCCAACCACCTCTCCTCGGCTCTCCCATTTTCCCTTCCAGGTTTAATATACATACTCCTAAAGCACATGGTTGACCGTCATAACCTTTACTACGCGTATCTCCCTGCCAAGCTGGAGAAGAAGATGCACTTTGCTGCTGTGAATCAGGCCCTTGCAGCCCCAATTCTCTGCCTTTTCTGGCTCTATTTTTATTCCTTTTTGCGACTAGGTAAGTATTACCTCTTTCCACCTAGAAGCTGCTCCCAGACCCCTTGCCAGCCTCCCTAAATTAGATGGGAAGTTTCAGAAGTTTTCTGGGCTTTTCTTTTTGCTTCCATAAAGGGAAAGTTGTGGTGTTACCTGTGGCACTGAACTATACCAGATTTGCAGCTTATACAAGATCCTTTGCATAAGATGCTTTGATGGAGATGGCTAATGTGTTAATTTAAACTGTTAGCGTGGAGATCCATGTTTCTTCAGTTTACAGGAGATTCCTTAAATCTGTAGAGTTTGAATTGGCCAGTTGGGATTTGGAGTGACAGACAGTAAAAATCATTACATAAACCAAAAAATCTATTCAGAATCAGCTCTTTGTAGTAAGATGGCCTCTGGTTTCACTATCTATGTCTGTGTAGCCTGTGCAAAAGTTTAATTTGCCCCAGGCTGATTGGCTACTGCCTCAGTTGTACAGCTGCCACTTAGCCAACATTTTAGCATTTTTTTTCTATTGTTAGTCATACAGTGTTCTGTATCATACATCAAACTTTATATGGATGACTGCAGTGAGATGATGACTCTCTTCCCCATACTGTAGTTTAAAACCTCATGTTTTGTATGAAGTTTATTGAAAAAATAAGGACATTCTGTATTTTGCAAATATTCGGCATTGATTGTATTGGCTGTGGTGTATTAACAGCTTTGATGTCAGAGAAGATAGAAGACAGCTTATGGCTTTTTATCCATGATACAGGAGGAAGTATTTGGCGTGGAACAGGGATGTCAGTGGTGCTGGAAGGAGCTGAGTTTCCCTTCTTGGGAAGGAAGCTTCTGATATCTAACTTTGTTGTGCCCTGATGACAAATGACCATGTATTATATTTTCCTAGCATGCCAGTAAGGCAGAAAGGTATTGCTGGCAGGCTGTCATCTAACTTTAGGGATAGCTAAAGCTATAGGGAAAGCTCCCTGTGGATATGAGTAATTTGGAGCTATTGCTTCGGGCTATCCTTGGGTTTGAGCAGATGTTCCTACATTACTGACATGTTTGAAAGCTTGTTTTTCCCCTGTTTTTGAAAGCTGCCTTTGAAACCAGGAAGACCAACAAATCTGTGTCCTCTAACAGGAGAATTTCTAGAGCATGTGTTAAGAAAATCAACTCCAACCATGCAGCAACTGATGCACCTGTAATTGTTATGAAGGAAATCCTGGTGTAGTAAAAATTAAATCTTTATAATAATGTTTTCTAGTTCTGCTTCTGTGGTAAAACCCATAATTTTTTACACACCTTAATAGTGGAAAATAGAGTCTGAATTACCACTTTTGGCTGGGGCAGTGTAGAGGATCCTGTTTACAGGATGTTGTTCAGTGGTTTGTCAGTGCGCAGGGCAGTCTGAGAGGTAGGAATTTGATATTTTTATTTCATTGCCATTGACTTCATTGCTGCTTCTTGTGCCAAAGAGAAGGAAGGAAGGGTAATAGTACTCCGGTTCCTTATCTGCAAAATAGACGAGTTTATTGTGTGAAGCTTGATTGCTTAGTCATTGACTTTTATAGAGTTTGCCTGATGTGGATGTTTCAATCTGGTTGCAGAGTCCAGTGATAATACTCTGTTTTCTCAATCCTAATACTAACAGGAAGCTGGAAAGACCTCTTTCCCAATTCTCAGTCAGGATCAAATACCACTTAACTGCATACAGAAGGTGTTAGTCTGTACTGGTGTCATCTATTTCTTTCTCAGCTGCAGTTTTCTTCCTCAGCTTTTATTTCATCCATCCATCCATCCATCCATCCATCCAACATCTGCAGTGCCACTGGCCCTCTCACAACAAAGGAGGCAACAGTGCTATGTGCAGTTCCACGCCCATCTCCTGGGATAGTCACCTGAGTCCTGTGTTCTCTGTTGTTGGCAGGGATGAGTCCTGAGGACATAGGGCAGGAAAAACTGATCTTGGATCCTTTTTCTTCCCTAATCTCTGCTATTTCCCATGTGATTCACGCCATATGTTGGCTCTGGTGTAGACACACCTCACCAGCTGGTAAATACTGATGTAACCTGTGCTTAGAGAAACAACCTCCTCTGAAGGACATTCCATAAAACCTACCTATAGGGAGGTTTTTTGACTTCCCTCTTCCGTTTGAAGAGTAACATGTTTGTAGCCCTATGCAGGGCTTATATAACCTGCTAAAAGGTAAAACTCATCTATTCTGTGCCACTGCGTATGCTGGGGTTACCACAAAAGTGCTTGAGGCTTGGTGTTGCTTCTTTCGATGGAAGAACCTTGGACACACCTGTGCACTGTGGTGATGTTTATTTTTCCCTAATATCTCATTCAGCTCTTCTTTGCTGCAAAACGAGATCAACTTTTTCAGAATATTTCCATAGTGGATCTGGAAAAGAAGTCACTGTAATCATTGTAACTTTTTCCATACTAGAGGCTGCAACCATGCCCTTTCCTATAGTTTTATTGCACACTCTGAACTGAAACTTACCTTTCAGATTAGTTCATATTTACTCAGTTTCTTCTCTTGTTCATTTTCTTGGATTCTTCCAGTTCTGTCCATATTTTATTGTGCACAAGGCTGTTCAAGTTGAAGGCTCAGTAGCACCAAGGTATTTTGTATAGGTAGCAGAGACTTGCCTTTTTTATTTTTAATTTTCTTCCCATGTTCTGTGATAGCATCACACTATTGATGGCTTTCCAGCTTGTAGTCATAGGTTGTATTCTGCAGCACTACAGGATTGTTATCCCTCCTACCTACATTTCATTTTTCCTTCCAAATTGTAGTTATTTGCAATTTTCTACATATACTTTTATCTTGCCATGTATTTTTTTGTTTTGATCCTTGAAGGCAGATGGGGTGGTCTTATCTACCAAGATCATTTGGATTATTTCCCTCCACAAGCCTTCCAGTTTGCTATCATCATTATTAATAAATGTAATTAATATTACATTTCACTGATCATTTATGGAAGTATTTTAGAAGTGAGTCCAGAATGGATCACTGAAGGAGGAGGAGAAAAATTGTTCTGAGTGTTGTTTATCATTCAAGTGTTGCAGCAGCCTTTCTTGACCTCTAAGAAAGCTGGGAGGATACCTTGCTTGGCAGTTTTACCGGTCAAGGAGCTTCATGCATGATGAGGTTCTCCTGTTTGTGGCTGAAAGTGGACAGCTCAGTCCTATAAGGACAAAAAAAAAAACCACGAGTCTTCTGAAAATGGGGAGGATAAATAAAGGTTTGTTTTGGTTTCACTGGGTTTTTTCTGCAATATATTTTTATATTGTATTCTCTGGATATTTTTTCTAGGCTTTAAAGCACCTACAACTATGTTTACCTTCCTTGTTGTCAACATCACAATTGTTATTTGCTTGGGTTACACTTGCTTTGGCTGTTTCAAGTACCTGAGTCCACTGAATTATAAGGTAAGTGATGAATACCTGATACCTTTCAGCACCTGCCTCTATGCTTGATGTAGCACCAGCTGTTCCTGACGGCTTGGCCATGCCTTGTCGCTGGCAATGTCTATTCACAAAGGTCCATCTGGTATGATGGCTGAATAGGGCTTGTAGTAGAGCTAGGCTGTTTAGCACAGTGGAAAGTCTGTCAGTGTCTGTAGGAACTGAATTTGAGAGAAGAGAGCAGTATGGAAGTATCCTGGGCTGTATCCAAAGCAGTGTGGCAGGAGAAGCAGATTAAGGGAGGTGATTCTGCCCCTCTATTCCACTCTGGTGAGACCTCATCTGCAGTGCTGCATCCAGCTCTGGGGACCCCAGCACAGGAGGGACATGGGCCTGTTGGAGCGGGTCCACAGAAGGCCCAAGTTGATTAGAGGGATTGCAGCGCATTTCCTATGAGGAAAGGCTGAGAGAATTGGGTTCGTTCAGGATGGAAAAGAGATACTTAGGGGTGACCTAATTGCAGCCTTCTAGTACTTGAAGGAAGCCTATAAGAAAGATGGAGAGAGACTATTCAGAGGAGCATGTAGTGACAGTACAAAGGGGAATGGCTTTGAACTGAAAAGAAAGTAGGTTTGTATTAGATATTAGGAAGAAACCCTTTACTATGAGGGTGGTGAGGCACTGGCACAGATTGCCCAGAGATGCCACACCCCTGGAATTGTTCCCAGCCAGCCTCGATGGGACTTTGAGCAACCAGGTCTAGTGGGAGGTGTTCCTGTCCATAGCAGAGGGGTTGGAAATAGATGATCTTTAAGGCCCCTTCCAAACCAAACCATCCTGTGATTCTCTGTAAGAAGATTGAAGAAGAGAGTACCAGCACTGATCTGTCTGTGCAAGTTTTTAGGTACTTATGATCGCTGTGTATTGTTTTCTCTCACCATTTTGATATTGACTATCTTCCTTTCCCCATCTGTTGCTGGTTACAGATAGAAGACACACAAAGTGAAAAAGGAAGTGACACAGAGGTACCAGCTGTCCCAACACCTTCTGTAAGAAGTTAAGAGTTACTTATATTCTCTTATATTTCCCAGAGAAACTTAATTTCTCACCCTGCTTACCAGAGAGCTTGTGTAGGACATATAAGGCTGAATGGACTGTGTGTTTTCCCCTCTGCATGTGGGACCTGAGAGTTCTGCAGCTGGGCTGGCTCCTTGACTGTTCCCAGGTGGTTTTCCAGAAGTACCTTTGGCTGATGTTTTAGGAGTAGTTGAGACATGTTACTTCCAGCAGCTCTGTATGCTGTGTTCTGTGCCTTGCACCAGACAGAGCTTCACATCTGGACTGCTACTACATGCAGTGAGTTGCCACTGCTTTGATTTTGAATGGGTAGCAGGTCTTTGACATGCCACTGGAAAGGATGTAGGACTGAGGTAGAAGGAAAGGCCTCTGTGCCACAGTCCACAAGGGCAGGTGAGTGTTGCACCAGGAAGCCTCCATCAGGGTGCAAAAGGTGAAGATTGGGAAAGGGATGAAGAGTGTCAAGGGGAAAAATAGTCCTGGTTGAATTATCCCAGCATTATATTTTGAGAGACTACTTAAATCCTTAATGCTTGTGATTTCAGATGTACGTCCCCCAAGTTTTGCGTCCTCATCCCACAGAAAGGACGGTTCTTGCCCACAAGGAGCAGCAGTCATATGGCACCATGGACAACACTTCTTCCCAGGCAGAAGGAGACATTAGCTATTCCACTGGACCTGCAATTATCGAGCAGGCGTCGAGAGGTTCCCTGTGAGTGCTGAGGACTAACACAAGGTGGAGCACTTGATCCAGGTTTAGGAGAACTAATTCCTGCCACCCCTAAGTATTCTGTTTTATTTAAGTATTCCTGCGTGCAGGAGAGGTACAGAAATAATTCATTGTGTGGTCTGCAGCTGTGCTCAGAGATTAAAAAACAGATGCCTTGGGACTGATTGTTTTCCAGACTGTACAGGCGTTGTGAAGCAAATGTGTTGAACACAGAGATGCTGATCCTCAGGGACTTCACTTATGCTATATCATCACTTGCCTTATGAAGATAACTTATGCTGCATATAGATAACTGGTCACTAAAGCAAATGCAGCTATTACAGCTGCCATTTATTTATTCAAAGTAATTCTTCATTTTTTTAAAAAACTCCCAACATTTATTATTTATAAACTGCTTGGGATGTGTTAAATCCTGAGACAATGTCACTTTTGATGAAAATGCTGTTTGCATGGGCGCTGAGAATGGTGTGTGGGAGTCTCTCCTCTTGTTACCCAAAGTAGTCAGCATAGACTTTACCATGTTGCCTTTTTTCCTTGAAAGAGATGAGGGAATTACTGTGCACTTGGGTACTAAAAGTACCAAAGCAAAAGACTGGTGTAAAAAAGGGAGTGATTTTTCTGATACTGTTTTTATATATTTTTTGGAGGGCATTTAGGTTATTAGTTTCTGTTCACTATTTTTAAGGGCCTTCTACAATGTAAGTTCACCTGCCAACAATAAAGGATGTAAACATTTTATCTTTCTTTTAATCTTGGGTCAAAATGATAGCTCTCTGGGTTTTCTCTATAGTGGCAATTATATGAGTTGTAAGATACTAAGTTTTTAAATTATGTCATAGGTGCCAATTTATTTGAAAGTGCAATGTGTCAAAGTGTTACTAATACTCACTGAGCAATAAAACACTGAGTTCAGAAAAAATTCAGGCTGTCTTGATTTATTTATTCTCTGTGTGTTCAAACAGTGTTTTTGCTCCCTGCCTCACAGCATGGTCATGAACTGTTCATAAGAGTTCTTCCCTGAACCTTAAAATGACAGTTTGTCCCATGAGAAATGTGGATAATTTTAAATATCTCTAGGGGATGAATCTTGGTGACCTTTCTGTAGGAGAAAGTTTTGGCCCTCCCAAGCCCTCTGTTTGCCTGTTTGTTGTTAAACTGTTAGTTCCTGAACTTGACCTTTTCTAGCATGTTTGTGAAGCAGCAACATCTTCATTCATGAGAATGAAGGAGACTTTGTGCCATAAATAAGTGTGTGCAGATGTTCAGTGTCTTCCAGAACTGGCTTCAGCTTCCTGCAACCAGCAGTCTGGACAAATGCTGAGCATGAGACCTGCCCTGATCCCCCTGATGACAAGCCCATCCTGCTAGTTCAAGGTGCACATATTTCCTGGTTCTTAAAAGGTGAGTGAGGAGCCTTGCTTGGTGGGGGGCATGGATTTATGTCAGACTGCTTTATACTCTCACTTCAGTGTAGCTGGGGGGTTGTGAATGTGCCTTTGGATTTTTAGCAATCATGGTGTTACTGGAAGTGGTATGTGCCTTGGATACACTCTGCCATTCAAAGCTGGAATTCAAGCAAAAAGAAAACCAACAGACTCCGCATTTTTTACTGGTCTTGGAGTTTCTCATACAAATGTAAGGTCAGAAGGCAGTGTGTTGATGAGATCAGAAGTCTGTGATTATTCCATCTCATTTCTAGGTGCAGTACCCCATCTCCTGCAGGTGTCTGCAGCAGCAGGGGGATGCTTGTGTGTGTACTAATTGAGGAAACAAATAAATGATTCAGCTGCCACACTCAACCTGTTTACTTTGTTGACACTGCTGATACTTTGGAATTTTTATGCTCTGTGATTTACTTACTTTTTGGACCAAATGACTTTTGATACTCACTGTGAGGTTCTATGTGTCATATTGAGGACAAAAACAGCTTTAATGATTTGAGTTTCCTTTTTGTTCTTGAAAGGTTGCTGAACCTTGGTAATGAAGCTCCTTGTGGCTGGCACAAATTCAGTACAGGCAGGGCCAGCTCTCCTGTGACCTTGAATAAACCCACTTCCAGTCATGCTAAGGCACTTCAGGTATAGAATATGGAAAACCTACTAGGTATTGGAAAGTTATATCTTGCTAAATAGTCATTGTTGGCATTTGAGGAACCAGTTCTCATGTCTGATGGGGAAACCACCTGCCTATTTCACTTACCATGTAGCAGCCCTTCTTGTTTGCCACTGTACTCTGCTGCAGTTAAACTCACAGAAATGTCTATGATTTAGGACATGCGCCAGTTGGAGAAAAGGCTGGGGTCACCTATTAGTAAATTATCACATGATCTCAGTGTATAGCAACATAAATTACACATTGGTTTATCATCTTTGCTGTGTTGTGCTTGCTTCCCTAGCACCTTTTGGGTCTTTCTTTGAGAGCTGGAAGTAATTAGGAAACTGCACTGGCTCTAATTCATTCCTTCATGCTGGTGGCTATCTCTGAGAGGATAAAATTAGATGAGCCCAAGAAACTCCTTGCGTTCCTGACTGAGCCTTAGAGAAAAGCTGAGGGATGGAAGCCTCAACAAATGTGGATATTGGCTGCACTGTATTTGAAATTCATATTTAAAGCCATGGCACATTCTTTACTGTTCTTTTTATAAACCTTTTGGCAGGAAGCCTAAGCAAATGGCCCAGCTGGAGGTGCTGATTGTAGCTCCCAGAAGCCGTGTTTGTTGAGATGCAGTGCCTGCTGCTTGCCTGCATTGCTCAGTTGGAGCAGCGCCGCCCCCACCCCGCTCCTGGCTGATCCTTGCTGCGTTTCCGCAGCCGCCACCAGCAGTGTGGAAGTCCTGGGGAGCAGCAATCCCGGACAGGTCTGACACTCAGGCAGGAATCAGCCCTACAGTGTGGTCTGGGATGGGCTTCTCTGTGACACAACTGAGGGGGCAGCCTCTGACCGTTTGAAGAATGGAGCTCATTAGATATTGTGTAACGCAATACACTTCTGCAAAGACCTCAGAAAAGATGAATTTCTTCTATAGTGAAGAAAAAGCTACATGGTATGCTGAGACTCAGAATCCTTGGCTTGTTTAGATGCATGGAGCTCTGTGCCAGTTAGAGCTTATTCTGTGTGTGAAGCCAATCTGGCTCACCTCCAGCCCTGTTACAACACATCCTCAACAACCAAATTATTGCAATTTCTCATTTGCATTAGGTGCACATGTTCATGCTTTGTTTTCCTTTTGGGCTTTTCCCATATCCTGAGCCAAAAGCAGATCTTTGTGCTTGCTAAGTTTCCAAATGCTTCAGTGTAGCACTAGACCATGTTCTTTCTGTCTCTTCGCAGAAATCCAGTTCCCAGCCCTGCTTACCCGCAGATACTGGCAGCACAACTGAGAGCTTTCTTGTGTCTGTTCTACGAATAATTTGTATATGAGTGTTTGGAAGCCTTTTACTCTTCTGCTCATCAAGAAGGTGGGTTTGTCTTAGAAGCTGTGGACCACAGAGTTTACTCCTGGCTCTTTGCAAAAGTGAGGTGAGATGCATGGGAAGATCTGGGGAGGAGGGATCTTCTTCCATCACTAACATAAGCCCAAGTCTGTTGAGTACAAAGAAAACACACTTTATCGTCTCTAAACTGAAGTAGTAAAAGGAAATACACACTTTCAATTCCAAATGATGGCCAGGGTCATGTGTCTTATTTTCTTAAAGTGGTCTTGCAAATTCCTTCTCTGTCTTATATAGACAAGACTTCTTGAATAATTCTGCTTGTCACCTGTCTGCAACAGCTGCAAGTGCCTCTTTCAGATATTTCAGAGGTACAGGAGTTGTTTTCTTTCTTTCTGAGGCCAGCTGTCTGATAGATAAAAACAGAAAGGAAATTACCAAAGGGGAGATCCTGAAAATTGGGTCATCATAATGGAACATTCTTCCCTTTAAATTTTTGGTTCTTGGGTTAACTCCTGGCTCTTGCTTTGGGTCACACATCCTGTTGGTTAGAACGTTGTATCTCAGCTGCAGCAAGTGCAGCTTCACAAGTTTTCTGTGCTCAAACACAGAGCTCCTGGGTTATCCTCTCTTTTCTTTGTTAGAAGAGTCAGAAACCATTTGTAGCTTGGAGAGAATATATTTCATGTTCAGCTGACTTTTTAGAGTATGTACCATAGTTAGCTTTTAATTCTTTTGATGAAACAACGAAATGTGGTCCCACAAATTAACTGGTGTAGTGTAAGAACCTGCTTCTCCCTACTCAGTGTGCCTCCATTACTAATCCCTTCAAACCAGGAGTCTGCAGCCTCTGTTACAGGTTGACTCTGCACTCTGCATCACAAGAAACCTGGAGGAGGAGTTCTTCCCTTCTGTAGCAGCTTATCTCCTGCCTTCCTAGGTGTGTTCCAGTGTAACATGCATCTGATCTTCTCACTTTTGAATGGATTCAGAGTCCCACCTCACAACTTTCAGCTTCTATGGCTAGTGAAAAGTAATGTTCTGTGTGTTAAGTAAGAATTTCACTAACTTAAGCTAAATACATTTCCAGCTTCAGTCCTGGCTGGAGTTCTGTTTCCACTGAAGTTCCATTTTGGAAATGTCTGCTGATACAAAGTTTGTGCTCTATAGCAGTCCAGAGCTTCATCTACCTTATCTATCACATCTTGGGGAAATGATATGTGATACATGTGACACCAACAGGATAGCTTTGCTCTGGGGCATTACAGCACTTTTTTTCTTCCAGGCTGTTAAGTTGGTGTCTTGGGTTGAGCTGGCAGAACGCCAACTGTCCAAGACAGAGTAAAAAAGGAAAAAGAGGGAGAGGGAAGAAAACGCTAAATCAGGTTTATGCTGAAACTAACTACATGTATTTATACAGAAAAGAGAAAATTAAGAGAAAACTACAATATAACACACACACAACTTATATATAACAAGAAATAACTTCCCATGCCCCAATTAATACAAAGTATATTACTCTAGATTCATAAGCACTCTAAAAGACACCTAGCAAGAAACAGAAAGAGTAACAACAAAATATTTCTACTTCCCTGAATTCAAACACAATGCAAGCAGCAGCAGCAGGAACAGCAGGGCCTACTCTAGCAAGCCAAGAGCTGCACCATGTTCTGTCTGTAGCTCAGCCATAATGGAACTGAACTAACACCTCCCACTGCTGCATCATATCTTAGGTTTGCGTCATCTGGTATGAAATATTTCCTTGGTTACCCAGTCAGGTGATAGCTGTGTCTACCAATCCATGTAGATTCTCTGAGCCTGCTAATTTGAGGCCTAGCCAAAACCACTACAGTTGGTGATTACGTTTGTGTCTTGAAGTAAAATAGCTTTTTCTGAGAAGGCACGGAACAGTGGTTGCAAGGTCTGATATTCCTGAATATTCTGTCCTAGATCTATCTGTGATATTCAAGTGGAAATGAGACTGTAAATAGCTGAGGAGAGAGGGAAATTTTTGTATCTGCTCCTAGACTCAGTGGTTAACTAAGTGCTGGTTAATAATTAATGAAGACACACTTCTCAAAAGTGAGGATAGAATTCTGGAAGTCCAGTGTATGGTATGTCATAAGGTACTCCTGAATAAAATAGGAGCCAGAATTTGTTGCTCTCTCATATCTTTACTGCTATGAACCTCCCATTTTTATGTAGTGATACAAAAGGATGAAAGTTTGTGATAGGAGTTAGCAACTGGTTTTGAAAGGTATCTCTGGTGTGCTTCTCAGATGTTTATTGAAATTTTTTTAAAAGTTGCAATAGAGGAGGAAGACTGAGAACCAAGGGAACATGAGAGAAGTATTTTTGTGCACAGCTCGCCTTCCTTCTGTATGAGAACGTTTCATGCATTTGGTGGTGGCTCATACTTGGCTTTTCAGACTGATTAGCTTTTTTATAGCCTGCTATCCTAAATGTAAAGCACCAAGTTGCTTCTTTCAAGTGAAGATGTTCCATGTCAAAACTTATTTTTAATTGTAAATTGGGATTTTTTCCCTAAGGCAAATTATCAGTATTTTTTCCCTCCATCTATAGACTTAGAGAAATAAAACCAGCAGCTATCTCCACAGATGAAAATGGAAAAAGAGGTAATTTAAAGAATTGCTAAGTACCATAATTTGGTTGCAGGCATTGACTTTTTTTATGACAGGATTCTAGATATAGAGAGTGAAGTAGGGCTTTCTTATTCTTTTATATTTCACATCTGTAACTTCTAAAATGTTTCTAAAATGGGAAAAATTCATTCTTTTCTGAGATACTAGAATTTGCTGGGGAAAAATGGGCAAAAATTGAGAACTAAATCAATTGGGTACCTTTAAGAGGAATCATTTAAGCCATCATTTCTGTTATTTAGCTTCAAAAAGGAAAAGACACAGTGGTGAAACTGGGACAATGACATCATCCGTGTTCTGCAGTGGGTTCTGCATAATTTGTGTGAGATATTACTTGAACCCTCTTTGTCTCTGGTTTCTCTAAAACATTAGGAATGTCTTCTGATCACTGCAAAAGGCTTTATGGGCCACAAAAGACTTGGAGTGATACAAAGAAAATTCCGTTGAGACAAAAATGCAGTTCCCTTGAGTCTGTACAAGAATTCCTAGAACTCAAGAGGTACAAATGTGTTTGCATTCAAACCCACCCCAACAATGCAGGCTTGGCTGCAAAAGAGCTTAAGAACTGCTGGACAATAAAGCTGTTCTTAGACTTTCCTCTCTTTGGGGAAGTTGAAAGATTTATTGAACAGAGAAGAGATCCTACAAGGCAGCAATGGCCGTGGTCCAAAAGTGAGTGGGACTACTTGGGCTCTGCTGGAGCAGAGCTACAACCCAAGGTCATGAAATCGAGCTGAGCAAGGAATGCCACACAGAGTCAGTGGGAACAGTGTTAGCTGGTCTAGGCCTTTTCCCTCTGCAGAGGGAACTTGCTTACATCCATCACTTACCTGAATGCCTCAGGGACACATCCATGTTCTCTGTTGCAATGGGCAACTAGGAGTGAAGGAACAGCTGGTTGATTGGATTAAGAAGAAAGGATGGATTATCAGCAGGGTGGGCAAAAGCTGGATTTGCATTGGCTGTGGAGTGGATAGTGGTGGGGGACACTTCAGGGACTGGAGGAATTTCAGAGCTGGGGGTGTGGAGTCTTTTCACCTGCCCCCAGGGCCTGGCCCAGAGCAGGGGGAGCCGCTGCTGCTGCGATGGACAGGCAGCTGGGCTAGGGGCCCTGCAGGCTGGGTGGGATGCTGGGCTTCTTGCAGCTGCTGGAAGAGGCACCACAGGCAAGGTGGGGCAGTCAGCCTCCCCCTTGCACCTCCTCGTGCTGCTCAGACAGCCGAGAGTCACAGTTCACACACTGTACATTAATGTTTGTCACACTGGAGTCTCTGACTCAGGACTGGGAACTTGAGGGGAGTTCTGTCTGTTCATGTTCTTATTCACCTTTTCCCTGTACTGAGCTCCCTCCTCACTGATCATATGCAGTGGTTTGAACTACTGCTGCAAAGGAGGATTATTTTCATTTAAGAAGATGGAAATTCATCATTAAATCTCTTTTATTGTTCATCATATCCTCAAAACTTCAGACATTCAGTTATTAAACAGAGGGAAAGCAAGAGAATCCTCAGCATCTTTAAATCCAGTCAGGAAGGTATTTCAAACGCTGAAGTTTGGACTACATCTAGCAAGGGGAAAGAGCTGTCACTCAGCACAGATCTGTTTATAAATACTGCTCTCCAGAAGACAACTGACAATTGTAATGGGGCTAATTCTTCTACCAGCACTGGCATAACACCATCAGGGCTGTCTGGCGCTGCACAGGATATTTCTTCCATGAAAGAAAACTAATCCTTAGCAAGATGGTTTTAGTGTGAATTATGTTCCTTGAAGTGCTATTACAACAAGTAAAACAAGTGGCATCATTTCCCAGTGTTTTAAAATAAGCTACTCTGAAATCAATATGGATTTATTCCTTGCCTCTTTCCACAGTATCCAGACGGATTTTTCCATTCCTCTTTCTGACAAAAATGTATCTTCATTTAATGCATATTATGTATTGCACCTGCTGTAAAACAGAGTGTATATTTGATTGACTCTCCTGAATCCCAGTCCTGCCTCCCTGGACAATTGTAGCTGACTCAGTGGTGACAAATAGTGCCTCTTATGGATCTGGAGCTAACTCTGATGTCAGGCTTAGCAGATTCTATTTTTCAGTACATGATGGTTTAACTTCCTTTCTCATATGAAAGTGTGATTTCTATTCATATTTATTTCATTCATAGTCTGAGTAATGCCTAACTTTTTTGTTTAATGTACATGAAATCTTGTCTTGTGCAGTTGTGTGAGATGTCCAAAGGCTGCATACCGTGGCTTGGATTTTTCAGGACATGATGGTTTGTAGTTTAAAAATCAGAAGTCAAATTTGTTTGTAGTGGGAGTTAGTTTAGCTGTAGCTGTACGAGAAGATTATGACTTTACTTGTGTTTTTCCATACCAGAAGCACATACTACTTTCCACAGCACTTCAGAGGGGAGGCAGAGTGCAAGTTCTGTTTATTTTAAGTGGCATCTCCATGGTTCCAAACCCCTTATCTAGACTTTTCATGGGCTGTAACTGGATAATTAAAAAGCAGGATATAGGTCAGCTACTTCTGGTTTCAGTATGGGATAAATGCACGTTTTGAAGCAACTTCATGTGGCTCTCAGGACAGCAGTTTCTTCGAGCAGGGACTTTGGGGCAGCTTTGCTCCAGAAAGCTTCACTAAGATGGCTCTGGAGCAAAACAAGATGTTTTGAGTGTTGAAGCATCACTGGATTCTGGGTTCTCTTGAAGGCTGTAGCTACTCTTTCAGAGCCTTATTCCCAAGAACCAGCTTGGCCAGCTCAACAGCAGCACATTTGGCCTTGTTACAGAACAATCCCTCACTGAATGGCAAGCACTCAGCTGGTTTATGTAAATAAGGACAATTGTAACAGAGCAGGGAGTCCTTTTGTACTGCTTATTGCTATTGCAATAACCTGACACACAGTTACTTGCTAACAGAAATGTTAAAACTATTTCTGATTATCTGAACCAAATAATTGCCTGTTAGTATATCAGAAGTGAATCTGGATCCACTCAAGGTGGTTGTCAAATCCAAGTCTCAGGCTCTTGGGGGAGTTGCTCCAGGACAAGATGCAGGTGCTATCACCAGCCCACAGGCACTTCATTAGTGTTAAACCTTGCACTACAGGTGGTGGGATTGGCTGTTTTGATAAAACCAGAGGATGATTTTGAAATGGGGAGAGGAATTGATGGCAGGTGTAACAGCTACAACACAGCTGAATTTTATACTTTTTCAGATTGTCGTAGTATTTCACTGTGTATCTAAATCAAGGTAAGTAGCTGAAGAGCTACAGCTGCTGATAGCTGTGGGCTTGAGAGAAGTGTGTTGTCACAATTCAGAACAAACTTTGCTGTATATCAGGTGTTTAATTACATTTTTAAGCTTCTGAAGTCTACACTTTTTAGGTCCAGATTTTTTTCTCTCTGAGACAGTAGCTAATCAAACCCATTTTTGTGCTACATTTAAGTGTCTTGGTGCCTATCTCCTATACCCAGTTATACTGGCTGTGGATAGCTTGTGTTTGTAGCTGGCGGAAGTGCCCTTAACCTGGTGTGCAGAGCAGGGCAAGGGCATGCTCATGTACTGCCTCTGTTCAGCATCATTGTCTGAGGGCGCTGAGCACTGGGAGGCATATTTAAAAATAGAAAGGTTCTGTAGGCAATTGGGTTTTTGTCCAGCTCTCACTGATGACTGACTGAGCCTGGATGAGCTGCTGTAATGTAAGATCACAAAAGAGAGTCCTGATGTGCCTCCTTTCATCAAGGCTGGGCCCCTTCAAGCAGATCTGCTCCAGAAGGGAGAGAGAAAATGCTTCAAGCCTTCATCTGAAAATCGGTTTGGTAAGTATCATACAGCAAACTTCCTTCCACTTCCTTTATCTGTGCTGTGACTGAGCAATCCCTGGGGAAATGCTCAGTTATATCAGTATATAGCAGAGCTCCCTCACACCATAGCAGATGTCTGCATGTGCATTAAACAGGAGAGGGGATGATCTCCAGCTCTGAAATATAAGGCCACACAGGGGACAAAGGAAAGACAATACCAAATGGTCAGAGATCAAGACTTGTGCAGGAGGGTGTGTAGTGGTGCCTGTTAACAGATGTTGTCAGAGGTGAGCTGATTGCTCCTCAAGAAGGAGCTTCTCTCAGTATACAGCACCAGAAACAAGTCTGGGGATGGGTCTTCTTTGAGAAGGATCTACTTGAGAGTGAATGGTTCTGTGTTTTCTTACTGACTTCAAAACAAACTTGACTGAATCACTCAGTATTTTGCAAATGAGAACACAAATCTTGACTAATGAAAGCATTTACAAGTAAATGTAGAATTAGTGCTCATTACTAATCTGGAGGCAGGTACAGTCTTAGAGAATTCAAATACAGTTCCAGGTTCAAATCTAGTAGGGAGACCTGAGAGCTCCTCTGCCTTGCTCTGTGGGCACCCAGGAGCAGCAGGCAGGGGCAGGGGAGCCAGAGCTCTCCTCTCTGCTCAGAAAACCTATCCTGGCTGGTCTGTCCATCTGCCCTAAGGATTTGCTGTCATGGCTGACAGTGGCTTTCAGCACTAGGATTTTAACATGCCCAGCAGGAGCGCCCAGTGGCCTTCTGTGAAACAAAGTGCATGGTATGCTTGAGTCTAAAGGCCCATGGGACAGAGCAGGGCTTTGCTGGAGTAGCTTCCAGTTCAATTCATATTGTGAGATAATACTAATCCATGCAAGTGTTAGTGGTAGATTATATTTCCCTGTGCTTGCAGAAGTAGAGCAGTACATCAGAAGTGACTGCAGAACAAAACCAAACTGGAATCAGTCATCTGGATATGGTATAAGATTGCTTGAAGCTCAACTGAACACACTAGGGACAGTTGCTGGCAAAACCATACAACCTTTCAAGTTCAATATTCTTTGAGCAGTTTGCTTTCAGTCTGATCTTTGTGACAGATGCAGTAATGAATTGACAGGTTCTGAACTGATGCTTGTCTTAGCTGGTACCAAGCAAAATCTCAGTTATTAAAAATTTAAAAGAAACACACAGGAATTATTCAAATTTTTAATGCAAGTTTCTGTTAATTCTGAATTAATCAAATTTTTATTCTTCAGTAAGAGACATTTACAAGACCTTGCAAAGGCAATGCAAGCCCACACTGTGTGGAGCTTACCCTGGGCTATGATTTCAGTTACGAGTACAGATTCAGTGCAGAGGTAGCTTGGGCGATAATTGCTCCTATCCAACCTCTCCTTCTGGTCCCACCTACAGGCACCTGTGTGTTTCAGCTGCTCCTGGCACTGTGCTATCCCAGGAGCATGGCACAGGGGAGCTGAGCTTCTTCACAGCCAGGAAGATGCTTCACAGCCCAGGCTGGAAGGGAAAGGCAGCCAGCAGCAGGCAATGGGCTAAGAGTACTGTAGATCATTGATGCTGATTAACTGATGCACTCATGCAAGCTCGGTCTTGCTAGGCTGCTCCCCATTCTTTATGTGAGGAACTCCATACTTCCAGCAACTCAAGTTTTACTGCTGCTATGAAAAAAAGCCTTTCATAACAATTAAACTGTTGTTAGTTATGTTGTAAGGTCTATATTTTAATCTCAAAGCAGGAGTCAGGAATACTATAGAACACATTTTGGCCAAGTCACCCACCTACTACTTTCTTAGCCTACCTGAACCAGTTAAAAAAACCCAACCCAAAATCAGTAGGTCTCCGTGGCAGTATCTCATGGAGATATATGGCATTTTTCTTGCTGTCCTCTCTCCTATCTGGTCAATAATAAGATCTAATTACATGGATTACAGTAGACTTAGTAAGCCCAGTAAATGTGCTAAGCTAAAAGTAATTACCCTGCTGTTCGTTAGGGAAGTTATTCCCTTTTCTTTTTCCAAAGTTGCTCTTTCTCTACTTTCCCAACAAATTGCAGAATATCCTTAGCAAGAAGTTCAGGTTCCTCCAAAGCTGCAAAATGGCCACCTCGAGGCATGAAATGGAAGGAAACTATATTGGTGTATTTCTTCTGGGCCCAGGCCTGGGGTGTGTGCATGATTTCATTGGGGAAGGAGGCAATGCCAGTAGGTACTTGTACCGTGAGCCTGAGAGAGGAGAGAGAATAGTTTTAATCTTTCAAACACTTCAATTTGCAAGAAGTGAAAAGCCCCAAGAAAATGTTGTTCTTAAACAGCTGGGCACACTGTTAGGCAATTAAAATTGATTTCCAGATCCTAAAATTGAAGACAACACTGTGATTGCTGAAGAAAAAAAAATTTTTCTTTGCATACATTTGTATTAAGGCAGTTTTGCAAGGGATGAGAGTTAGAAGCATGGAAATGGAGAGGAGAGCTCCAGGAGGTGGTGGGCAACAAATTTCCTCATGCTGCACTCCGGGCTCAAGAGATTTACAGTGAAGATTACCACTCAAACATGTTGAGCCTGGCAGGGCAACTGGAGGGTAGGCAGAGCAAGAATTACTTCAAAATGCTGCAAAGCAGAAGAGAGGAGAAGAGAGAATAAATGTAGACTAGTTCAGAAGAAACACTTCTGAGTGTGAGATTTTACCCTGTAAAGTATCTCTTGCTTTTAAGTGGCACAAATGCACTTAACAAAACATTCTGTTCATTGGGAAGTGTAAGGAAGCAACAGGATTGGAGGGGAAGAGTCTCAGAAAGTGGCGTGTTTGGTGCTTGTTGTAAGAGCCACATTTTCTAGGTTTAAATATCCCATACACACAAGCTGCACTGTCAGGAGTTACAGACTTTAAAATGTAGATACAAAACGTGTTGGGCACATAACCACTGGAAGCCTGAGATCAGAAGTGCCTGATTTTACACAGGACTTCGGGACTCTTTCCTCTAGGCACATAGAGGTTCATAGAGCTCATCTCATGGAGGCAGAACCAGAGCCCACAGTGTAGCCACAACAGCTCCAAGAACTGACTCAGCCTCCAGAGAGCATCCTTTCACAGCTAAATAAATACCATAGCAGTAAGCTGTGGTTGCAAATACCTCGGGGCAGGTTTAAGCCTTCACTAATACTCAAGCTGACACAAGTCTATACAACCAAGCTGCTGTCTTTAGTGCCTGTGCAGCGGGCACATCAGGCTCAGTGACTCCTGAATTACAGCTTGTCAGTACACTGAAGTTGCATTCAAAGGGAGGACTTAAGTCTTTTGCAGAAATCGGCAAAGTGTGTCTGGAAAAGTACTAAGACTACAAACCAAATAAACTAAATAAAACTGACTGCATGACTCAGTCACAGGCTAAATTAGTAGCTGAAATAAAATCTGGAAATACATGGATACGCCATGAATGGGAGACCTTCAAGCAGCACCTCCAGTTAGATCTCCTCACTGACAGTTCAGGATCCCTACCTAATTACTGTGTTTTCCAAGCACAACACAGTTCATCAACTACCAGGCCTGTCCTGCAGAGGAACACTGTGATACAGCAGTGTCTTTCTTCAGCATTCAGAAACCCGCAGCATCTATAAGGCATGAGCAATCTGTCTGCAATGATACAATTAAGATCAGGGCAAAATATTTAAGGAGAAGAAAAACCCACTTACTTTTCGTGTTTCTGTGTGCCTATCCCCTTCTGCAAGTTTTCTTTGTAGAAACGCATCGAGGAGACTATACAGCCTGACACCCAGTAGATCATGATATTGGTGAGCAGATCATCCAGGTTAAACTTCCTGAATAGGTAAGCCCAGAGATTGCTTAGTTAGAACTGAATATCCATTTGCATTACTTCAGCAGGGGCTTGACTTTGGTTTGATTCCAAGAAAAAAGTTACAGCAAAAAACCAATTAACTTGGCTAAGAGTGGAGAGGTGAAGAGTATTGCTCCCCTCTGTCTGTCAGTGACCAATTAATGATGTTAAAGGCTTTCAGACACAAACTGGGAAGTGACATTTTAACTCCTACACAGAAGGCAGACTCCAAGAAGCACCTTATGCTCCAGCATAGCTGTCTATCCTGTCCATAGACTGTGAGGGTGGGAGTGGAACAGCACATGGAACAGCTTGTGCCATTTATTAATGAGAATGTGAAATGCTACCGTGAGCCTTCAACAGAGCCACCACACACCAACATGTGCTGTAAACAGTGCATGTTTCATGTGTAATTATTAGCTGTATGCAGGACAAACATTCTATTCAAATGGGCCTTTTCATGACACGCCCCTTTGCCCCATTCCTGCCAGGTAGATCTCAAATGGGATTTCATCTCAGAGTTTTGCTGCACACCAAGAATGGTCCTTTATTAAGCAAATGGTGGGTAGATGAAGCAATACCAATCAATCCAAAGCAAATTCATAGAGAGTTAATTATTAGTATTAAAATGAATCCCGAGTTCTGTTTCCCAGCATCTTAATGCAAGTTAAACTTTGGGATTTTGTATCCCAATGAGATTCTTTCCCCTGAGCCAGTTTTCAGTATCCAGAAGTTGCAGGGTGTACTTCTTTCCTAGCAGATCAAAGTGGGAAGGCAGTACATCAGCCTCCATGGGCTATTTGCTTTTCTGCATGCTGTGGTACAGCCCTGCCCCACCTGTGGTCATCACAGACTCCCTGCGAGGTGTGAGGGGTCAGACAAACCTCTTCACCTGTGGCTCTGGGCTCAGTCACCTCATCCAAAATGGCACAAGAGAAAAGGCTTACCTCTCTAGTCCTCCATCCTCTAAATTCTGGAATTCCAGATCAGTCCACGAAGAAAACTTCTCCAGGATATATGCAGCCAGTCCTACAGGTGAGTCATTCAAACCACATCCTGAAAAGGAGGAGGCAAATTTAACTGAAATTGTGATATCCAACTCCTGTACTCAGACTCTTATAGAAGCAGCCTGATACAATACAGGAGATGTCACTTTACAGGGGTCTTCCAGCAGCTGTGTTCTTAAATAAATAAATAAAACAGAGCAATGAGTTGGAGCCATTTAATGCTGAACTGATGTAACAGTATTGGATTTCTGCTGGCTTTTTTATTTTTTCTTGCAAGCTAATAAGATTAAGCTCTATGTGCCAAATAGGGTTTGCTTCCATTAATCTGGAAGTTGTCATGTATTAAAAAGAATTACAGGGCCAAACCCCACATGCCTACACATGACCAGGAGGATTTGCAGCATTACCTAACAGCAAAAACATTTTAAGGATTATTAGAAAGTCATTAAGGAAGAGCAAGACTTTACTACGAGTCCATCTTCTGAGTTAGCATTAGCCAACTGCCTTCATGTAGAACAAGCCTTGATGTAGTTTTTATAGTTTGTTTTGCTTTGACAGAAAAAACACACCTGTACCTGGAACTTCACTCACACGTCTTAGTGCTGTGAAATACAGGGCCCATAAACTGTCCCAGCTGCTCAGTAAAACCCAAGAAAAATCTGTTCCTGAGGAACAGCAATATATTTGAAGTTCCATCCAGGCAACCCAACCTTCCTGAAAGATGCCTAATGGTGCAGGTGGCACAATTTCATCAGTAATTGCTATTTAAACATGACAGTGAAATTTCAGTTATCAAATATTGATATCTAATATTGATAACTGAAATAGCAAGTGTTTGAAAAAGTTGTACTGAGCTCCCTTTCCAGATCTGCTGAACTAGACAAGCATTAGCCTGTTCTCATCTACTTACTATGAATAAAGAAGAGCACATCTGTTTACAGATAGGAAAAACTGACACTGATCCCAACAGCACTTGGAATACAGGTGCTGCCCGTTTCCCTCAGCTGAAAATGAACCCACACTCCGTGCAGGTTTCCTAAAGAGCTTCCTCCAGCAACCTTGTATCTCCTTTTTCAGAGTTCTTTTCTCCTTACAGGAACCTGCCACTGCAGAGAACTCCTCTCTCCTTTGTCCTCAGAATTGCAGGAATGCTCCAGCTCCCAAAGCATGAACTGGCTGTTGGTTCTCAGTCTGCCCTGACAGATCACATCCACTGGTAGGGACAAGAAACAGCCAGAAAGGCAGAGCAGAGCATGGTTAAGCATCCTTCAGCTATCAGCTTCCCTCTCTTTCCTAAAGCACAAAAAACTAGACGTTTTTAGAAGCCAAAACTCAGTGGAAGCAAAATTATTTTCAATCCATAAAATTACCATTTTGCCTACACATTTTTACATCCCTGCCTCTGTAGGTAAGCTTATGGAAGACCATTAAGAAATATTTTCCTTAGCTACATTTTTAATAAAATCCATGAGTGAATTGCTGCTGCACTAAACCATATTCTTGACTCAGTTATCCAATTCAGTCACAAAAAGATGTTTTTAAAATAGAAACACTTAATACTCAGATACTTAAAGTAGTTAAGCAATCTGAGTGACTAGCTCATCTAGAAAGAACATCCATAGCTACACATTTTTTTCCTTGAAAGTCTGCAAGTGGTTCAGAACAATGAGTGAAAAAGAAATTTGATTTTACTTCTCAGGTATTACTTATCCTTATAATAAATAAGCTACATTGTGTGCTGAGACAGCTAAAAGCTTCTCATAGCTTACTTCATTTGAATGTGATCAGTTCTCTGAGAAGAAACCTTGTTTTGCTCTCAGCACAGCTGCATTTGAAATGGAATTACAGTCCCCAGTGACAGCAGAAGTGGAAAAATATTAAACAATCTATTTTATTTTATTTATGAAAACTGGAAATGAGGTCAGTGGCACCTAGAGCATGCTCAGTTCTGATGTGCAGATACATTGTGTGTGATGTGCAGAAGTGTGTGTAGTGCTTATATATCCCATATGTAACTCTTTCTGACTCAAATAGAAAAAAGAAGCCCAACCTTTAAACCTCCAACATTAGGAAAGAAATATTTTCTATGTATTTTAAGCAGAACGTTTTGTTTCTATGAAAGTACAACTAAAATGAACAGACTAAGTATTCTGAGCTCCAAAGGCTGGGGTTTAGTTTCTTTGTTTTACCAACAGTATCTGGTTTTGTAGCCTGTATGTGAGCGTAGCCAGACTCTGCCAAGATCCTGTAGAGCCCTTTTTCCAAGAAGGGAAACATCCTCCTGACGTCTTCCTCCTGGAACCCGAAGAGCCCTGGAAGGCAGCGGCCCAGCAGGACAGAGAGCAGGTGAGTGAATCCCACCTTTGTAACCGAGGCTAGATTTAAATGCAGCCCCTTCATATGGCTAAAAATAAGAACACAAAAAGCCCCACATTAACAAAAATAAAATATGATTCAAAGTTTTTATATTTAGAGTCAGAGAATCATAGAATATCCTGAGTTGGAGGGGACCCAGAGGGATCACTGAGGTCCAGCTCCTGGCCCTGCACAGGACAACACCAAAACTCACACCACGTGCCTGACAGTGTTGTCCAAATGCTTCCCGAACTCTGGCAGGCTTGGAGCTGTGACCACTAACACTTAAGATGTTATTAACAAAAATGGATGTACTTAAATTGCGACCTGCTAATTACATCATGACCTCAGCTGTACTTTGCAGTGTGGCTTTTCACTGAAAAATGACAAGTCAAAGAGACATCTGTCAGTGATCAGCACACACTCCTGGGCACTAAGCCACAAATCCTCCTTTTCTTTTCTTTTACGAGTACTCCAGACCTCAGCAGGGCCATTACAAAACTACTGCACAACTGTCTGAAAGCACAGGTATATACAAACCAAGGTATGTAATTTTGGATTGCTGCTTAACACTGAGCACCAAAGAGAGAAACTACACAGTGCTCACATGAGGACTTGGACAGGAACTCTCAAGTGCACGAGAAATAAAATTACTCACAGAATAAAACAGCTTTGCACACCAGCTGTGCAACACTGTCCCAAAGGGTACTCACTTGGGAGCCATCTGGGCCAGGTTGGTGCAGATGAGCCAGCCCCAGTCACCACCTTGGGCATAGAACTCATTGAATCCCAGTCTGAGCATCAATTCATAAAAAACAGAAGCAGCACTTACAGAATTGAAGTCTGCATTAAAAGAAAGGAACACTGTTATATTAATTCCACCTACACTTCTGACCTTGCAGCATTTATTCTCCACATAAAGCCAACACTCAACTTCCGAAAAAGTTACAAGTCTGTTTCTCCTTGCCTGTCTGATAGACTATATGGAAGCCCTTCCATCCACCAAGGTCTAGAGAGCAAGCAGAAACCAAGAGGAGGACCAAGTCCAGCCTGTTTTGCAGACTAATCCCACTGTTTGCCCATGCACTCTCCCCATCAAGGGGTTCCCAGACTTCCTTTAAACTGAGCTGAGGTCATAGTCCAGCTGAGCCCCATCAGAGGCTCAGAGCATTGCCCAGGGAGTGTGTTTGTATTTTGGCTACTCTGAGCACAGTCTCCTCTTAATCATAGTTGGAAACTATTAATTTTCCACTAGTAATGCACTTCTTCACTTCACTAGACACTGATGACATAAATTGTAAACAGAGAAGTAGGGAGAAGCAAAACCAACTTGCCCCACATCATTCACCTGCACACATAATTAAACACTAAACTTAGTATGACTGTAAATACTACCTTGCTTCAATTTGATGCAGCTTGTGTTTGTGTAATTCAGAGCCCAAACTGAACAAGCAGGTAATCTGCCTTGTAGGTAATATGGACTGATTTGTTTCAACTGCTGCTTCTCACCTACCCATATAATGCTGTTCAATATGGATTCAAAACACCCAAAAGGAACAGTAATAAATTAAATTTACTCTGCCTGCTCACTCATGGACAATTCATGGACTCAATTAAATTCCTGAGTTGTCACTTCATAGCTTTTTATAGTTCTTTTAAAATTATCTGCACATTGCTCCAGAAATGAGTCAATGCTGTCACCTAAAGCCACCCTCTTATCTCCCTCTTCCCACATGACACACAGGAATTCTGTTTCTACACTGGGGAAACAAGAAGTGTGTAGCAGGAGCCACGGTGCTGCTGGCAGGGGCTGCCTCACTGTGAGACTGGGTTGGTGGGGGTTCAGTTTCTTCTCAAGCATCGTACCTTTTTTGTGGGGTGCTTCTGAGAAACCATAACCAGGGATAGATGGGCAAATTACTTCAAAAATGTGTTCCTCACTGAGGCCATGGCTTGCAGGATCCGTCAGGAGAGGGATAATTTTGTAGAACTCATAAAACGAGCCAGGCCAACCATGAACCATCAGTAATGGCTTTGCAGACTGGCCTTCAGGCAAATGAGGAGGCTTCACGTGAACAAAATGGATATCAATGCCTGGAAAAATAAAATAATTAATCAGAATGCTCAAATTTACCATGACACTGAAACTAATCACAGAACAGATTGCAAATAAAGCTTTTCTGAAGTCCTTTTTTTGATGAGGATGCAAACATGCAGCACTTCTCTGGATACTTTATCCAAGGACATTAAAGTACTTTATAATGGGCAATTAAGCATCACAGCAGCCAAATGAGCTTGGTGTATTTCTGTTTTAAAATAAATTGGCAAATTAAGATATAGAAGTGAAGCAATCTACTAATGGTAACATGAAAACTCACAGAGCTTAAAGGCAGAAGAGAGGATTACATCATTTAGTCCAAGTGCCCTTAAATTTTACCCAAATGTCCCGATATAGCACGGGATAGACTTCAGCCACCCACACATTTTCCTTCCTGAAAGGCATACAATTGCAGCTGGAAGAGACAGGGAATCCATCACAACTCTCAGCTGTTTGTCTGGGGGTGTTAATCACTTTCCTCATTTTGCATGCCTTACTTTTCATTTGAACGTCTGGCTTCTGTCTCCAGCCACTGATCCTAAATGTTACAGCAAAAGGAATTTAAAAAGCCTTCAGTAAGTGTTCTTTCTCTGTGGAGGCCTCCTGTAATCGTCACACTTCGGAACTGCTGATAAACCAATCATGCCAAACCAAGGATTTGACAAAATGCCTTGCTAAAAGACCGTTAATTTCTGTAGTTCTTTTCTCCCTTTTGTCCAAAGCTTTCAGGACCTCTTTAAGTGAATAAAGCAAAACAGCAGACTATAGAATCACAGAATCGATTGGGTTGGAAAAGACCTCCGAGATCATCAAGTCCAACCCTTGGTCCAACTCCAGTTCCTTTACCAGATCATGGCACTCAGTGCCACGGCCAATCTCACCTTAAAAACCTTCAGGGATGGTGAATCCACCCCCTCTCTGGGCAGCCCATTCCAATGCTTGATTACTCTCTCTGGAAAGAATTTTTTCTGATGTCCAACTTCAATTTCCCCTGGCAGAGCTTGAGCCCGTGCCCCCTTGTCCTATTGCTGAGTGCCTGGGAGAAGAGACCAACCCCCACATGGCAAGAACTTCCCTTCAGGTAGTTCTAGACAGTGCTGAGATCACCTCTGAGCCTCCTCTTCTCCAGGCTAAACACCCCCAGCTCCCTCAGCCTCTCCCCATAGGACTTGTGCTCCAGTCCCTTCACCAGCCTTGTTGCTCTTCTCTGGACCCGCTCCAGCACCTCAATATCTTTCCTGAACTGAGGGACCCAGAACTGAACACTAGAACTATGTTCTAGTACCAGCCCCCTCCTTGTTAAGTAAAAAGGTAAAATTTGCTTTTCTGTTTCCTTTGTGATCCCTTCCCTGTGTAAGCAGGGGCTTCACACAGCATTGCACTACCCACTTCAGGTGAACTGCACTATCCAAAACTCCATTCAGGGCTTTGCTTTCCAAGAAACAACAATTTTCTTGATGTATTTAAGCAAATTTTACTCTCATCGACTCCAGTTCACAAGTGATTCCACCCTCTTTCACTGCCTGAGATTTCCCCATCCTTGACAATTCTGTGAATCTCTGTATTCTCTGAAAAACTTCCAAGTGATGACAGAAGGTAGGAATCTGATATACGGCAAGCTTGACCTTGTCTTTTCATGTCTCATCTCTGTAATCTTTCCTAACGCTGAAATTTCTCTCCCAGTGCTATACATAGTGCATTGTCCTTAGCTGCTTCTCCCTTCCTTGTCTCACATGATACTTTTTTTTTTAAAGGAAGACTTTTTTGGTTATATCTTTTTCAGCAGTAATCATGTTGCACACATTTAAGTAAAACCTTTACGTCCTAACCACTATGTAACAACTGTTTATTGTCCCAAATCCATTTAAATATTATGGCAAACTGCACCATATAAATAAAGTACAATTACGGATGCAAAAGCATATGACATACTGTTAAGCTGGAATTTTGCCATCAGGTGAGACAATTGCCTGCTGTGCTCTAGCTGCACCCCCAGCTGACCCCAGCACAACCCTAAATCAGGAATCTTCAAACATCCGGTCTGACCAAGCTCCGGCACCAGCAGACCTTACCTGGATGGTCTCTCTCAACAGGTGTGTGTGCTCTGAATGAAAAGACAAAACATTCCCTCACACCTGGCAGCACATCAACCCCACGGGAAAGGCATTCTGCATTCCTGGTCCCAGGGATGCTTGACATGGGGCAGCAGAGCACATCTGTCCTGCCAAGCAGGGACAGCCTGAGTAGCCAGCACTCCCTGCTGAGGAGGCTGCCAGGCTGGTGGCATCACTGTGACAGTGGCAGCTGCAGAACTGCACAGAGCATGAGGAGACATCTTGGGTATTTTTGCATGACTGCATGCAAGTCAGGGAACATGTGTACATCTTAAGATCCAGTTCTGTTTCCAAATGCCCATGCTTGGCTTCTGTTAACACCAGCTGACAACCTACTCATGCACAGGGAATTCCATTTGTCATTCCCTGTCCTAAAGGCTTCAGTTACAATGAAGGAATTTCTTGCTGCTTCAGCAGTGATGCCAGTGATCCATGCCAGCCCATCCAACACAACCTGCTCATTCCCAACATCAAGATCCCTTGCAGACAAGATTATGTATTACTGCTTACTTTTTAAGGGGAAAAACTACACACCTTGAATCTTTGTTTTGAATTGTGGGTACTTGTTGAGGACTTCAACTTGTTTCTTCCAATTGAACTGGTTTTTCCAGTAGGAGACAACCTTCCTGAGATACACTGAGTTAATCCCATAATGGAAGCAACTGTTCTCCAGTGGCTCAGTGAACCGAGCCTGGTCAAGTCTTCTAAACAAATCCTACATGGAAAAAGAAAGAGACATTAAGACACCTGTGTCTGCCATCTTGGGCTCAGCTGGCCATCGTTTCTAGTTATTCCCAAGTGAAATGAGAATAATGAAAATAACATCTCTAATCAGACACCTGTGCCTTTAGCTGATGTTCTATCAGCTGTTCCAATTCTTTTCCTCCTCCAGATGGCCTCCTTCCTCTTCCATTTACAGCTGTTCTTAACACTCTCTCACTCTTTGTTCTGCAGGGCAGGGCAACCTGTTTGCCAGGCTCATACCACAGGGGACAATACACTCTGCTGACACTACTGTGGTTTCCCTGTTTAAGTCTTGTTGCCTTTCCAGGATGCTTTGTTACCCAGGTTACCCAACCTCACAATCACTGCATGAATCTGCCCCAAACCTTTTGCTCTCCTTTCCTGACCAAGGGGTGGGATGTCTTTACTGGGAAACACTCTGAGGGATTTTGCATGGAAACAAATCTGGTGAAACTAGACTGAAATTAAAGTTTCACAGTCCAGAATAACTATGAAAGTGACCTTACTACTGCACTTCAAGGTTACAGGGGATGCCAACGATACTGAAAAATCAGTCCAAAATCACTCAGCAGGGAAGGACAGCCAAGAGCCCCTTGTTGCTGTGAAGAGAACCACTGAGTAGTTGAGGGTGGAAGGCGGGTCTGGAAATCTAATTCTGCTCAAACCTCTGTGGGCTTTAAACCTGAACAGCATTTCCTAATAGAGCAAGAGAGACAGCTCTGACTCTGCCTAAGGTGAGTGAGGTGTGCACAGTGGCTCACACCTCGCTGAACAGGCAGGCTCAGCCTAGGCAAGATGTCAGCAGGCAAACTCACTGTTTTGGCATTTAACACATGAACAGAAAGCATGGATTTCTACATGGAGGTTTTAACATGTCTTTACATACGTGCTTTCTGTCCATGCTCAACACCTTTTAAAAATATTTTAGCAATGTGTGCTAGCATAACTTTAACTCTCAGTTTCTCTTTGTAACTTAAGTTTTCTACCAATGGATTATGTTGCAAGAGCTGTCATAATAGGGAATTGAATGTTTCAAAAACATTTGTAAGTTAGAAATTATGCAGCTTTATGTCTGCAGTGTGAGGGGAAAACATGATGGACATCAATGTCCATTGATATTACTAAGAAGGGAAAGTAAAGTGTTAAAAAACCCAGGCCTTGCTAAGAAATTAGGAAGCTGTTATAAATTACTAATACGAGCAATCCCATGAGTATTGTTTAAACCATGACTCCACACAGATCTATGAAATTGTTCAATCCCTGCCTTAAACACACACAATCAAAATCTTTCTATCCAACAAATTCTGCAACATGTTTACTGCAATTACCACAGTAATTTAGTGTTGACCAAAGTAGACCATTAATTAGAGAAGAATCAGCATCCAACACAGCTGCAAACATAAAGCAGTCAAGAAAATGAGGTATTTGTAATTGCTTCAGAAAGAAAGGGGGAAAAAAAAGGCATTGTTCTTATTCTCATCTATACAAACTGAGCAAAGTGCACAAACAGAAAACCAGTTGAGTAATCTGGAATATGATTTTTATGTTTATTAGGCTTTGCAGAGTAGGTTTATTTACCAGCAATCTTGCAACAGCCAGCTGAGAACAAAGTTGTACAGCAGCGTGTGAAATCTGCCTATCCATACCTATCTTCTGAAGTACTGAGAAGTCCCTTCCCCCAAGACCTGAACATCATTGCTCACTCTGACAGATGTAACTATTGGTTCAATTTAAAATTCACTTCCAAACAAGTTCTGCATTTATTTGGCCACTTCTTATTTCTCTCTCCCCCGTACAGAGATTTGCTTACACTCAGCTCTTCTTCTGTCGTTTCCACCTTAAATGGCCGAATAGTTGTATCTTCTTCAGTGTCAGGCTTTTGTCCCTTGCCCCACCATCCCTCTTTGAAGGGCAATCTCTCTTCCTTCTTCTTGGAAAATAAGAAGTAGATAACGACTGTCCCCAGAACCAGGAATACTTCAAGCAGCATGATGCCTGCAAGAGACCAGAACTCTGGTAAGCCAAATGAGTTCAGAGACACACGTGTACTTTGTGAAGATTATAGAAGGTTATTCCCTTTTTAGACATGATTCCATCTACATGATACTCTGTCACTCACAGTGTATCAACACTCCTGTAAAATTTCAGAAACAGAATGTTTTAACCTACGCAACTCAAGTGGGGATGAATTGTTTTAAATAAAAGACACATAACAAAAACAGAACTTGAAGCAAATCAAGAGGTCACATGGCTTGGTAATTAAATAGTTCACTGATAAAACATGCCACATTGGCTTCCTCAGTGGTCCACAATTGCTGCTCAGCTTCAACAGTAAAGGCGGTTTAATGCTTTCTCTTCCTCTGAAGCTCTAGACTTCCCACTGACTCAAAAGCAGAGCAGCTCTTCAGTCAGGCTTACATATCCACTCCTATAGATTTGTAGGGAAAGAAAAACAAGATAAATATAGAGAATAAAAAGTGAAGAGGGTGAAAGCAGCCACCTTTGTAACTCCCAGTCAGCCTGAGAGTGGGGCAGGGATATATTTGCATAACCCTTGAACAGCATTGCAAAGGGTAGTAGGACCTTCCCTTTCTTTCTCTGAATTGTTTCAAAGGAGAAAACCACATGCATGCTCTCCTGGCTCTAAAATATGATGATCACTTCCCCAGGTGATAAAACTCTGTCAAAGTGAAGAACAACCTGATTTCAGAGCACATCTGCATATCCGAGCTGCAGGGCTTCAGTCAAACAGAACACCTTAGCAAAAAAAAATCCATTTTGAATATATTTGAACTGTTTCATGCTGCAAGTAGAAAAAGTAATCAGACTGTCGTTAATAATTAATGTTTTCAAGCATGCCTTTAAGTATAAGAAATGTTTATAAAGTGGTTTGGGGAACAGTACTGTCATCATTTTAATGCATAATTTTAAGGAATGTTGTGTTTCAAACACTCATTGGCTGGAGAATTGCTAAGACATGAAGTATTTCAAAACTTCAGCGGGGCAGGGATTGTTTATGACCCAGAATGTCTTCATTCTCTCTAGAGCCTGAAGGTTTTGTTGGTTTTGTTGCTGCAGAGTAATTTGATGCTCTGAAATGGCTCAAAGAGTCATCAAAAATGGACCAAATTGACTCCTGGATCAGTCAAAACAGGAATTTTAACATAAGTTAATGGGAATACACAGGATTATAACAGGAATTAAACTGACCTGTGTGGTAAGTACCTTTATGTGACAAGACACATTCTAGTCAACTTCTTGACTTTAATTTTCTAATGTTTGACAAAAAATTAATAAATGGTCACAACAAGCACCCACTAAACATCTGTACAGAAGTCAGGAACTGTGCAGATAGGACAGCAAGCTACAGAAAAATCTATTGCTTACACATGCAAGTGCTTCAGTGTTGAAAAGTGCCTGAATCCTCAGAGGCTGGAGCTATTGGGAATGATAGGCACTGGAAAAACATGATCTGTTTATTTGTTTCACTGGTGCTTCCATAATTTCTGTTGCTTGTTTTTCTTCACAGTGTTCTCTGAAGCAAAAGACAACACTCTTTTTCCCACCTCTACCATACTCAGGCCGTAACTTCCCCCAGAATTAAAAAGTTTATCCAATTTCAGCTTGCCTCAACACGTAAACCAATGTAGTCTGGGAGCATCCTGAGCACAATCCAATTTTACTGAAAAGCAGAACTGGAGGAGTTTCTAGAAAGCTCAGAGCACTTCACATAGAAATGATACCTACAGTATTTAATAACATTTCTACTACTGCCTTCACAGAGAAAAACAACAACCTCCCTGAAATCACAACCCAACTTGGGCCACGTCTAGACTACAAAGGTTCACCAGCATAACTATGTAAACACCACACAATAAAATTCAAACTCTTGGCCAACTTCAGTATGTTTACAAAGGCCCATAACAAACGAAACAGCTGCTGTCAGTGCCAGCCCACTGCTCAGGCAGAATGGCTGGGGTACCTAGAAAGACACAGGACTCTTTCTCCTGCCTTATGCTGCACCAGCACCGTGGCCTCTGCCAACACGGTGACAGAGGCACAGCACCCAACACAGAACTCCTCTACCCAGCAACAGAATCTCAGCCCGTTCTCCAGCAAGAAACTCACATATCCTAAGTCAGTGGAGTACCCAGAGCTACGAAAACATTTCTGCTTCCCCCATCTGCTCTCAAGGAGACTTGAGAAATCAGACTTTTTGCAGCAGAAGATATGGGAAGAAATGCATGCAAATGTGTGTATTTTGTATTCACCCTGGACCTTGTGTGGAAAGAACTCAGTGTGTCAACAGATATCCATTTTTGCAATTAATTCCAAACAGACATGAGGATGAGCTTGTTTATAGTCCAGTAATAGGTGCCAAAATCATCTTCAGGTCTCACAACAATTCTGTCTCCTATTGCAGAGAATTGGAACCGGTGACAAACTGATTTGCATGAGATTTCATTTTGACTTGAAAAAGCTGCCTCTGATATTGGTTGGATTATTTTCTGCTAACAGAGGGACCCTCTATATTCAATCTCACTTCCCTTGAAAGAGCCCATAAAATTCCTGATTACAACAAATGCAGGGGCCTGGAGCCCCAGCTATGCTGCATTTTATCCTGAGTGCACAGGAAGAAAAGGGCAAAGTGCGTCAGCAGTATTTTAACTTGCACCAGTTCACAGCACACTCAAAGGGACTGTTTCACTGGGGATGAGTTGCTGGAACGCAGCAGGTTCCTACCAGCGGCTCCAGCCTGTGCTGGGAGGGGACCACTTGGAGCAAAGGCACTCAGTGATTTCCCAAGTCTGCTCTTCAAGCTCGTTCTCTAAACTCTTGTGTGTTATTTGAGCAGCACAAAGCAGGCTCAGTCACGATGCACCCGCACCAGGATTTGCTCTGCTAATCACTGCTGAGATCTGTTGTGAAATGGAAGTTATTGGCTCCTGACACTTGTTCCGTGATGCAGCGACACAACACACAAATGTGGAAGGACAAACAGGTAGAATAACAGCCTTCTATACTCGCAGCTTTCAGAGACATCAACAACAAAGTACTGGTGTTTTTATTGTCTGGAGTCTCTTAATGCAACCACAGTGGCATGTAGGCTTTAGAACTGAGCACATCGAAGGGAGTTCCTGTTTTGGTTTGGTTTTTCCCTCTTTTTATGCAACCAAAGGCAAGACTTTAAAAGCAAATATTTCCATTTATTCCATGGTCAAGTATTTAAGGTCTGAGACTTTGCTGCACCCCAGGGTGGATTTTGTTTATAGACAGCATTTAAATACCTTAGACAGGACTTTTATCCTAAAGAGTTCAAGGAAGAATGCTTTTGGTTCACTAGTTTAAAAACATGTTTTGAAAGAACAATGTTGAAATGCGAAGGGTGCACTAAATAGCCTAAAAACTAGCTCCTCTTGAAGAAGGCCAAGTGCATCTTGAGAAATATGTTTGCAAGAAAACCCCAAAACTTCCTAATAGTATCTTACTGCTCCCTCTTGAAAACACTTTTGTTTTTCAGCACTTTTTTTCATTTTGATTTGCACTGTCTTCTGTTTGTGCATTAACAGCAGAGCTGAGAGCTCCACAGAGCAATTATTATTTACATCAAAGCTATGTCCTGTCTCACCCTTTGTCTTCATCAGTACCCAGTTGCAGATGCCCCAGAGAACAACGCTATTTATTTTTAGAGAGGTCATCTGTGAAACATCTCAATGGTCAAACCCCCATGTCACCCTACTAGTAACCACCCCTCTTTGCCTTGCAGCATTAGAATCCATTGGAAATGTGTTACTGGAGAAATGAGCGACTGTGCAGACTCTCAGCCTAACGCTGGAAACCCATTTTGGCTCAAACACATTTGCAAACCAGCTCCCATGGCCTGAAGGATGCACAATCCCCACAACAACGAGAGGTGCCATCAAACCCTCCCAGTGCCCAGCTGCTGCTGCATGGGGGAAGAAAATCATGTGAGAGACCGAGAGAACATGCTGCTTTCAGACACATGCCAAAGGTAACCATTGCTTAAGGTTAATAACATTTTCTCTCCAAGACTGGTTTACTAGCAGACTGCAAGGTAGCTCAGAGCACTTGACATACTCTGATGCTGTCAGATACAAGGTTTATTGATTGATAATTACTCTGCAGGAGAAATAACAGCTGAATTTAGAAGTGATGCTTCTGTTTATTTTCGTTCTGTTACATAAAGTGCCCCATTAGGTTTTACAGAAAAGGCAACCCTCTCCTACAGAGTCTTTGTTTACACATCGGTTTGCCTGAAGAACAGCAATTGCAGGTTACTCTTCCTGAGAGCCCTGAAGGAAAAACAACCCACCAAAGGGCCTCAGAAGTTCATGGCACCTGTCTCTTAGCACTGACAGCCTAAAGGAGAATGGCAGAGTCTCCAAAGCTTCACCCTTAGTTTAGGTGCTACCATCTCCAGGCGTCACATTTTTGTCATTATGTAGCACCTGTTTCAGGCAGAAAATCATCCAAGTCAAGACACCTGCATGAGAAAAGCTTAGTATTTCTGTAGTTTATGGAACATTATGACAAGCTTCAAAATAGCTTAGCAACACAGAAATTGCTTTGTATACAACTGATAACATCTCCCAGGTGAGCATAAAACGATACATTAACACTGTAGGAAAGGAGAAGAGGTAGGCATCAGATGAAATAAAGCGTCCTACGCAGGGGAGCAAATCAAAGACAGGAAGTACAAATCTAACAGAGTTTCTGCCTTGCCTCAATAAGAAATTTAGCATTTACATTTTTTATTGCCATAGGGAGGTGGCACACAATGCTATCTCCAAAACAGCAGGAAGAGATGATATCATTCTATTTTACAATCTTTTTCTAGACTGTTCACAATCAGAAATTAGCCAGTGCAGCAGGAACCGAATTAGAAGGCTACAGGCAAGGAATGAGGTCACCTCCCAGATGTAGGGGCAACCACCATCTCTCAGGCCTCTCCCAGGGGCAGGGTGTGCTGCTCCCAGGCCAGGGGCAGGGACAGCGGCACTTTTCCACCACGGCTGAGGAACACCCCACACCTGTGGCACTGAGGCACTGCTCCACTGCAGTTCTTCACCTCCTTTGTCCCTTGGACAACAGGAACAATGAATAGAGCCAGTTTAGGCTCCAAGGGTATCCATATAGAATCATAGAATCTATTGGGATGGAAAAGACCTCCAACATCATCAAGTCCAACCCTTGGTCCAGCTCCAGTCCATTTATCAGATCATGGCACTCAGTGCCATGTCCAATCTGCATTTAAAAATCTCCAGGGATGGGGAATCCACCACCTCTCTGGGCAGCCCATTCCAATGCCTGATTACTCTCTACGGAAACAATTTTTTTCTGATGTCCAACTTCAATTTCCCCTGGCAGAGCTTGAGCCCGTGCCCCCTTGTCCTATTGCTGAGTGCCTGGGAGAAGAGACCAACCCCCACCTGGCTACAACTTCTCTTCAGGTAGTTCTAGAGAGTGCTGACGTCACCTCTGAGCCTCCTCTTCTCCAGGCTAAACAGCCCCAGCTCCCTCAGCCTCTCCCCATAGGACTTGTGCTCCAGTCCCTTCACCAGCCTTGTTGCTCTTCTCTGGACCCGCTCCAGCCCCTCAATATCTTTCCTGAACTGAGGGGCCCAGAACTGAACACAACACTCAAGGTGTGGCCTCACCAACGCAGAGTACAGGGGAAGGATCACTGCCCTGGTCCTGCTGGCCGCGCTAGTTTTGATCCAGGCCAGGATCCCATTGGCCTTCTTGGCCACCTGGGCACACTGTTGGCTCATGTTGAGCTTCCTGTCAATTAGTACCCCCAGGTCCCTTTCTGCCTGGCTGCTCTCCAGCCACTCTGTGCCCAGCCTGTAGCGCTGCATGGGGTTGTTGTGGCCAAAGTGCAGGACCTGGCACTTGGCCTTATTGCATCACCCAGATCTTGTACTTATGGCAGGTACTCCTTGAGGCACATCATTCCAGTTGTATGAGCTGAGCACCTCACACAACATATTCCCACCTCATTTTTCCTATGGTACTGTGACAATAAATTTTTAACTCTCCAGTACTACGCTGAAAGCTGACAGGCACCAAGACCCAGCTAAGCATGAAATAAAAGCAGTATGGGACTAAGCTGACTGTTACCCACTTTGCCTCGCCCGGGGGCAGCATATTTATGTAACCACTGGCCGGTCAAAGCTCATACCATAATCATAATTTAAAATACTGCAGGCCACATTTTTAAGAAAAAGAAACTCAGTTTACAAGAACACATATTTTAGCAGCATTACTTGCACTTTCAAAGCCCTGCCCAACACATTCTTGTGTGCTGCTTAAAAACATGTCTTGTTTATCTCGATTTTCTTATTTTGCTTCTATTATGCTTGAAGAAACCCACTTCCTTCCAAGAGTCTAAAAAAAGTCTTTGACTTACAGAAAAGCAAACTGGCAGAATCCAACTTGGGATATGGGTGACGCCTGTTATCGTGACATAACAACTGTGTGCATGATTAGGGGAAAGGAGATGTACTTTCCATCTGCAATAATTTCTGTTTCAGACTCTACAGACAGAAAAACCATGGAAGTATTCTTAAATCAGAATTGTTCAGTTATAATAAGGGTGAAAGGACTGTTTAAACTACCCTAATAATGCATTAAGGTTATATCATGCAAAGATTTTATCTCATTTATCATATCCAGCCTTTACTGATTCAATGACCCTCCAATCCAACAAGACCAGGTGTTCTGCAGACCTGCAGAGACGCCACAGAAGGCTGGTGTACAACTGGAGGGTGAACACAGCTGAAAGCTGAGTGTCCAGGACAGAGCAGTCTCTCAAATGACATGTTACAGTTAAAAAAGGGAAGGACATCACGCCATTAAGATGTTTTTAAAACAGTTCCTAGCCACTGTCCAGCCAATTAAACAACACAGCCCAACAAAAGAGTCCGAACAACAACTTGAGCTTTACTTCAATGTTTCATTCCTGATGTCTGAAAAGGAATTATGAATAACACATTGTTCTGATTTGCCTTCCATTAGAGTTTCTAGCAATAACAAGGTTAACCTCCTCATCCTATGCCAGTATCTGCATTTTATAGAGTAGGTGGAAAAAATCACAGATGAACCAAAACAGTTAGATATTACAGATAAGGAAATGAGATTGAGGAAATTGTTCCTTGGGCCTCAAGCAAATTTGGGCTCTATTTTTAGCTCCACCAAATCATAGAATCACAGAATCATAGAATCGATTGAGTTGGAAAAGACTTCCAAGATCATCAAGTCCAACCCTTGGTCCAACTCCAGTCCATTTACCAGATCATGGCACTCAGTGCCACGGCCAATCTCAGTTTAAAAATCTCCAGGGATGGGGAATCCTCCAGTACTGAAGAGTAAGAGGTTACCTTCCTTCCCTGCCATGGTATTATTGCTAATGTTTTGCCCAGTCTGATCTCTAGATAAGATTCAGTTTCATCCTGCACTGCCTGGTGGTACAGCACAGCAAGTGTCCTCCTGTTTACTGCAGGATTTTCCACTAGTCTATGTCTCTTCAGATTCTTTCATGAAATCAGAGAGGGAAAGATCTTCTTTAACGGGCAGATTTACAAGCCTTTTGTATTAGCACTGTTAGAAAACCATGTTACTAAAAGCTTTAATTATTAAAACATGTAGAACTGACATGTATGTGGTGCTTTAGGGAGGGGGAGGGAAAGAGTGCAAATAGTTTGAAGTACATAACAAGAAAGTACATGACAATCTTTCCTGAAAAGAAGGTGTAGAGATGGAAACAATGAATTTAAAGACTGCCAGAGGAATTTTCCGGTAATCGGCAAAATAAATGAGGTGCATATTGTGAATTTCAATTAGAATCACAACTCCAAGTAGTAAGAGCAGCATGAATGAAAACATGCTCCTTCCCATGTGATGTGAGACTCCCTCTTACCCTTATGATGCCAAACTCTATCCTTCTTCCATGATGCCAGACTCCCTCCTTCCTCTATGATGCTAGACTTTCTCTTACCTCTATCATAGCAGTCTCCCACTTACCTTTATGATGAGACTTCTTCCATCCTTCCTTCCTTCCACAGTGATGCTAGACTCTCTCCTTCCTCTTTGATGCCAGACTCTCTCCTTCCTTTGTGATGCCAGACACCCTCTTATCTCTATGATGCCAGATTACCTCCTCCATCCTCTCTGATGCCAGACTCCCTCTCCCCTCTATGATGAGACTCTTTCATTCCTCTACGGTTTCAGACTTCCAACTACTTCTGTGATGCCAGAATCCCTCGACCCTATATGATGCCAGACAACCTATTACCTCTATGATGACAGACTCCTTCCTTCCTTCAAGATGCCACAATCCTTCTTACCTCTATAATGAGACTCCTTCCTTCCTCTTGGATGCCAGACTCCCTCTTCCCTCCATGATGCCAGACTCCCTCTTACCTGTGTTATGATAGAGTCCTTCCTTTTTTCCTCCATCATGCCAGACTCTCTCTCTCTTCTTTTATCTCAAACACTCTCCTTCCTTCAGGATGTCAGACTCCCTCCTAACTTATGATGAGATTCCTTCCTCTATTTTCCCAGGCTTCCTCTTTTTTCTATGATGTCAGACTCCCTCCTATCCCTATGATGTCAGATTCCTTTCCTCTGTGATGCCAGACTCCCTCTTACCTCTATGGATGAGACTCCTTCCTTCCTCTAAGATTCCAGACTTCCTACTACTTCTGTGATGCCAGACTCTTTTCTCTCCCTGTGAGGTTGGACTCTTTACTTCCTCTATGATGCCAGATTACCTCCATTCTCTATGATGCCACACTCCTTCCATCCTTTTTAATGTCAGACTCCTCCTTAGCTGTATTTGACAGACTGTTTCCTTCCTTTCCATCCTTCTTTCCTCAGTGATGCCAGACTCTCCTTCCGTCATGATGCCACAATCCTTCTTGCCTCTATGATGAGAATGTGAGACTCCCTCCTTCCTGTGTGATGCCACTTCCTTCATCCTGTATGATACGAGATTCCCTCTAACGTCTGTGATGCCAGCCCCCCTCTTTCCTCCATAATGTTAGACAGTATTAAGACTCCCTCTTACCTCTATCATGGCTCCTTCCTTCCTTCTTTCCTCAGTCATGCCAGTCTTCTGCCACTTTGATGACAGACTCTCCTTACTTCATGCCATGAGCCTTCCTACCTCTGTGATGAGACCATGAGACTCCCTTCTTCCTCGATTATACCAGACTCCCTCTTACCTCTATGATGAGACTCCTTCCTTCTATGATTCCAGACTTCCTATCCCTTCTATGATGCTGGACTCCTTCCCTCTGTGATGACAGACTCCCTCTTACCTCTTTTATGATAGGGAGGGAAGGAAGGAGGGGAGGGGAAGGAGGGAACCCATCTCCTTCCTTTATAATGCCAGGGTCTTTCCTTCCTCTATGATGCCACATTTCTTTGTACCTCTATGATGACAGACTCTCTCCTACCTTCATGGTGCCAGACTCCTTCTTACCTCTATGATGAGATTCCTTCCTTTATTATTCCAGATTTCCTCTTCTTCTAGGATGTCAGACTCCTTGGCCACAAAATTTGAATACTCCAACTATACTAAAAGAAATGTGCATAAGAATATGTAAGATAACTCATTTTCCCTAGGGCTATTTGTGTAAAAAGAAAAAAATTATTAATTGTGTCTATGGAAACAGGAAGAGATCAAAATTTGTTATCTCTCTATGAAGACTTCATTATCCATGAGAAAAGGAACTTTGAATGATGACAGAGGAGGGGAACAGATGGTAGTCATCATTTTCTGTCAAATAACTGCAACACCAAAAGGATGTGCCAGAGTAAACATGTAACAAGAACAATTCTTGCTACTTTATCTCTCTCTTAATAACAACTAAATATTTACGTTCCTTTTGGATTTACTGGCTTCATTTAGAAAAGTGCAGTACCTGCACCCAACAGATTAGAGTAATTAACACTCTTGATGAAGCAACTTGATGAAGATGAGGACTAGGTCCTTCAACAGAGCTTTGTTTTTCATCCATAATAACACAGCCATTTAACCTCAGAAAAAGACGTGTCTTCTGTCCGAGAGCAAACATACCCAGGCTACAGATACAGAACAAACTGAGAGAGCAATAGTTACATGTCTTCACTACAGAATTCACAAGATTAAAAAAAATTGACTGCTGGGTGCAGTAAATATGAAAAGAATTGCTTGAGATAGAGAAAGAACAAAAACAAAACAAGTTTGCTGAGCCTTACTGTTCTTGTGGATTACACCTAATAATCTCCAACAGAGATCTTAAAAAAAAAAAAAAAAAGTTGGAGCATGTTGGAGAACAGGTCACTTTCCAGAGAAGAAACTTAGACAACAGCTCCTGTTCTTCAACCCAGCAGGATCCTTCCATAAAATCAATCACAGATAATTTCTTCATTCTTGCAAATACACTATCAAAAAAAGCAGCTTAACAAAGTCTGGCTACCATAATTCCCACAAAAATACTCCCAGTCATGCCAATCAGAAAGCATTTCATCAATAGAAATATGCTTAAATATATATAAAAACTGATAATGCTGCTTTAAAAAAACAACCATGAACCCCAGAGTATATTCCAATAATTGTCAGCCATCCTGCTATGTCTGGCATGACCAAGATATTAAAGCAAGTGCCATTTTAGAGGTAGATTTTTTGTCTTTATTATTTATATAACTATCCATTTACAGACACAATGATGCTTTTAATTAAAAATAATATGTTCAGGGGAAGAATTCAGGACTTTTTCAGTAGTAGTATTCAGAAGGGAAAAAAGTATTTTCAACATTAATTACAAGCAGACCAAAGCTCTTTGGAGAGAAGCAAGATGCTCTACTTTCCAAGTGACTTTTCTTTAGGGACTTCCACAGTAATTAGAGATGTATTTGCCACATTTGGAACTTGCACTTTAAAGAAGACTGCCCTTGTTCTGGGACTGTGCATTGCACGAAGAAAACACTCTTGCAGGCTCAAAGAAGTGGTGCACACTCTGCATAAAGGTAAGGCTTTACCTCTGCTCATCTGGCCACAAAATTTGAATACTTTAATACAAGAAATGTGCATAAGGATATATAAGACAATCAATTCATTTTGCCTTAAGGTATAAGCTGTATTTCACCTACCACCCCCATCCCTGCTTTACTACTTCTCCACTGACAAAGTACTTGACAAACTATTACTGAAGCAACAAGAATTTCTGGGAGTATTACCATTCTGGAATTATTACCCAAAACTTTTTATTTGCCTGTTGTAATTACTGAGAACAAATTGGCCATATATATCCTACTAAGGAGCCTGAGCTTGTTTCACAGCACTTACCAGATGAAAACATTGCCATTTCATGCCTAAAAATACTAGGTAAGTCTGAAGGTTTTGCTGAAACCCTAGAAGAACAAATAGGCTGACAGCTTGCTATTGTCCTACAGAATGACCAAATATACAAAGTACAGTAAACCAACAGGGGAGGAAAAAGGCCTTTTAAAACTTAGTAATCAAAAATCTATTTGGGGCAATTCACACAGAGAAATTGCATGTGGTTTCTGGCTCTGCTGGTCATTACCAACCGTGCTCTATTTTTATTTACTTCAACACCATGATTATGCATATGAAAGAAAAACCAAACTCTGGAAGAAATAATAAAGAAACAGAGTTTAAGCAAATCACCTGCAAGTTATCATATATGAATTCAGACTGAAAAAGATGTAGAACTAAGAGTCATGAACTTGTCACTGTGCCAGGACCTTCCCCAAAAGGACTTCAGCTCTGACAAAGATCTAATCCTTGTCCTTGGACAACTTCAACTGTGCATTGATTTTCAAAGCTGCTTAATTGCTCCTGGGGCATATCTTCCATTGATTTTCAGCAAGCATTAGCAATTTGTGCACTCAAGTCTCAGTTTTAGCTTACTTCAGACAGGAGTAATATCCGCTCCAAGGGAGAAGAATGGCATCTCAAAAGAGAAATGCCAATCAAAATATTAACCCTGCATTTGTTGCTCTGAGACACTGGCTCTAAAACTGGTTCTATCCTGTAGGTTCACCTACAATTACTAGGCAAGTTCTCTTATTTTAGATAAAGCTATACTGCAAAAATAAGGGAAGAGAAAGCAGACTAATTCAATAGAGTCAGAAAATTAAGTAACGTATTTGATTATGGTAGGTGGTAACTGCTAGGCAGTCAAGATCCCAACTGAATTCTGACAAACTGAGCCAAACCTGAGGAGAGAGTACATAATTTGCTTAGTCTTTGCAGATTGCTCAGTTATGCAACAAAATACGGTCATTAAACTTAAAGGGTTTTCTTCTCATCCCTAAAGTGCTTGCTCAGCAAAGGGAATTATGTATATACTACTAAATCAAACAATTTTCAGCTCTGGCAAATTACCCATAGATAAAATAAATAAATAAAAGTTCAATTTCATATCCCCATTTTGAGATGAGTAACAAAACCAAACCGAGGCAATTTATACGCCAACAGTTTAAGCAACTAACTGTAACTAAGGCCAGAAACCAGGCCACATTCCCAAGGAATGTTAAAGAAAATCGTTGCCATGAGTGCTGTCAGCAGTAAGGTCAGTTTATCAGGGACCTTAACGCGGACACGCACCCCCAGCTCCAGTAACCCGTGGGGAATGTCACATCTACTCCCTTCCCCAGAAACGCAGATTAAAGGCCTTCCTGCTGCCGCAAACAACCCAAAACTCCCCACCCAGCCCAGCGCATTATGCAAACTTTAGTAATTCCCACTGCCAATACGTGACACCTGAGGCTGCGGAGCGGCGCTCCCAAGCCCTGGCACTTGGGGCTGGCAGCACAGGGCGCGCTCTCCCGCCGCTCAGCCCCGCAGGCTCCGGCACGGGGGAACACTTGCAGAAGGAATTCCGCTTGCTGCAAGGGAAGCTCAGGCTCCTCTCCCCGCCGGGGCACCGCTCACCTCCCGCCTGGGAACTGCACAGCCCCCGCCCGGTCCCGCCGCAGCGCAGGATGGCCCCGGCCCCATCCCAGGGATAAAGCGGAGGCAGCGGGACCCGCCCGCCCTCACCTGCCGTGGCCGCACCGCGCTCCCCTCGCCTCCCTCCGCCGCCGGCGGGGCACGGCCGGGCCCCTCTGTCCGCAGCCCGCCGGGAGATGTAGTTCTGCCGCGGGGGCGGGACGCGACCCGGGCACCGACCGCACTCTCGCCGCCCGCAGCCGCCGCAGCTGCGCCCGGACGAGCCCAGGGATGTGAAGGCTCTGTCCCCTTTGTCCCCCGCGCTGGTGAATCCCCGCAGCACTCGGCACAGCCGACAGAGCGCGGGGCAGCGGCGGGGCTCGCCTGGGCTCGGGAGCTCGTGGCTCTCGGAGAGTTACAGGGTTCAGCGAACACTAACTCACCTTTGCAATGCCAGGGTTAGGGCACGGCCAGGCAGACACCGTGTGGTACCACCTGTGAGCTGCCTAAACGGCCTCCCAGGCAACCTCACCAGTGCTCGCTGCGCTGGAGTAGGGCTGACCGAGAGAAACATGTTTGCTGCAGCTGCCCAGTTCCTGTCCAGTGCAGCACGACTGTGTGCCCAACAGAAATAAAAACAAGAATGCATCTAGCAGGGGTGCTTGCTTTCTGAACCTGTACTGCCCAAGGCCTGATGGGATTGTGGAAAATTGGCTAGAAGAGAGAGGTCACGTAGCTTTAAAAGAATTAGGCCTCTGTGATTTCAGAACTACAGCCTTGTGAGCAGGCCTTTCTGCAAGGTTTGCAGGATGTTCAAAAGATTGCAACAATGTATAACCAAGAGAGGGATCAGATGGCAAAACCCCCTGGTCTTAAACAATGAACAAGGCTGTGAAAAGGGTCCTGAAACTAGAAAGAAGATAAAAAGAGATGCCAAAGCAACTGTACAAGGCCAAAGCACATATTTTGTATTAACCAATCTGAACTTAAGCTTTGCAATATGTATGAAGCAATTATAATATGTAGGAACTAATTATCTAAACTGCATAAGAAGAGCATGTAATAGACAATAAACCGAAAACTAGTTGATCCTCATATTGAGTGTCTCGTCTTTCCGTGTCCCGACAAAGGCCTGTCTTCCAAACTTGGTCAGACAGATCTGAGCAAACCTCAGAAGGTCAAGCTGTAGCAACCTACCCCATCAGTAAAAACATTAACGAGCAAACATTAAATTCTTCATTGACTCTTTGAGGTTTTTCCATTCAGTCTGTCAATCAAGCTTTCATCTATCATTTCACTCCTAAGTTCCAATCTTCATCATTTTCATCACCTCTTTGCCATCTCAGTTCTCTTATTTGGATTGTGGAGGGCTCAGCAGACAGACTTGTGATCACAGATAATAATTCCTTTCACATCTTTCAACCTCTTCTACCCAGTCATTCCAGTCTACTCAAGTAGTTCAGAGTATTTGGTGCAGTTCTCGTGCTCTTTTGTTATTAGCAGCAATAGTAGCTAAATTTTAAAAGTAATCTGCTTTAAAACAACATATGCCTAAACTGTTCTGTAAGTAAAGCTCGTTGGTTTTGTTGTTTTCTTCTTCCACACCAAATGTGCTGGCTGAGTTCTGCCCCTTCTGGGGCATCTATTTTCACAAACAGCTCCATTCTACGAGTTAGTAATAATCCATCTTTCCTCTGTAGGACTACAGGGATTTCACAAACATACAAATAAGACTATGCTGAATTTCACAGTAGACATAACCTTTACAGGATGACAGATAAAAGAGCAACTGTATTATGTGCCACTGTCATTACACTTTATTACAGATATAGGTAATTGTCATGGTTTAACTCCAGCTGGCAACCAAGCACCATGCAGACATTCACTCCCTCCCCCTTTCAGAAGTCAGAAAACTCATGGATTGAAATAAAGACACTTGAAGAGGTAAAGGAAAAACTGCACACACAAGAAAAACAAAACAAAGAATTAATTCACTGCTTCCCATGGGCAGGCAGGTGCTCAGCCAGCTCCAGAGAAGCAGGGCTCTATCACACAACAGTTACTGAGGAAAATAGTAATTCCAAACACCCCTCCCCTCCTCCTCCTTTTCCCAGCTTTATATGATGAGCATGATGCCATATGCTATGGAATATTCCTTTGGCCAGTGGGGGTCAGCTGGCCTGGCTGTATCCCCTCCAAACTCCTTGTGCACTCCCCGCTCCTTGCTGGTGGAGTGGTGTGAGAAGCAGAAAAGGCCTTGATGCTGTGCAAACACTGCTTAACAATAACAAAAACATATCTATAGTATCAACACTGTTTCCAGCACAAATGCAAAACATAGCTCCATACTAGCTACTCTCAAGAAAATTACCCCAGCCAAACCCAGCATAATATTCTGTTTGACTATTTTAACTGGTGAAAAATTGCATTTCTTCTGTCCCCTATTTGTTATAAAGATGCCAATTCCAAACTCTAGTTAGTCAGTAACTCCAGCCTCTATAGCTTTCTGAAGGTGTAGTATCATACTTTTTTCAAGGCTGCCCCAAGTTCTGAAAACAGGTGTCTTCAGTCATTCAGGAAGGCACTCTGTTACTCGTGAAGACCTTCCAGTTCCTTTTTGAAGTGGACAGGGTAGATCGAAACACCTGCTGTGGAGATACCCTCTGACATATGTGTCTCCCTGGGGGTGTCCACCCTTGTAAATTGCCAATTAATTTTTTGTCTATGCTTTAACAGCACTGAACACTTAGAGAAATGGCTTAGTGGTGGGCTTGGCAGTGGTGGGTTATTGGCTGGACTTGATGACCTTAGAGGTCTTTTCCAACCTAAACAATTCTATGATTCCCTATAGCAGTAGCTGCAGTAAAGTGCAATATGCATAACTCAAATACACAGAGAACAGAGGATGATTATGTTGGCTTTAGTTCCTTACATGCATTCCTCTTAACTGGAAGTGGTTGGGCTGCTTATTGTGAAAATTGAACAACTCCCACAGCCTATCAGAGGAAAACACAGAGATGCAAATATCACCAAAGCCAAAGTGACCAACCATGTCCCGGGGGGCATCAGGCAAAGCATCAGCAGCCAGTCAAGGGAGGTGATTATCCCACTCTGCTCCTTACACTCATTCCTCTTAACTGGAAGTGGTTGGGCTGCTTATTGTGAAAATTGAACAACTCCCACAGCCTATCAGAGGAAAACACAGAGATGCAAATATCACCAAAGCCAAAGTGACCAACCATGTCCCGGGGGGCATCAGGCAAAGCATCAGCAGCCAGTCAAGGGAGGTGATTATCCCACTCTGCTCCTGCACTGGGGCAACCTCACCTTGAACATTGTGTGCAGTTTGGGGCAGTGCAGTGTAAGATGGACAGAAAACTAAAAATGTGTTCAGAAGAGGGGGACCAACCTGGTTAAAGGCCTCAGGGGAAGACTTAATAGGAGCAGCTGAGGTCACTCGGTTTGTTCAGCTTGGAGAAGTCTGAGGGGTGACCTCATGGCAGCTTAACAACTCCCTGACAGGGGACAGTGGAGAGGGAGGTGCTGGTCTCGTCTCTCTGGGGATCAGCGGTTGGCCTCAAGGAAATGGAATGAAGCTGCATCAGGGGAAGTTCAGATTAGACATTAGGAAAAGGTTCTTCACAGAGTAGTCAACTACAGGAACAGGCTCCCTAGGGAAGTGATCGGGACACGCCTCCCAGAGTTCAAGGACCATCTGGACAATGCTCTCAGCCATATGGTTTAGTTTTAGGTAGTCCTGGGAGGAGCAGGGAGTTGAACTCAATGATCCTTATGGGTTCCTTCCAACTTGAGATATTCTGTGATTCTAAATAAGAGAAATGGAAAACATTAGCAACTCCATGGTCCGACATTCCTCAAAGTTATTTTTGCTTTAGAGTTGAGCTGAGGTAAAACAACAATACACAGTATTATATCCACCTTTAANGTTACTGAGGAAAATAGTAATTCCAAACACCCTTCCCCTCCTCCTCCTTTTCCCAGCTTTATATGATGAGCATGATGCCATATGCTATGGAATATTCCTTTGGCCAGTGGGGGTCAGCTGGCCTGGCTGTATCCCCTCCAAACTCCTTGTGCACTCCCCCCTCCTTGCTGGTGGAGTGGTGTGAGAAGCAGAAAAGGCCTTGATGCTGTGCAAACACTGCTTAACAATAACAAAAACATACCTATAGTATCAACACTGTTTCCAGCACAAATGCAAAACATAGCTCCATACTAGCTACTCTCAAGAAAATTACCCCAGCCAAACCCAGCATAATATTCTGTTTGACTATTTTAACTGGTGAAAAATTGCATTTCTTCTGTCCCCTATTTGTTATAAAGATGCCAATTCCAAACTCTAGTTAGTCAGTAACTCCAGCCTCTATAGCTTTCTGAAGGTGTAGTATCATACTTTTTTCAAGGCTGCCCCAAGTTCTGAAAACAGGTGTCTTCAGTCATTCAGGAAGGCACTCTGTTACTCATGAAGACCTTCCAGTTCCTTTTTGAAGTGGACAGGGTAGATCGAAACACCTGCTGTGGAGATACCCTCTGACATATGTGTCTCCCTGGGGGTGTCCACCCTTGTAAATTGCCAATTAATTTTTTGTCTATGCTTTAACAGCACTGAACACTTAGAGAAATGGCTTAGTGGTGGGCTTGGCAGTGGTGGGTTATTGGCTGGACTTGATGACCTTAGAGGTCTTTTCCAACCTAAACAATTCTATGATTCCCTATAGCAGTAGCTGCAGTAAAGTGCAATATGCATAACTCAAATACACAGAGAACAGAGGATGATTATGTTGGCTTTAGTTCCTTACATGCATTCCTCTTAACTGGAAGTGGTTGGGCTGCTTATTGTGAAAATTGAACAACTCCCACAGCCTATCAGAGGAAAGAAAACACAGAGATGCAAATATCACCAAAGCCAAAGTGACCAACCATGTCCCGGGGGGCATCAGGCAAAGCATCAGCAGCCAGTCAAGGGAGGTGATTATCCCACTCTGCTCCTGCACTGGGGCAACCTCACCTTGAACATTGTGTGCAGTTTGGGGCAGTGCAGTGTAAGATGGACAGAAAACTAAAAATGTGTTCAGAAGAGGGGGACCAACCTGGTTAAAGGCCTCAGGGGAAGACTTAATAGGAGCAGCTGAGGTCACTTGGTTTGTTCAGCTTGGAGAAGTCTGAGGGGTGACCTCATGGCAGCTTAACAACTCCCTGACAGGGGACAGTGGAGAGGGAGGTGCTGGTCTCGTCTCTCTGGGGATCAGCGGTTGGCCTCAAGGAAATGGAATGAAGCTGCATCAGGGGAAGTTCAGATTAGACATTAGGAAAAGGTTCTTCACAGAGTAGTCAACTACAGGAACAGGCTCCCTAGGGAAGTGATCGGGACACGCCTCCCAGAGTTCAAGGACCATCTGGACAATGCTCTCAGCCATATGGTTTAGTTTTAGGTAGTCCTGGGAGGAGCAGGGAGTTGAACTCAATGATCCTTATGGGTTCCTTCCAACTTGAGATATTCTGTGATTCTAAATAAGAGAAATGGAAAACATTAGCAACTCCATGGTCCGACATTCCTCAAAGTTATTTTTGCTTTAGAGTTGAGCTGAGGTAAAACAACAATACACAGTATTATATCCACCTTTAAAGTTGCAGAAATTAGGGCAAGGATGTGGCCATGATAGAACGTTATGGGAATACTGGATGAGGGGAACTGCAGAGTCTTCAAAGATTTGTATAAGCACAGAGAAACTGACAACAACAGATGTGGCTGGAGAACAGCTTTTATCTTTAAAAATAATTATTTATATTGTAAGACAGATATTGATGAGAAATTATTATGGAGAATTGCTGGTAGCTAATCATTACAATTTTTAGACAGGTAGAGAGTCATCAGTCAAATAAAACAATGCCAAGAAATATGCAATTTGCATTACAGGAAAGTGAATCAATTGCTACAATCTAGGTAGATACTCCAACTCAGAGTATGAGCTGAAGGACCTTTTTATTAGCTAAAGTCCAAGGGTTTGTTTATATCCAGAAAAACTATTTTCTTATACTATTATTGGATGAGGAAGGTAGTCATGCAGTTTACTGTTAATGTTTCTGTGACACCTACACAAATACTTTTCACAAGTGTGACGATGCAGAAACTCCCTCTACTGAAGCTCAGCTTTGAGAATGAAATCCTCTATTAGCATCCACAGGGAGAAGGTGGCAAATATGCAACTGTATAACAATCCTCTTCCCCTAAGCCATCTAAAATGTCATCATGATCAACTGTATAGCAAAAAATAAGAGGAACATCAAAGCTCTAAAGAGAAAGAATAAGTTAAAACAAATGAAAATGAAGAAAGTACTGAAGATTCAGAAAAGGAGGAAGCTTAATACAGAAGTCAAAAGAATGAGGAAAGAAAACAGTCTTCTCTGTGAAATCAAAATAGTCCACTCTTACCACCACTGACATCCTATCCAGGAGGTGTTTCAGCATTTATGTTTTGAGGGTTGCCACCTCGATGCATTTTGGAGGCATCTTAAGAATGTACTGGTTTGGAGCAGCCACAGCTCACTGAACCATTACTATTAGAATCACACAAGCCTTTCAACATGTTGATCCCTTCTTAAACCCCTGCCCCAACATCGGCACTTTAAGAATGTTAAGAATTACAACACAGTTTGATAAATCCATGAAATAATTTTCACTTTGTATCATGTGTTCATTTCTGGCTCCTCTGAGAGACTATCAGTGTTAGAGGCTTTTAGGAATAATATCATCTACAATCTTTAGTTCCACACTTCCTGTATCATCCATACGAACTAGAACAATACAGAAACAAATTCAGACATATCTAGTTTTTAGGTAAATATTGCATAGCATGCACATTACAGGGTATTTAATGGGACAGACAGGAGTTTTTCACAAGCAAATGAGGGAAAATCCAAAGAGCAAGTTCCAAAGAGGGAAGTTCCAAAGCAGCCTACGCCAATCTAACTCCTGGTTATTTCACTCCCATGGTTCTCCGCACCCCTCTTGGGAGCTCTGAGCCATTCCCTCCCTGCAGCACTCAGTTGACCTCTTGTGAGGCCATCTCAGCACACTAACGGGGCAGAATATCAAACCAGCAGCTCTCCAGAACATGAAGGAGTTTTCTGATGCATTGGTAAATCGAAAATGGTTCAGCTGAGGCTTTGAGGCACACTGGAAACCACGCAAGGGGCAGCAGGGGTCAGCAGCCAGCTGTTATACTGACCAAGGCTGGGCTGGAATCCCAGCCCGCACATTTATTACATGATCAGCATCTGCAGTGGTTAAGAAGCTATTTGCAAGGCAGCTGTTTGCTCTGCTGAAAATTCGGGTTGGTTATTTGCACGTTTTTACTCACGTGTTACCGGGGTTTGCTGTGTGACCAGGCACAGAAGTTTTGCCTCTGGGCACAAACGAACAACCCCTGATGAAACTTTTTTATTTCTTTGGTTACTGCCCTCAGCTATATGGTAGCACTGCCACAAAAAAAAAAAATAACACCTCCCCAGCTGCCAATTACTCATTGAAAAGGTCCGTTTCCCTCCTGCCCCTAAATTTAAAAACTATCTTTTAAGGCCATTTAAAAGAAGGCACTGAATTTCACAGAGATGCGTCTGCGGCATCGGTTCACCCTTCTGCCTGCTGACTCCTTAACGGAGCAGATGCCTTTGGAAAGTAACATCTTTAAGCCACACGCAGCTTGCCAGAGCTCATTTGTCAGCGCCCTGAGGCAAGCCTTTCATCTTTCAGCCACATAATGATAGCAGAACTGCGTTAGAGGTGGCTGTATTTACATGCATGAGCAATCCAGTTAAAATGCATATTTCTGCTAGCCAAAGCAAGCAGCAAACTAACTCCCTTGTGCTCACTGCCAGCCAGCACAGCCATTCAGGAGGTGTTCAGAAAACTCCAACCCTTCTCTACGAAACCAGTCTCTGAAATCTTGCTGTAAACACTTGACTGTACTCAGGAAGGTTCTGCTCAGTAGAAGCAGAAAAATACAGGCCAGTCCTTTTATGAATACATATCACTTCTTCTAGACAAAAAATGAACCCAGCAGGCAAACACAACTTCAAAGGAAAGAAAATAATCAATCTGCCCTGGACCTCTCAGTATGACTGATGTTTTAAGTTCTAAAAAAAATCAGTAAGAACTGCCATTAAAAAAAAAAAAAAAGAGAGAGAGAGAGAAGAATGTGAGCCCCAAACCAAAACTTGCTAAACAAAGTAAGATATCCTCAGAGCTGGTATTGATTTAGATAGAAAACACTTTCATAAATAGCAACATAACAGTTTAGGAGAAACACTATACTCTTAGTTTTATAATACTGATTTTCACAACACTTAGAAACTGTCTGTCTGAGGAGTAATAATGGGTTGAGCACATTGGTTCTTGCCAGATCAAGCATTTCCATGTAAGAACATTCAGAGATGGCACTCAGGACTTAAGATGCTTTTAGAATGGCAGAGAATAATTGCGTTCCCATCACAGGATTCTGAGAACACACCCCTATAACTAACTTTGGCACAGAGTAAGAAAATAAGGACTTACCCTCACCAGAAACAAAGACTACGTTCAACAACATGGGCCTGTACTTGCATGAAGGGAGTTAACTCTGCTATCATGGTATGACCATGTTTTTATTTGTTCAGTTCCCACAGACTTCAGTGTTACACAGTCCAATTTAAGCCACATTCTGCCGAGAGCATTTAGTCTGACAGAATAGTTACAGGACACACACACACAGGTTTGCATAGTAAGCAGGGGTTAACAAGCTCCTATGCTTTGTATTCTGCTGAGTAACTAATCTGCTTCTAAAACACCCTGGCCCCATTCTCATCTCAAAAATAGTATTTCTATAGACTAAAAAGCCCACATCTGTCTCCAGTGTGCAGTGATTCAAATTAAATACTTCAGCCCAGCATCAAGGTGGGGATGTTTATCTGGAAGCCAGTCTAAAGAGTCTACTTAGCCTAAAGACCTACTTATGTAAAAGTAGTAAGAGATGAAAGTATGTTTGTACGTCATTCCCAGCAACAAAGACAATGCAATTGTTGCTTGTATTTAAACACCAATTCTTGAACTCCCAAAGCCTTCCTAAAAGGTAGTATCTTTATAAACAAACATTTTAATATCTATTTATAATATAGTTATGCAGCATCTACCTTTAAAGTAGTATCGGCATTTCAGAATAGACAATCCCATGTCTTGAAAAGTAAATCACTGTTTAAGCAAAAAATGAGATGCGGTTCTTCATAGATGAGTTTCCTTTTTAAAAAGTGATGAAGCCTCAATAAAGTTATCTAACAAGGACTCCTTAGATTTGTTTGGTCAAAAGGGCTTTGGTTCAGTCAATTTACCTCGGCACAGAGCATTGTACAGCAACAGTTTTCAGCTAAGCTCCTCCTCCCCAAGGACACCTGATAATGCTCACAGACTCCGGAAGGAAACTGGACTTGCACATAATTGGCACTCCAGATAAGTTTCCAGAAAAAACCCCACATCTATGTGATATGTTGGCGTGAGGCCTGATCCACTTCAGACCTCAAATTCATTTAAAAGGTGGTTAGAGTACAATTTTCGCATTACAGTTTTGTCTTCCCCCAAGCCAGAAATGAAAACAACCCAGGTGCATTGGGGGTAACTGTGTTACCCTCCTTCCTCCAGGTGACTGATGGGAGGGGATGCGTTCTGCCCACAGCAGGAAGGCCAATGCACCTTCCGGATGACTTAATCCTTTAAGATCAGCCCACGGTAATAAGGGATCATGCAGGTCCCACCGACCACATCTGGTAGAAACCAGGGGTTTGTCACATTTATTACAGCAATATGTTGAATATCACCCACTTTCATACTGCAGGAAGGAACTTACTGAGATGAAATGTAATTATTTTGACAGGTTAAAATGTTTTTAAAAGCACCTGCTCAGCTTCAGTTCCATCTCCCATTTTAACAGACTCCCGCACCAAACCATCCAATTTTCCAGAATAAATCTGTCACTTCTAAAAGTGCTAAGTCAGGACTTTAGTGGAAAGGTCTCTTTCATAAGGCTTTCAGACAAAAGACCTGTGACCAACTTCTCACTTCTACAGATAATTTTAAAATCTTCCTGTAACCCAGAATAGACATCCACAATGGACTACAGGTAAGTTCAGGGTTCAAATCCCTAAAATGGAAGCCAGAAGTGGTGCAGTTGCACATGAGAGAGCTTAGACACAAAGTCAACTTAAGTGCTGTGTAAAAAGGAAGAACCAAAATCAAAATTCTCAGAGAATCCAGGAAATGAGACCAGAAAGGCAGAATAAATTGCATGGGCAAACTAACCCCATTTCTTTGCACAGTAACAACACCTGTATTTTTTACTAAACTACCCTCACAAAACAGAACAATTACTGAAGATAACTAACGTGCAGCAACAAAATGAGCTACAGCAGAGGAAGATGTCCTATTTTTTTTAATCATTCCACTTCTGCAAAGAAGGTCACTTGGCTGTAACTGCACAGGTGCCCATCTGCTTCGGTGCTGCCCATTTGCAGCCTGGAATTGGCACCATCTCCTGGCTGGAGATCAGATGCATTCCCTGACATGCTGAGCTGCCCAGCAGAGTCCTCATGTGCACGGAACTTGAGCACCCCTTTGGTGCAGCAGCCACACCAAACTGGGGGTTTTATCACAAACCAGGTGGTACATTCAAGGAGTTGGCAACGTGATGGACTAACCCAGCGAGTGTTTATTAGGAAAGCAATCCATGTACCCAAGTACAAGCACATTCTCAACAACAGTATAAGTATGAAAAACCAGAGCTTGAAGTTTGGAGGTCCTCTGCTGCCCCATGAACACAGTATTGAAGTTGCTGAAAATTCCAGAACAAAGGTAAGAAGTACCTGTCTGTTTCTAAAGAACTTTCCAAAACATTTTTTTTAAGCAGCAGCTTTACCATATTTTCTTGTGTATTCTGATGACACAGAACCACCCTAGTTTTTCTGTCACTATGTGAAAAACAAGCTTAAGAACACATACTCTTACAAAAGTAGCATTAATATTTCCTTACGGGTTTATGGGAATGATTTCTGAATTTAGAAAACTAGATATACATTTCTTTGTCTGTTTTGCTTGACAACTGCTACTCTAATAGATAGCATTGTAAGTGCCACCCTCTAAAACCTGCTTAAGTATAAAGCTTAAGCCTTTCAGCCACTTGGTCCACCAAGTCTGTGCACAGCCTCGTCTCTGTTTGATCCTCTGTGCACAAGCAAACTCCACTGAGGCCTTTCTGTACCTCGGCTCACACAAGCCATGTACCTGCCAAACCAAGTTACAGGACATGTCCCAAAGTCACACTGACATAGTTGTAGCATTTTCACCTGCCAATTTAACAGCTTCACGTTTGTGACTCTGTGTAGCAACCACTTACACTGCCAGAACAGTGTTTAGACAAAAATGGTTTAACTACTTCATATACTACATTGCAAATATTAAGAAAGTAATTTGGAGCATCGAGGAAAAAATTCAGAATGGCAGTTATCTTAATAAAAGTTTAACAATTAACAAAGTCCAGCCTTCTCTCTGGATTTATTTGCATTTCAGAAGCCAATACAAAAATGTGACATACATGTAAGTCACTCCTGTAGACTAGAACTTGAGTAATCCCTCGGAGTTTAGCACTGCAGCGTTTACCAACAATGTGCATCATTCTACATTCAGCTGAAAGGGTACTTCAATGCAATATTCAAGCCCTGGTTTGTTTCCAAGCCTTTGGCAAACGTGGAAACTCCACAAGGAGCACTACTTCCAAGTAGCTCCATTATCTTTATGTAAGTGCCAGCAGGTAGCTCTTTAAGTAGCTTGTTTTGTTATATATAAATGCCACTACATGCATGGCTCTGCTTTGCTTCCATGGCTTGCTTTAACTCTAAACATTAGTTCTGAAAAAGTCTAGTTATATCAATAGCCTAATTACATGAAAATGTTCATCTGGTTGAAAGTATGCAAGCTCTAGTCAAAGCAAGTATCAATTTTAGCTACTGGGTTTTCAAGCAAAAAGCCTTTGAAAGGAGACAATTAAGGCTTCCATCACTCTACCAGAGGTAAGTGTGAGAAACAAGTCTAAGCCACAGGAGTATTGGCCTATTTTTGACAGTGGCATTTAAGTATTTATCAAGCTGGATTTTATCCATTTATTTGGTTGGCTGACATCCACCTGCCACATGTAACATTTGAAAATGCAGTTAACAAGCTGCTAAAACAAAGACTCTGAATAGTGTTTGGTTGGATTTTTTCTATTAACATAATAGGCAAGAGGTTTTAGAACTTGTCTTGCTGATATACCTCAGCTCTGCCTGAAGCAAGGACAGGAAAAGGTACCCTGCTAGTACAAAACAGTTCAAATAAGTCAAATACTTTTTAGTAACAGTGTTTGCATAGGCAGAAAAAACCCTCCCACTTTCTCACCCATCTCTAGCAATATTCAAGTAAAATTCTACTTTAATTTTTAAAGTACAGAAGCTTAATTATTGAGCCAATATAACAGTTCTATAAACTGCATCATGGATAACGTTGCACAGCTTATGATCAAGAGCAATACTAAAAACTAAAATGTTGCTAGTGACAGTGGCAACACAAATTGGCAATTTCATCATTTCAGTTCAGAAAACATCTAACCCCCACCAATTTATATAATTTATGTAAATATTTATTAGATCCAGTCATCATGCTACAGTATTAGTCAGGTTAATAAACCTTCTCACTGTAAGAACACACCAGCATTAGGTATGAACACAATGAAATCTGTAAGGAATTTCAGAGTAACTTTACAGAGATATGCTTGTGGCCCATCAAATTCCTACTAACATACTGCAGATTTAAAATACCTAATGTGTAAGAATAGCTGCTTGTTTGATACCCAAAAATAAATATAAGCTTTCAACTGAAAGCATTTATTTTCCAAGTTTTCCAACGTGGAGTCCGAGGGGTGAAAACACTTCAGAGGTGTCGTCGGTCCACTTCAATCCAGGAAAAGCATCTCCTGCCCCAGTATTCGTTCAATCCAAGAGATATTTTCTTCCAGTGAAATATGAGCAGAGCACTCCTTTCATTTTCAGCAGTTCAGTCTGTTTCCATGGCAGCACTGCGGGATTCCTTGGCCACCATGAGCCGCATGAGCTGACTGTGGAATTTCTCGATCTTCTTTACATCCTGTGCCTGGTCTGTTCTGTACAGCAAACACTGCAAGAGAAAGTTGCTGAATATCAGATTGCACTCGAACTGCTTTATCTTATTTATAGTTGCAACACATTTGTGCTTGGAACACACAAAACAAGGAGAATGCCGAAATGTTTGTTTGTGGCATGTTATTACCATGAGGCAGCACCAACACATGCACTGTTTCAAAACACACACATATCTGTGTTTACATTTCAGTTTCTCCTGAAATGCCTTCCATTTTGAAGCTCATAATTTACCCTGATTTCTTTTAGCTCAAAAAAACTTGTTCAAGATTGGGGTTTAAAGATGTCTTTAAAGACACTGCTCTTTGTGTTGTCTAAACATGGAGCCAGATTTTAAAATTGAAATTACTTTCCTATTTTCTGTATTCTGAAAACAAGTTTATTTTGCCTTTCATGGTCCTTAATGTTACACTGCCAGGGACATAAAATCAGATTGTATTTCCCACTGAAGGGGATCCCCTCCCTCAAGCAAGATCTGTTTCTGAGACAGCCCTAAATAAGGAACACAGCATCTGATTAAGATAAAAAGGGAACTCCTTCATGTGACAAGCCTGTAAAAGCAAGGAACGAGAGTAATATGCCAGTGACTTAAGACAGAAAGACTGTGTTGGTTTGTTTTTTGCTTGCAGACTAAGCAGTTCCTTATACCTGTACAGCATAAGAAGGACATCCAGGCTGATTTAGCAAAAAAACCAAAAATACCCAGAGTGCTCCACTCTCCAGCAACTTTTACCAGAATTAAACTCCTATTTTAATTCAGAGGAAAACAGCAGAAAACAGTTTATTTTTTTATTTAGCTGTATTAGTTCTACCGATTGAGCATCAAGGAAACTTCCTTTACTACCTTTAGAAAAAACCCCCCACAACAATACACAAAAAACCCCAAAACAAAACAACACCAAAAAGACAAAACACGCTTTCTCCTCCTTCCCCCACCCCCCAAAAAATCAAAAACACCACAACAAAAAAAACCCAGCCAAAAACCCAAAAGCAACCCCCATTTTCCCCTACTGGGTGTAACATCTGTGACTGGAAGCAGGTGATGCAGCCATACCCCAGAGAAGTTCTCACTTGTGAATCACCTGACTCCAACTTCCCCTATGGAAGAAGATTTCAACAAAACTGCCCTTCACGTCCCCTCACCAGCACCCCACACTCTCCCTCTCTCCCACATTAAGTCCTACTATCCTATCAAGAAGTGCCACTACTGGAGTTTCTCTTCCCTCTCAGGCACTTGAAATACCAGTGACAGACTACACTTTTCAAGGAAAGGAAATCTCATTTTTCCAGGTGTGAAGAGAAGGGCAGGATACTGTCGCTCACCCTAGACTGCAGTAAAACAACTCCTTAGCCACAACATCACTGCTGTTCAGTCTTGTAATCACAAAGAAGGAGATCAACCTGTGTTTGGAAGCTGTCACCACTCCAAGCAAACAAGGACCACACTCACACAACTAAACATATGTTTGAAAATGCTCCCGAGTTGCTTCAGCAGAAGCCACCAATGTTGTTCCATGAAGCTGCTTCAGATGGAGAGTCCAAGATTGTTGTAGCACTCATTTTCCTTGATTTGACAGAATCCTACAATAATTCTGTTGAAACTCATAAAGAACACTGAAGTGTTAGAACTTTTCCTGGACTGCACAGAGTTGAACTGCAGGTCAGTGTCACTCACAGACACAGCAATCAAGGAGGGCTAAGCAAAAGTTTTTAGAGAACTGTCAGGCACTCTCACGGCAGTGGTTAAGAGCTCCCAAGTTGACTGACAGCAAAATGCAAGTCTGTGAGAGGTACAATAAGCCCTGAAAGAGAAATGTATTCTGTACTTACAGCTACATCATCTGTTACTTTGATACAGAGGTTCCCATCGCAATGTCGGTATTTAAGAACAACCCGCACCTGAAATGACAAACATTTTAAGAATTAGCACCTACAGCTGACAATTCACAGAACATACTGCAGGAAATCTGCCCACATTCAGACCACCTTTTGTTTCAATTAGGTACTACTTCACGTTTTCAGCACCTCTGTGGTGCTGCTCAGCTCTGGTGGCCACTAATCCTACAGCCAGGGGGGTGTGGAAGTTGAGCCATCACATTTCGCTGCCTGACACGTTAAACTGGTTTTTTAGCAACATCAGCAAGGTTGACATTGGGCACATTCAAAATCACAGTGAATACAGCAAGGACATTGCAGAGACCTCAGTGACAGGCAGGACAAACTGTGAGAGCCAGTGGATACAAGACACCCCCTTGCTACATGTTGCACTTCAGAAAAACTAACTGTAAACTTGGGTTTATAAGCTTGAAACACTTAAAAAAAAAGTAGCTGTACATGAAGACTTGAAAGAGATTAACTGAGTAGGGCAAGCTCAACATCACCACTTTTTGTTCTACAGTAACTGAACTGTTATCACAGTTCCTCCTGCAGTCAATGTGCCCTGAGCCCAAACCCATCCAGTCCGTCTGGACCCTCAAATCACCAAAGTTCTCAAAGCCACAGTGATAAAAATCCACATTCTCAGAAAATGACTGACCATTAAATGGTTCCTCCTGAGCACAGAAACAGCCACAGAGACTTTGTATCTACTGTTTCTAGCCATCAGTACCTAGAAACAAAGCAAGGTGGCCTTCTAGAACATTCTGGACTCAGACTATAAGGATAACTTTGCTGCACAGAGTGACTCGTGCCAATAGTCAACAATCTTCTTCACTACAAAACACATTTTGAAATTCCTGCTCCAGGAATGGATCTCATCACACATTTACCCATTTTGTTGAACCGACTGTCACCTTCTGACCACAGCAGCAGTGCAATAGTCCATGCCCTTACTGAGCAAGCCCAAAAGCACAAGAGAGGCTGCCACGAGCAGCAGCAGACACAGAGTCCATACACTGAGCACCTGCTCTTGAAAAAGGCGAGACCACTCACTGTCTGGGTGGAGCACACACACCCACCTCCCTCAATTCTCCTTCTTCCTTCAGCTTCCTGGCAAGCACAATTACATACAAAAGCTCCTCAGGCTAATTCTTGCCAAGTTAAAAGGAGGGTACTTGGGTTATGACTCTGGGGATTGTATAAACTCCTTTGTAAACAGATGAGTTTATTGCCACGGATGGGAAGAGACTTCTTTTGGAGGCCTCTCAGGAAAAGGGGAAGAGCAACTCCTGGCTGCAGTGACATCTCTCCTCTTTGCTTTCATTGAATGTCACAGAGCATAAGAAGGCAAAACTGGGCAATTTTATTATCAGTGGATAGGTGGCAATTGCATATGGTGTCCCTGTGCTAAGTAAAAGGCAGATGTTCATCTGCCTTAAATAATCAGATGTTACTTTAATCTTCTGAAGGTGACTCCACATCGTCTATTTTTGGTGAAAGAAACTAGGCCTTTTTTACTGAAGTTTTCTCAGGTGTGAGTTCCACATTACATTTTTGTGCTCCTTTTTAGCTGAATTATAATGCTTTTCCTGAAGACTGAGGTTACTTTGAATATTCACATAAACTACACTCCTGAGAGTGTCACTGGAAACAAGCAGCAGTCACATACACCGAGAAGCCCAAACCTTGAGCAATTCCTCTTTGGGAAGCAAACACCTTCCAGTCTGAAACGTCACTGCAGACAACAATGCAGTGTAAGAGCTAATGAAAACCTGCTTTTAACTTTTTCAGGAAGACAAATTCAAACGGTAGTCTTTAAAAGTGAACTCATAAAATAAACCAATCCCTAATACACTCTTCACTCAGCAGAACTCTTAAACCTCGGTTTCTATCACACAAGCAAGCTGTGAGCAAGCACAATGTCTTTGCAGGTGGGTTCTCAAGGTTCATCCCAGTCGCTTATAACACCACCTTAAAGATGTTTTTGGGATGATAAATGAGAAATTCCTCGTGTTTTGTAAAGGACAGTGAAATGTGACACCAGGAAGTAACTCCCGTCCTTGCAGCTGCTTCTCCCCCTGTCCTCGGCACTGGTGAGGCCTCACTTTGAGTGCTGTGTCCAGTTCTGGGCCTCTCCATTCAGCAAGGACACTGATGTGCTGAAGTGAGTCCAGCGATGGACAGCAGAGCTAGTGAAAGGTCTGGAGCACAAGTCTTACAAGGAGTAGCTGCGGGAATTGGGGTCGTTTAGCCTGGAGGAGGCTCAGGGGTGACCTTATCACCCTCTACAAATACCTGACAGGAGGCCGGAGCCAGGTGGGGGGTGGTCCCTTCTCCCAGGTAATAAGTGACAGGGTGAGAGGACACAGCCCCAAGCTACACCAGGGAAGATCGGCCATCAGGAGGAACTTCTTCACAGAAAGGGTGATTAGACATTGGAATGGGCTGCCCAGGGAGGTGGTGAACACACCGTCCCTGTAAGTCTTTAAGGAAAGACTGGACGTGGCACGGGGTCTAGTTGACATGGTAGTGATCGCTCCTGGGTCGGACTTTCTGATATCAGAGGTCTTTTCCAACCTAACTCATCTGTGGTTCTTGCCTGCCCCGTACAGTCACCAGCGCTGCGCCACAGATCCCCCCCCAGGCCCCACACCGCCTTCCGCCCCCGCCAAGCTGCGCACACACAGGGCCTCTCCCGCAGCCGGGAGGCGCATCCTCCCCTCCCATCCCGTCCATGTCCCACCTTCATGGGGTCGGCGAGGTAGAGCTTCTCGGCGGCG
>VWZD01003519.1:66285-78827 GCA_013396695.1 Sakesphorus luctuosus | reverse complement strand
TAAGCTTTATCTGGGTTTTTTTGGTTGTTCTTTGATATATGGAGGTCCGGATATGTGCTGTATCATTTTTTCCTTGAGGCACTGTGCTCTTTCAATTATTAGCAACTCTTTGTAGCTATTGAGATAAGAAAGGCCACTATAAGAATGTGAACAATATAAAATACTTACACAATTAACTTATGCAGGTAAGAGCGTGACTGGGAGGGTTGTCAATTATGCCATATTCTGTGAGAATACTCAAAAATACTCTTATGAAATAAAATTTTGAGTTTAAAGACTTTGTTTCATATTCTAAGTTAGATTTATGACTGTAGTGCTAGCTGAAATTCAGAAAGGTATTCCTTGCTACAATACAGCAAAATCTGTCTGTGGTTCTTGCTATGTATAATCCAAGCTACAGTTATGCATGCCTTGTCAGTTACATCTTCACTTTCTGTTGCATAATGTTTTTCATTAAAATAACCATGTATGTGTAGAAAGAAAGAGGTCTTGCAGCTTTATGAAAGCAGATATAAAATAGGCACAAGAGATCATCGCTATTGTTAATAAAAGTTTTGAATACTGTCATTTTGAAAGTTTTTTGTCAACCATTTAAAACAAAATTAGGAAGTCTTAACTAGTAACACTGAAGTCAGTGCTGCAGTCATCAACAGACTAATGTCAGTCCATACTATATATAATTCCCTCCCACCCCCCTCCACAAGTTTAATAGTAATATTGGTATGAGTATTCATAGAACCATAGAGTCATAGAATCGATTGGGTTGGAAAGGACCTCTGAGATCATCAAGTCCAACCCTTGGTCCAGCTCCAGTCCGTTTACTAGATCATGGCACTCAGTGCCACGTTCAGTCTCCGTTCAAAGATCTCCAGGGATGGTGAATCCACATGTTGTCTAGTGCTGTTTAACACATGGCTAATAACTGTTCCATGGTAACTGTAGGTACAGTCTAATAGACACGTGCATTATTCTGAGTCCTCTTTGGCAGTATAGTTCTTTCATATTAAGAATTATCCTTAAAATACAGATTTAATGGTCACAGAGAAATAAGAGCATTTCTGTAGACTTACCTAGAAATTTTGAGGTAAAAAGCTTCCCTGTAGAAGCAGGAGAAAGAGGAGATGAGAGGATATTTCTGTGGCATTACTTACCTGTGAAAAAGGACCAGCATAAGCTTGTAATCCTGGAGGGGATGGACAGAGCTGCTTAGGCAAGAGTTCTACACATAGAAACATCAGATACATATTCCTGAGAGATGAGTGGTTATATGGGTCATTGTGTGAAATGAAAATAAACTAAATTTAAAAGCCATCTCAGGATTTTAGGACATGGAAAGCAGAATACCTGTTTCTTGCTTTTAGGTATTTTCTTATACATGCTAATGAAAAAAGTTTCTCTTAAAAAGCTGCTTACTCTAGGCATATAAAAATACTTCCCTTCTGTCACTTTTCTTTCTTGGACATCTTCATTCTTCCATTATATATAGTATGCTGGGAGCAGCATTCCTGGTGAGAGGTGAGGTGATTTATCTGTTATACTTCTAAGACTTTTCAAATTAAATCCTGTCCTAATAGAGAAGAAATTTTGAATATAGTAGTAAAAGGTGACTTAAGTTGAAGATAGCTTTGCACAGCGAATTCTTTGATACTCTCTACTTTGTGTAAGTTACACCACAAGTGTAACCACAGCATGTTTAGAAACACAGTAAGTTTGCTCACTATGATGTGTATCTTTATTACAGACTTCAGAAGCAGCTGTAACCTGTGAGGAGCTCCTTTCGTGTTTTGAGTTACTGCTGAGTTACTGTATTATGGTATAGATATCTCCTAGTTTGTTTTTGTTTGCTTTGCAACTTGATTTTGAAAATAATGGGGGTTGTTGCATTTTTAAATAGCACTTTAAACCTCTTTCCGCCCAAGTAATGTAACTTGTCATGTTCAGATTCAAGTTATATCTGAACAGGATACAGGGACGGCTGAGGTCACTTGGCTTGTTAATCCTGAAGGGATACGGAGAGAAGCCCTCATAGCTTCCTCTCTGAGGCTTCCTCACAAGGGGAATCAGAGGGTCAGGCACTGATCTCTTCTTTCTGACCCAGGGAAAGGCATGAAACTGTGTCAGAGCAGGTTTCGGTTGGATATCAGGGAAAAGTCCTTCACCCAGAGGGTGGTTGGGTGTGGGAACTGCAGGGGTAAGGTAGATTTGCAGCAGTCAGAGGAGGCAGAGACAAACTCAGGCTGCAGTTTGATCAGAAGGCTTGCACTGAAGACAAAGGACTTTATTTTTAGTTAACAGCTTCACTTTTATCTACTCTTACATATAGCATGCCAACACACTACTGGTTAGTTAGTTCACCTAACAAACATGGAAACATTCTACTGGTTACAAGGTATCACTCATTCTACAGGTGGCTTTCTGGTCTTTAAGAGTGCATTCATTCACCTGTTACCTCAGACCTTAGGAGATCCACACACACACTGTCACCCCAACAGGAACAGGCTCCCCAAGGAAGTGATCACAGCACCAAGCCTGACAGGGTTCAAGAAGTGTTTGGACAATTCTTGGGGCTGCCCTGTGCAGGGCCAGGAGCTGGACCTCGATGATCCTTGTGTATCCTTTACTACCTAGGATATTCTGTGATTCTGTTTCTCTCTAGGGAGTACATCATAATACGATTTATTCAGGGGCTGCATTAAAGGAGCATTATATTTATAGATGCTATTAACTTTGCTTACAATTAAAAAAAACCTTAGAGTGAAGAACATCAAAGGCAAGGAAAATGCATTGCTTACTCACTCATGTTTCTGCATTATGAATAGTGTTTCTACATTTTTAATAGAAAACAGCCAGTTAAGGTTAATGAAACATATTAACATTTATTAATGTCTTACAATGACCTTTGGCTTTTAGGCAGTCTAGAAGCATGTTTGGGCCACTATGTATGTTCTTTTGCTGAACTTCCTTTTTCTCACAAAAGGCTACAAAGAATTGTTAAATATTATTATTTTGGATTTCAAAATGTATTCTATTCAAATGTATTCAGAATATATTCTCTTAATGTTTTCCTTGGTCCTTTCTGCTTCACCCATGGACTTCTGCCCCTTTAAGAGAAAGGTCAGGGCCTTGTATGTGAAAAAGATTATATTCAAATATAGTGATTTGCTGTTAGTGTGATTTCAATCGTAAGTATAATTAAACAAACAGAATTAGACCAAAATTGGCTATTACAGTACAGAATAGCAAAGAAACCGCAACCCCACATATTGTTACACTAAAAAAGTCCTACATGTAATAATACAGTTAAATCTGTTATAAAAGCACTTCCTGTTATTTCCCACTTTTTCTGGTGTTGTGCTTATGTTTGCAGTGCTCCTGTGGGACCTTGGGGTTGGTGGCTTCAGTCTGATAGTACAGGCTATTAGCAAATTGTCATCACCACGAGTCTGAGAAATTCAGTTTTCATGTTGATCCTTTTTCCTCTCTCTAGGATCCACCTAGCGTAGTTTTTATGTTTGCTAGCTCACATTTACACTTGAAGGTTTCATCACCAACCTGAAAGTTGATGTTATATACGATTTCATTTCATACTATGCCTTCTGTGTATGCCAGATGCTGTTTACCTCTTCACTTTGATACCCAACTCTTTTTACTGAGCATCGAAGCATTATAGGGTCCACAGTGCCAGGCTGGGCCCCTTTTTTTAACAGTCACCTGTGTGTGCTGATTTGCACCATGTCTCCATTTCTTAAAGCCTCTTGCTGTTATACCAAGCCTTCATTTCTCTATCTATACCATTGCATAAGAGTTAGAAATACGTCATTCTGTGCAAAGTAACCTTGTGTAAGTGACTTTGTATAAAACCTGCAGCTGTAACACCCAACGGGTAAACAAAAGTGACTCAAGTTAGTGATAGCCACCTGTCAGAAAGAAGTTGCTGTTACAGCTAAATCAAGTGAAAAGGAATCTGCAGGCATGTTCAGGCAGACCAAGCCTTACAAGCCTTAGTGCTGAAGCCTTGAAAACCATATTTGAGGCCTGTTACTGGCAGAACCATAACAACATCCCTGGGCTACAACACTCATTCATTCAATTTTGTGCTGCCTCTCAGTGAATCTGTTTATGTTATATTCATTGTATGAATTTCAGTGCAAGGACTGCAAAAAGGTGTTCACTTATTGGTTTCTCTTTTATTAAATAAGTGTAACTAAAATACTGTGTTGCAAAGTCATGTTAGACCTAACTATTCCCTCGACAGGACAACAGTCTGTATTTGAAGTAGAAAACAGTGACCTAAGAAACCACCACTAGAATCCATATGAATCTAAAAGAAACAGAAATTACCACTTTTTCTAAACCTCTGTGCTAGAAAAACGTCCCTCTGCATAGAAGAGACTGCTGGTAATGTACTTTCCTGGGACCCTCAGGAAGAAAAAGGTCCTTTTGTCAGATCTGTGACCCATTGTGGCAAAGTAAATAAGGAATGGCTGACTAAAAAAATGTAGAAAGACTTACATTCACTTTTCTTCCCTCGCTAAAGCCATTCTTGGAAGGGATAATAGCATGGTTGTTTATCACCATCCAAAGAAGTTGGAAAGTCAGTCTGTTAAGGAGGAAAACACACCATACAAATACTGAGCACTACTTGATCCCACTCTGAGACAGGACAGTTGAGTGTGGTGACCATTTGACAGTACTCTGTCACTGCTGCTGCATGTACAGTGGCTGTCAGCAGAAGAAACACTAGACCAGGTGTGCCCCATGCCTAGCTCACCACGTTTGTTTGCAGCTGCATGTGGTTTGTGCTATCTCAAGTGCTGTACAAAAACTATTTCAGAAATTGATTCTTCTCCTGTTTTTCTCACCATATTTAATGCCATAATTTTATAAGTAGAGCCTTTTTCAACAAAAATGCCTCAAGTGGTTTGTCCCTTGCCCATTCATCTGAGCACGGACATGTGTATCTGAGCTGTATGTGTTTTGTAGATTCAGAGGCTAAGCCAAGAATGTTGCAGTTCTTATTACTACATCTCTTTTATACCAGATTTTAAATGGTTATCACCAGAAAGTTTATAAAAAAGCTTCTGTACTGACAGTGAGTTTTTATAGTTTTCGTTTTAAAATTACTTTTAGTCAGATTGATGAGCTATAACTGGAATATTACATACTGCATTGCTATCTTACTTGCTTATTTTTTAAATGATGGTAATCCAGGCAGTGTTTCTCATTAAAAATATTAATAGTTCTTAGATAATTAAAGTGTGCCATATAATGGCTTTATATTGGTTGTCTTTGTGTATGCAATTCAATAAATAAAGAAAGGCCCATTATATATTTGCAAAATTTCTTTTTTAGGACTTTTCCTTTTTTTGTCTTCCAACATATGCAACCTTTGGATTAACCTGAAGGAACCTTCAATGAAATATAATTTGTGTTTCTTACAAACATTTTTAAGATATTAGTGAGATATTATTTATTAATGGAAAAAAGACAATGTTGGTGTGTGTGCAACTCATGCTTTATGAAAATTCAAGTTTGAGAGACAGTGCATAGATATGAGGGCTTGCATTCCAGAATATTTGTTTCACATAGTTCAAATTACAAGCTGCAAAATATAGCTCTTGTTTAAACTGCGTGAAAATCTACAGTACCATGGTGTGACTGGCAGCCATGTGCTTCTAAATTCGTATTGTTTGAAAGATGCCAAGATTTCTCATGACCACCTGCAACAAAATGAAATGCATATCACAAGCTATGGCACAAATGCTGATAAAAAACCCCCTGTGTTTCACCATTTTCCACAATTTTCTAAATTACACATTTTGTAATTCAGGTTAGTCTTGTTAAATTAGAAATTGAATTAGAGTATAAATATAGAAGTGTTTGAGGGTAGTGGGTGAGGTTCTGGCAGCAGAGTGACAAGGAAGACCAGTGCCAGACACAGCTGGTTCCAGCACATTCCAGGAAGCTCTGCAAGAGACCCACTGCAGGACACAGCTGAGCCTGTCATTGAAGCTGGTTGCACCTCTTGTGAAAGCATATTTGAGAAAAAGACCAGACAGGCAGAGGACAACACAGGGAACAGCTAGGGTAGAAGAGGAGATGCTCCATGACAGAACAGACATCCACACTGCTGCCTGTAGTGACAGGAGGAAAGATCATGTTTTAATTTTTGTGTTTGATGCTCACTATGCAGATTGGTTTTAATCAGCATTAAATTATGTTTCCCGAGTCTGTTTTGCCACTAGAGATACTGTTAGGCAATCTCTCTGCCTTTGCCCTGACGCAGCTCATTCTGCCTGTTTTCTCCCTGTGCCATGAGTGCCAAGGTAGGGCTGTGAGAGATCCAGCAGGTGGGTGGGAGTTCAGCTCTTAGCAAAGGCTAATCTAGCACTTGAGAGGAAGAGTTAGGACAGCTAGTGCATGTCTTATAAAAGATCCTTGATAGCATAAGCCTCATTTGGGTTGGATTTTGTGTGGTAAATCAGGAGTAAGTTCCTCAAGATAACAGAAGCACACAATTTAAACACTGAGAACAGAAGTCATTTACAAGTATTTTTATTGTAGCTAATAAATAGCATAATTAAAATATTGAAAGATTTCTTGTTTAGCAGGCTGTAATTTTATTCTGACTAGTATAGTTTTTACAAACTTAATTATAGGCAGATTTAGGCACTGTATATACCTTACTGTAGTGTAGATGAAAGGTATAAACAGAGTCCTCTTGCTATAAGCACTGAACTTCTATAGCTCTGAACAAAGATTTGTTTTATGCCTCCTTTACTTTGCATCTGTCTTTGGTGTATCTTCTCTGTGCCTTCTTCCCAAGATGCTATTTTGCACTTAAATACATTTTTTCATCAAATATATTAAAAACAAATGTTAAAAAATGGACAGAGAACTAGAATCACTTCAGGAGATTTTCTCAGCTGCTCATAATTGATTAAAGATATCACTGACATTCAAAAGCAGGTGCTTAAAAATGGCTCATGCAACTCTCCACATAAATGAAAGACAATAGGTTACCAGAGAGTAAATTAGAGTATTAAATTACTAGGACTAGCCTTGCAGATTTTGCTGAAATTCATCCACTTTTCTTTAGCATAGTATTGAAGTTCCTGCAGTGAGGCAACTTTGTGTCCACTTCAGACCTCTTTTAATGTCTCTTTATGACCTGTATGTTTAGATGTGTTTAAATTAAACTGTGTCTTTGAAGTGTTGCGACCTTGCAGTGGGAATTAAATTTCTTCTATTGCTCTCAGTACTTTGATGGTTATATACACCATTAAGGAAATATATCTTCTTTTCGTAATTGAATCTCTCTGCCTGCCTTGTCCTTCAGTGATTTTATACGTATTAGGTTTCTGGTTTGGTCTTCTTTGTTGTTTTTCTGTGTTTTATTATGATTTCCTACATCAAAAATGACATAATTATCTTAGGAAACAGAACTCAGAAATAAATTTATTTGATGTAAATTTGGGAATACTTTATGCCAGTATTCCTGCACTCACTTTGGTGTTAGATGAGAAGGAAAAATTCAGTTAGGCTTGTTTTAATTAATATTTTTATTGATAGGATATATATGATTGCACTTATTTGGTATTTCTTTAAAGCTGCATAAGTCATTTTGTTTTTCCAGTGATAAGGTCATGATTGAATAGCTATTCTCATTTACTTTAGAAACCAGTTTCAAGAGTAATGGTCAGTCATTTATTACTCCTCCCTCTGAGGAGTAACTGGATTTCAAGAGCTTAGGTTAGGTGCAATAGTGAGAACACATCTACAGGAAGAAAATCACTCAGGAAGGGTTAAAAGGTGATAAGTAGTCAGAGTTTTCGACTTGCTCTGACATAGTAGTGCAGAGAAGAAAGATGGTTGTGTTCGAGTAGAAGTGTGATAGTGTTTATTATCCCTGTTGTTTATTATGGGGAGTTAACCTCTAGCAGGCTAACTGACACAGGCAACACCTCAGTAACTGTACAGTTGTGGTGTTTGCCATATGAACACAGTTATTTCCTTCAACTGGATACACACCCACTATAGACACCTGTAACATCTCTGGAAGCAATTTTGTCAAAGTGGTGCCAGTCAGAATGTTTATACTGCCATGCTGTTATTTCTCTTATAACTTTGTCTTCTCTACAAAGGAAAAATAAATGGGTATTTAAATAATAGAGTATATGGGGCTTGAATATGGAGGTCAATGTGCATGTAACTGGATCTGCCTGAATGAAGTGTTTGATATATTAAGAGTCAATTATAATAGCCTTTTGATGAACAAACCATAGATCATCAGTATACTGTAGCTCCAAGGGAAATAATGTCTTCTCTCTATCATATGGAAAAAGGGCCTAATACAAACCTACACTACTGAAATGTCATCTTACGTGAGTCAGGGTCTGAGATCTTTCTGTGGTTTTTGTCACCTGATGTGAAAGTAGTCAAGATGGTTCATGAATTATGAGCTGTCAGTATGCAGTCGCGGCCCAGAAAGCCAACCATGTCCTAGGCTGCATCAAAAGAAGAGTGGCCAGCAGATCAAAAGCGGTGATTCTGTCCATCTGCTCTGCTCCTGTGAGACCCCGCCCAGAGCCTGCATACAGCTCTGGAGTCCCAAGCATGAGAAGGGCACAGAACTGTCAGAGCAAGTCCAGAGAAGGGCCTTGAAGTTAAGGGAACTCCAGCACCTCTCCAAAAAGACAGGTTGAGGTAGCTGGGGCTGTTCAGCCTTGAGAAGGGAAGGTTGTGTGGAGACCTCATAGCAGCCTTCCAGTATCTGAAGGGGACCTACAGGGAAACTGGAGGGGGACTCCTCGTCAGGAACTGTGCTGACAGGACAAGGAGTAATGGGTACAAATTGAAAGATGGGAAATCTAAGTATGATATTAGGAAGTACTCTTTACTGTTAGGGTGGTGAGACAGTGGAAGAGGTTGCCCAGACAAGCTGTAGATGCCCCATCCCTGGCAGTGTTCAAGGCTGTGCTGGATAAAGCCTTGAGCAGCCTGGTCTAGTGGGAGGTATCCATGTCCATGGCAGTGGGGTTGGAACTAAATTATCTTTAAATAATCTTCCATCTCCTTAGCTTTCTATGATTCTGTGATAGCAAAAAGGAATGTAGAAATATTGTGATCTCATTTGACATCCTTTACTTCACTCAGTTCAGACAAGAGACTTAAGTTGTGATTGGATAGATTGCTAAAATGTTACAAATTTATTTATTTATTTGAATAAGACACTTCTGGCATCTGAAACACTGTATAAATATTTCCACTTCCAGATTGCCTCCCTCAATTTACATGTGCTATAGCAGAGATTGCTGAAGTGAAATTGGTGCAGGAAGATCTGTGGAATTAATTAGCTCTAACAGCTGTTGGATGATGCTGTCAATCGAAGCCTGGAGTGGGAAAGATATTTTGGTTTTTTAGAAGAGAAAAAGGGAAGCGAGAATGACCTGATGAAAATGTTGCCATGAACCCTTACAGTAATTTAGTTAAAAAGACCTCATACAAGGACAATATCTTCTTATTGTGAAAAAAATTAAGAACAAAATAGAATATAATTCTCATCTAAATTTCTTGAAGATGTCAAAAATGATACTGTTCTTGTTAATGACATTCTGTTATGAAATTAGTTTGTATTGACATACTTTGGGTGCACTTAAATTCTGTCATCCTAAATTACAGTTTTCAAAAAGCATTTTGAACGCATTTATTTTAGCATGATTTGTTTGTAGGAGTACCACTGAAGATTAAGGTCCTTCAGAGCTGCCTGCCTTTCTTACCTGCACCAAGGACCAAATTCCTAACTTCTTGTATAAGCTCTTTAGTTTCCTTGTTTTTTCCTAGAAATGGTTGTCTTACGACTGTTTTATAACCTGGCCTTGGAGGTTGCATATCTAGCTGGTGAAAGTGAATTGACACATGAACAAGTGAACCAGAATAGATTTCCTGGGTTCTACCTGCAATGAGTGAAATCCACAGGATTTGGCAAAAGCTTCTTATTCTGAGAAAGTTAAATTTTTCTTAATGTGCTGCCTCAAGGCTTTTGATTTTGTTATAAATAAGAAGGTCATTATTATGGCATGAGGATCACTGCATGATGCTGTAACATTGTGAAGAACACCTGAACACTGTTACTACAGTATTTATCAGGAAAAAAAATCTTTAGAAATTGAAGAATTAAATGTTTAATATTTTTTGAATAATGTACATACCAAAGTCAAGTAATACAATATTTTTATTTTGCTCATCAAAATTGAATCACAGTAATAAACAATTACCATTACATCCTTGGCATAAATAAAAAATAGCAAAATAATACAACTGATTACAGTCTAGAAGCTCATATCAATCCAATTAGTTTTCATTATTTAGGGGCTTTCTGAAAATTTTTTATTTAAAAACAGTCTCACAGATTACTCAGATGCACTGTGAAGCCAATTCACATCAGTGAGAAACATGAGTGTATCATCCTGTTCTGACCTTCATATTTCTTATTCTTAGGAGATTCAGAAATAATCCAAAATTCCAAAAGTAAGGTTCAGCTACATCCCTTTCATTTTTTGTTTTGTTCTGTAGTTTACCACAGCAGGAAGGCAAAGCACAGATCAAAAACTGAGAAAAAATGGCGTGTAAATACATTTTGCCATAAAATAAAACCCTCTTCATGAATATATGTCTGAGTCTGGTAAACTTAAGCCTACAGTTTGACAGAACAAAACCATCTCTGCCTAGATACAGTAAAGACATTTGGATATTTAGCAGCCCAACACCAAGAATATAATAGTATTAGTTGCATGTTTGAGTTGGGCATTCCAAGACAGCAGCAGTGAAGTTATATGAGTGCTATGGAGTAATTTCCTGCTAAAATATTTGGACGAAGTGCCATAATGATGAAGGTTTGATATGTGTGTCTCATAGTGTGATCACTGCAGACTTACAGAATTTACCTGTTTGTTTGCCTGTGTTTTGGGGGTTTCGTGTCATGGCTTAACTCTAGCCAACAACTTTGCCCCACACAGCTGATCACTCATTCTCCCACCTGTGGGATATGTGAGAGAATCAGAAAAGTGAGAAAATCTATTCATAGTGACAAAGTTTAATAGGAAAAACAAAAGCCAGGCACACAAGCAAAGCAAATCAAGAACTTCATTCCCCTATTCCCATGGGCAGGCAGGTATTCAGCCATCCCCAGGTAAGCGCGGCTCCATCATGTGAATGGTGTTCTGGTCCCCTGTTGCCTTCTTTTTCCACCAGCTTAATATACTGACCATGATGCTCTATGATCTGAAGCATCCTGGAGGTCAGTTCAGATCAGCTGTCCTAACTCTGTCTCCGCCCACGTTCTTGTAGAACTCCAGTCTCCTCGCTGGTGGAGCAATACAAGAAGCAGACTTTGATGCTGTGCAAATGCTGCTCAGCAATAACAAAAAGAATTGGGCATTATCAACCCTATTTTCAGCACAGATCCAAAACACAGTCCCATACCATCTACTGTGAAGAAAATTATGTCTCCCCTTGCTAAAACCAGCATGTGTACATTGCTGAAGGTTTTTCCCTGTTTGTTTCTTTTTTGGTATGGTTTGGTTTTTTGTGTTCTGGGGTCTGTTTGTTTGTTTGTTTGTTTTGTTGTTTGTTTTTCTTTTAAAATAAGGAAGGCTACCTTAGCTTGGTTTTTCAGTACTGGACTGTTTTGGGGTTTTTTCCCTCTTCGTTTTGTTTCAGCAATACAGTGTAGGATTGTTTTGAAAGTAAATGACAAGGCACAGAGTTACATAGGTAATTTACAGCCTCATGTCCTTTTCTTTGCACTAGAAGCTACGTGGCTTCCAGCAGAGTACCAGCAGCAGCAGGACTACTGATACAAGCGATGGGAAAATAGGGCCATATTCTAAATCAACTTCTTTCCAAAGATCTCTGTTATGTAATCCGGTGCTCAGTGCTATATCTGAAATATATTCAGATACAACCCCAGGACAATATTTTTAATAAATGCACATAGCATGACTTCATGATTTTTTAAAGAAATACATTATATTTTGCAGAACCTCTCTCATATGTCTCTACTTAGTAGCTTCCCACAGACTTCATTCAGATGAAGTGTGTAGTCTGCAGTTTGCTCTTCCAATACTGGGTCACGTTTCTTGACATAGGGGAGGGTTTTCTTAAAAAGAATAACTAGAGTAAAGATAGAAAATATTAGGTAGCTAAGTTTCTAATGCTCTAGCAGAGTTTTATTTTTGTAATTCCTTCTACTGTTCCTGTGGTCATCTGGTTGAATTAAAATCAAGTTTTAATTTATATTTGTAGGGGAAAAAGTGTTTATGTTATTATTTCTTGATTATTAAACCATATTTTATTGCAAAAATTTACATATTTACCTACTTACTCCATTCTTAAATGTATTAAAATTAATAGGTTTTTTGTGTGTGTGGTTGTTTTTTAAAGGCCCTATTGTTCACTTCTTATCTTGGCAGAGATCTTAGCAGAGAATGAACAGAAAAGGCCATGAAGTAAGGTTCACTAATGACAAATAAACATAGCTT
>VWZD01003519.1:28229-46818 GCA_013396695.1 Sakesphorus luctuosus | reverse complement strand
GCTTCAGCAGGACATCATCTGACATCATCTGTTTTTCTTTTGAAGACTAGGTTAGGAATAGAAGTTCACATAGTCCTACTTGCTATTTGAGCTGCTAAAGATGATCAACAATAGACACATGGAGATTTGTGAAGTACCTGCCCATAGTTTCCAAGGCCTTTTAGACATTTTAATGCAGAGGGAGTTTTCCACTGTGTTCAGGCAAGAACTTTATTACACTTCTGCAGCTGGCATCTCCATGATGCCAACTTCCATGTAGACCCAACTACTCAATAGCAAAGAATCTTGGACCAGAAAAACTTGAATATCCTTGGAAATTTTTGGCCAAGTGGTTTACAAAACATGGTGATGAAAAGAAGACTTTTCTCTTGCTTTGTAGACATTTTTAAGACCCAAATTCAAGATAATGTTTTTTTCTCAAAGCCGTTGATGCTGGTCTTTAAGGCTGTTACTGCGCTTTTAAAGGAAAGTAAGATGTTAAGGTGGGACTTCAGAGATAACAGTGTTTATGGACACATATGCCTGCAATAGGTCATGTAATAATATGAAGACTTAGCTGTGTCATATTAAAGGTTAAAAATCAGAAAGTATAAACATCAGGATGCATCAGAATAAACAGATTAGACAAAACTTTTCCAGAAGCATAATATTTAAAGCACAAACACACACACAAAAAAAGCTAGCTACCTATTGGCAAGATGTTTTCCTGATATGTCACAAGACCTGAAAGGTACAGAAAAGTAAAAAATAACTAAGCCTTCTTTTTGCAATCCCTGTCTTAGCATGTACAGATTGATTTTTAAGTCTTTTTCAGGTACAAAAAATGCTGAAATACGGTTGTATGATCTAAGGTTTATTGTTATATATTCATTTAGTGGCAGAAATTACTTCTCAATTATTGTAATATCAGACCTGCTTCCAATTGCTTTCCAAGAGTAAATTTTCACACCTACCTCTCCACCCAACAGGAAAAATAGTTTGATCTCTTTTCTCTAAAAAAAATGAGGTTTCTCTGTAGGTGTAAAATGGATTACAGCTGTTACTACTAATAAATCCAAGGAGAAACAGTTCCATTGCTGAAATCATACACAACCCTGGCACTCTCAATCAATTGCTTGCATTGCTTCTTTAGCATTTGACCTCTCACTGAGTCTTAATTCACCACTGGACAGATTCACATCTTCTGTTACTGAGCATTCTGTTTTCTTCATGTGTACCTTCGTCATGCAACTTACCATGTCTTAAGTCTGTCCACAGAGTTGGCATGGAGGCTTTTTGTGCTTACACTTATTTTGATGTACGTGACACATACAATGCTATGCTAAGCTTACTCTGTCACACTGTGTCTGCTCAAAGGCAGCAACTGCCTCTCCTCAACTGTTTCACTTCATTAACTATTCTTCACAGAACAGTTTGTGATAAGTTTGCAAATAACTGACATAACATGAAACTTTTTTCTATTCCTTCTCAGTTGCAATTCCCCAACTCACCCTCACCTGGCCTGACATGATGACTCTCAGTCCTTCCGGCAATCACACTGGACTGTTCAAACATTATTCAGCCCTTGTTTAAGCCCATGACTTCCAGCTACACAGAACAGCTGCTTTCTTATGCGCATGCTAGAGCAGTATTCCACTGGAACTGAACATCACTGTAGTGTGTTAACAAGTTATTGTTTTCATTTGCAGAACTTTCTTGTGCAAAAAGAAAAAAATAAAACAAACAAAAAAACCCAACCCAACCCAACCAAAACCACAAAAATCAACCAAAGAAAAAAAAACAACAACAAAGCAAAGTCAAAATGAAACAACCAAAGCTTGTAATTTAAAAAGATCAGGAATGATTAATGGTCTTTGCTCAGGTGAATGGAAGTAGATGAGATAATTGTCTTAAACAGAAACAGTGAAAACAGAAGGCTTTCGTATACTACACACAAAATCAGTTTAATATATAGTGAGCAAATGCTCAAAGATATTGTGGACCACATTTTTATTTATAATTTAGGTATATTCACTCACATTGTGAACTGTAAAAAATTCCGTTTTACACCTCCCATTGTGTATTCTTATTGTGTTATGTTTTTTAGAGCTTCATAATGATTTTAAATAATGAAAAACTAGTTAAAACAATTGCAGTGTGCTTGCAAGTGTGAACCTTTATCTCAGCAAATAAAAGCATTTTTAAAAACAAACCCTTTTAGATATCCTATGATCCTGTGCCTAGCCAAGATCCTATTTCAAAGTACTGGCAATATTACTTGTAGTATAATTAGTCAAGTGAATTGCAGCAAGTTACAGCAAAGGTGAGTAAATCTGGTTTTGTTCTACGTTCAACATGTTATGAATGAATTCCCACATCACTCCTCATTTACAATTCCTTGAGAAATATTATCTGCTGTTGCTAGACAAATGTGAAAATGTCAGGTTTAAAGTAATCTCTCTCCTTCAGTCTTCCAGAAAGCCTGCTAGAGATTGCTCCATTCAGCTCACAGTGATTCACAGTAGCTCTTTCAAGGCCATATGAATATTATTGTGAAAAATGTAATGGAGTAGCACAGGACAGGAGCAACCTCTCAGCAGATTAGATTGAGCACTGCCTTACATCACCAGGCCTTTGGTGCCAGCTGGAAGCAGGGCCTCTGCCATGCTTCAGAGCATGCTAGGATGCTGAGCATTTTCTTCCATGCAATAACTTAAGAGTACAGACATTATCTGTCATCTATAAAAGCATAACTCCCAATTGTAACGTGAGGCATGTTAAATTCCAGACTAGTCCCATTTGCTTCAGCTTAAGGCAGCAGCAAATTTCAAGTAGAAGACAAAGTTGGAGGTTACAGATAGTTCTAACAAGGAGTTTGGAGGACAAAATAATCCACAGACAGGTTGTGTTTGTGACATTGTGAACGTTTGAGTCTTTATGAGATGAGAAGTGTTGACTGCCTTTTCCACATGTATACTATTGAGAGTTAGTATGAGGTTCTGCTGTGTGACTCCATGCATTAAAGGTTGTCTATCAGCCATGGTTATTGAACTTGCCAGAGGACTATGGAAAGCTGGATTTTAAGCTGTGTATATCCTCTGCTACAGAGAAAGCCTATCTGTGTCTTTCCAGAAGAGAAGTGAATGGTGTTTGTCCCCTTTAGCTTTCTTGTCTGAACAAAGAACTTACTTTATCTTAAGTGATGAAACTCTCCCCAAGCAAAAAGCAGTTCATATCCATTCTCTTCTCTCTTTTATTCTATAACTGTTCTTCCCTGCTAACAGATCTCTAGGCACCATCTTAGTATCTGTGTGAGAGGCAATGTTGCCAAAGTTGGGTACAAGAGGTGAGAGGGATATATTCAGACATACGAAGAGTGAGGTCTAGAATTCACCCATTCCCTATACAGCCAAGCAACCAGGGAAGAACTTCACCATCCACTCATAAAGGAAATCCTTTCTTGCTTCTGTTAAAGATTCATACAGATTAAAAAATGCCACATGTTTTAATATTTTCCAGCACTTTAGATTCTGTCTCTTGCTTATAAATACTAGTACTACATGATACAAGGCATTGTTTTGTGTCATACATCTTCATGTCTCATCTAGCATTTTCTTACCTAATAGAAATACTCACAGTGCTGGAAAGACTTAAAATAAGCAAAGAAAACATAACAATGTGAAGCTACTACATTTGTTGCTTTTTTACAGTTACTTATCTCTAGTTGTGTAAGTATTATGAATGTTTTAAGCATGCTGTTCAGACCAATGATGATGAATGCTGCATTAGATGTAGAATAAATTGCGTATTTTGTACAAGTAACATTATTATAACACTGAATAATACTGAATTTCAAGGGATATCTTCTTCAGTTGCATTTTTCCAGAGTTCACTTTCTGTTCTGGGAATATATTTCTTTTTTTTTTTTTCATTCTCTTCACCAGTAATAGCACTTTTATTGCTTTTTTAATTTATAATTATGTGTACTGTTTTTTCACATAATGCACCAACATCCAAATCATTATGTTTTAGGGGTACATTGTTGTGCCAGGCACCAAAAAACCAGTAAAAATGCATAGACACTACCTTGAACAACTTAGCTGTTTAATTCACGGTACCAAAAGGACTTTTCAGTTCCTGAAAGGAACATGTTTTGATAAAACTTCAGGGATACAATTTCGTAACCCTTATTCCTTATTTCCTTCTAAGAAGACAAACAGTAGGTCTTCTGGGAGCACCTTTCTACCTACTTAACAAAGTGCAAATATCCCCTTTCTCTTTTTAAAATGCACAAGTTTGATGCTGAGCTAGAATGCAGAAAATAGTGTTGTTCTCCTTTAAAAATAATACTTAAACAAAGTCAATGGTTTTGCCACTACAGTTCCTTTGCCAGGTTCTTAAATTTTGCAGCTGTGACATTAATTCAGTTAGTATAGTTTACAGTTGACAGTTTGGGCTACAGAATGTGTAGCTGCATTAAAAAACATTGAGTAAGATTATGGCATTGAGGAAACAACTCATGGAAAACCGTGCAACATCGGTAGCAGAAATGGCCGTGATCACGAGCTGAGTTCATTTGACTGTCTTAGGCAGTATTGCCGCTCCTGTAGATTTAAGCACAGGTTTAGACAAGTGGTACAAATGGGGAGGAAAGGAAGGTAAAGGGAGACTATATGGTCTAAAAACTCCTTTGATGCACTGCTCTTTATTTCATCTTTTCTCTCTTGCTCTTTTGAAAGCAACAAAACAAAATGCTTCTGCCTTTTTCTCAAATTAATATGTTAGAACTCAATTGCAATGATTTGTTGCTTTTATACTTATGAATGATGACAAGGTAGCTACTTATAGAAAGTGTCATATATATTTACTAGTTGTCAGTATTTTAACACAAAGTATTAATAAGTAGAAAGGAGAAGAAGAAAAGGAAAGGAATGCTATTTTGTGTTCTGGAATGATCTATATATTCAGGCTACTAACATCAGAAGTGTGCTGTGGTGTGCATATGAACCTGCTGCTCATCTCATTATTTACTGCACCATAAAACTGGATATGACATGAAAAATTAAAGTTTAAATCAAACACTACCAGCACTGCACTGCTTGTGTACTTTCCCCTTTCTTCTTCAAATGAAAGTAAGGGGAATATAAAAGCACAAATGTTAGTATGTTTAAAATACTGACTAGATAAAGCAATGATGCTTTTTCCTAATCTTGATTCTTGGCAAACTCCAATTTAACCCTGATTCAGTGTAATCTAAATCCTAACTCTGTCGGGAAACTAAGCCTCAAATTAGAAATGATAATCATGAAAATTCATGTTACCACCCTTTTCAGTCCTCTAGCCTTTTATTCATCAGTGCAAAATACATAGTTTTTCCCTTTGTAAATATTTGAATATGGAAATATATGATTCTGTATCCTCTTTGCTTCAGAAGGTTCACATTTCTTTTCCTAAATAAACGATACCCTGCACATAAAACACCACTTCACATTTGCTGCCTTTGTTTACATTCTCAGTAAGCAGAACAGACAGACAGACATCCAAAAGTTCAATCATAACCAAATTTGGTTCTGTTCAGATGATATGCTCTTCTCTAAGCTATGACAACGCCTGAGTACAAATCTGAGAATAAACCCTTATTTTGAAGCATGTGTTTTCATGTAAGTGATGACTCTCCAAACTAATTCTTGTTGTTTGGAAAGTCACTGTTTAAGGAGAGTGAGAGGTATTTCGTTGTTCATGTGAATGAGAGAGCACACTTTGAAAAAAGCTTGCTATGTGCAGCCTAATTTAGCAGATTTTGAGAACTGCCAAAAAGTGAAAGCTCCTTTTTCCATTTTCACAGCCTTATAAAGATATCTAATTTCACAGGCTCAGTGCACTCATTTGTTAAAACAGAGAACTTACTTAAAGCTAAATGCTAATAACAGTGAATGTTAACTTACTTAATGCAATGTGAAATTGCCGCTTCAACATTCATAGTAATGATAATTCAGTCTAAGTGGCTCCATGTTCTGTTATATAGACATTACTTTGCAATTTGCGGGGTAATTGCATAAAGAGCCACTAAACAAATTTGTTTTCTTTGCACATCTCTTCAGTATATGAGGAATATTTATAAATACATGAGTTTTGGTGGGATGGTGTGGGCAGCTGTTCACTTGAATTATTCCTAAGCCTGATCATCTTACCAATGTTCAATTCCCTTTCCTTGTGTGGTAAAATTGTGTGAAATTTAAGAGAACTCCCAAGAGATACCTAGATCTATTCTTATAGTGTAGCTGTTACCCTGCTTTACTGATGCACACCACCACTAAGTAAAAGTATTCCTCTGTATATAGCAACTTTGAACAAAGGATCTGGGAAATAATTTATTGGGTATTAATAATTACTTTTATTTGTCATAACTTTGTAAAGTATTTCAGTGTGAATAATGTTTATTAACTGTCACTTTTCTGATGCTTTCTATCTTTTAAATCCAATTCAGTTTTTATATTTATTTAGGAATGGCTTTGTTTTTATTTTTCAATTCACTTATATGCTTAGTTCTTCAGTAACAGTACAGAATACCAACTTCATTGTAAATGGTGATTTTAGTTTCTCCCTTAGTCTCTTTGATTTTACTTTTCTCAATGCTGTATTCAGTTTAGTAGGAGGAAGAATGATTTTGAATAATACGGTCATGATGTCAAAACAGTGCAAATTATATGCTGCTGCCATCTGGAATAGTGAAAATAAAAGCTTTATTTACACTGTTCTTTGAAATAATAAACTTTATTGTGGCAGTTTATCTTCAGTATCTGTAATGTATTCTGGAAATGTTCCATGTGTGCCTTTTTATTCTGTGAGCTACAGAATGACTAAAATTTGCCTGTGGCAAAGCTATCACTGCATCTTGAAACAGATTTTTTTTTCTTTCTGAATAGAATAGAGAACCACCTTCCATTTGCAAAATGAGAATAATCGGTTCACATAGTCAGTATTCTAAGAGCCAGAGTATGTATTTTAGTTAGGCGGATTACACAGATTTAACTACAGGAGTGTGGAACATGATTTTTTTGTTCGTGCAAATAGTTACAGACTCATAGAATCGGCTAGGCTGGAAAAGACCTCTGAGATCATCAAGTCCAAGCTTTGACCTAACACTACCCTGCCTACAGACCATGGCACTAAGTGATACATCCAGTCTTTTCTTAAACACCTCCAGGGACAGTGACTCGATGACCTACCCGGGCAGCCCATTCCAATGCCCTATCATTCTTTCCAGAAAGAACTTCTCTCTAATATCCAACCTAACCCTCCACTGGTGCATCTTAAGCCTGTGCACTCTTGTTCTACTTCTGGTTGCCTGGGAGAAGAGACCAATCCCAACCTGGCTACAACATATTTTCAGGTAGTTGTAGAGAGTGATGAGGTCACCTTTGAGCTTCCTCTTCTCCAGGCTAAACAACCCCAGCTCCCTCAGCCTCTCCTCTCAGGACTTGTGCTCCAGTCCCTTCACCAGCCTTGTTGCCCTTCACTGGACCTGCTCCAGCATCTCAATGTCCTTCCTAAACTGAGGGGCACAGAACAGGACACAGTACTCAAGGTACGGCCTCACCTGTGCTGAGTGCATGGGGAAAATCACTTCCCTGGTCCTTCTGGCCACACTATTCCTGATACAGGACAGGATCCCATTGGCCCTCTTGGCCACCTGGGCACACTGCTGGCTCATGTTCGACCTCCTGTCCATCAGATTTCCCAGGTCCCTTTCCACCTGGCTGCTCTCCAGCCACTCTGTCCCCAGCCTGTAGTGCTGCATGGGGTTGTTGTGACCAAAGTGCACTTGTTCTTGTTAAATCTCATCCTGCTGGATTCTGCCCACCTATCCAGCCTGTCCAGGTCCCACTGCAGAGCCCTCCTGCCTTCCAGGAGATGACACTCCTCAACTTGGTATCTCCTGCAAATTTGCTAATGGTGGACTTGATCCCCTGATCCACATTATCAGTGAAGATATTAAACAAAACTGGACCTAACACTGACCCCTGGGGGACACCAGTAGTGACCGGCTGCCAGCTGGATGCAGCTCTGTTCACCAACAGTCTCTGGGCCCAGCACTCCAGCCAGCTCTTAACCCATCGGGGAGTGCCCTGGTCCAAGCCATTGGCTGACAACTTTTCCAGCATTATATTATGGGAGACAGTGTCAAAGGCTTTGCTGAAGTCCAGATAGACCACATCCATTGCCTTACCCTCATCCACCAAGTGAGTCACCTGATCATAAAAGGAGATCAGGTTGGTCAGGCAGGACCTGCCCCTCCTAAATCTGTTCTGGCTGAGACTGGTCCCCTGTCTATCTTATAGGAGCTGTGTGATGGCACTCAGAGTGATCTGCTCCATAAATTTGCCAGTCACTGAGGTCAGCCTGACAGGCTTGTCGTTTCCTGGATCTTCCTTCTGGCCCTTCTTGTGGTTGGGTGTCACATTGAGCAATTTCTAATCATCCGGGACGTTCCCACTGAACCGGGACTGTTGATAAATGATAGACAGCAGCTTGGTGAGCCTTTCCACCAGCTCCCTAATACCATCTAGTCCCACAGACTTGTGAGGATCCCAAGGCACTAGTTGCTTCCTCCTGGATTACAGGGGGGCTATTCAGCTCCCTGTCCCGGTTTACTGGTTCAGGAGTTAATGTGGATTGAAGTACTTAACAGATACGTTCACCAGTTTTCTTGAGAAAGTCTTCTGTCTCGTCTTGAATCCTGGTGCTATTGCCTTGCCATTATACTCCATAACCCAGAACCAAAAGTCATCACAATTTGCTTTAGGTACTTCATGTTTGCACTTCATATCAATATCATAGTAATATTTTAGTAATGCACTGTAACTGGGAAGATTATTCACACTATTCTGTGTGTCTTGTTAAAACATAGTGCTGATTGCCAAAGTGATTCAGTAAGGTAGCTATGCAAAATTTGAGACAAGAAGACTGAGTCTCTTTCTAAAAGCTGACTTTCTTTCTTGCTGCCAGCAGGCCCTATACATGATCTGACTAACCTTTTACAGGAAAAGTAGTTAAAATGTTAAAAAGATGTGACACAAACACTGGATGAATGTCACTGTCTCTCTCTTTGTTTAGTTCTGTTGTATATAAGACATGTAGGTTTATCATGAAGAATCAAAGCTTTTGTACTGGATTTGAATGAATTCCTCTTCTTTCTTTGGGTCCAGATTTTGTTATACATAGTCTTGACAGTACACCTTTAGCATAGCTTGGGCAGTTCCTGAAATCGTATGAAATTATTACATCATAAAAAGAAAAGGATTGTAACAGCATCTTTTTCCTTTAAGATCAGAGAAAACACAGTTAAGTAATGAGCAAAACAGGGTTTATGTAGTTGTGCCACAACTACGCTTTCTTCTGTCAATATTACTTAAAGGTAAGTATGGTTTCTTTTTTTGTAGAACATAATTGAACTTGTGGATATTTTCAAGATACCACTCCATCAAAGTTACTGTTCACACAAAAACATTGAGTTTGAGTCTATATCAGACTCAAATGCTGTTGCATTTATGAAGGCAGGTTCACATCTAGAACAGATGCCGCAATATGTGAAATTATGTATTTTATATTGTGTGTAGGTATACTGAAATCTGAATGTAAAGGCTAACATGCTTTTTCCAAACAAGTTTTTTGAAAGGGAAGCAATTACTACTTTGACTAAACTGGCAGCAAGGACATTGTTAACAGAACATAGAATCACAGAATTATAGAATGGGCTGGGTTGGAAGAGACCTTCAAGATCATCTAGTTCTCTTTTTAGAACTTAGAGAGTAGGTTGTTGTGGGGACCATGTCAAAGGCTTTACAGAAGGCCAGAATAATGACATCTGTAGTCCTTCCCTTGTCCACTGCCGTACTCACTCCATCACAGAAAGCCACTCAGTTGGTCAGGCAGAGCTTGCCCTTGGTGAATCTGTGTGGCTGTCCCTAATCACTTCCCTGTCTTCCATGCACCTTAGCAGAGCTTCTAGGACAATCTGTTCATGATCCTTCCAGGCACAACGGGGAGGCTGACGGGTCAGTAGCTCTCAGGGTCCTCCTTTCAACCTATTTAAAAATGTCAACAATGTTTCCTTTTTTTCAGTCATCCAGGACTTCACCTCGGTGCCATGACTTTTCAAATATCATGGAAAGTGTCTTGGCAACCACATCAGCCAATTGCCTCAGGACTCTTGGATACATCATTAGGTTCTAGATTTATGTACACTGAGTTTGCTCAAGTGGTTTTGAACCAGATCTTTACTTACAGTAGGAGGAATTTTGCTCCCCCAGTCCCCATCCTGTTGTCCATACACTCAAGAAGTGTGGGAAGAAAGTTTGCTGTTGAAGATTGAGGCAAAAAAGTGCTGAGTAGCTCAGCCTTCTTCTCATCTGTTGTTACCAGTTTTCCAGCATTGCTTATCAGGTGGGTAAACCTTCTTTGAACTTACTTTTCTGGTTAACATATCTGTAGAGGCCTTTCATGTTACTCTAAGCATTGCTTGCCAGGTTTGATTCAACCTTCACTTTGACCTTCGTCATCCCATCCTTACACAACCAAACTTTATCTCTGTACTCTTCTAAGGTCCCCGCCTGCTCTGGCTTCAACTGCCTTTGCATTTGCTTCTTTCCATTTAATTTGACCAGCTGTCAAATTAAAGCCATGTAGGTCTCTTGCTTTCCTTCCCTGATTTCTTGCCCATTGGTATTGCCAGCTGTTGCACTGTATGGAAGACTTCCTTAAAATTTGTCAGCTCTAATCTGCTCCCTTGTCCCTGAAGGCAACTTCCCAGGGGATCTATTTTCTTTAAGAGCTGGAAGTTTCCTTTCCCAAAGTTCAAGGGCCTTACTTTACTCCTTACCTGACCCATATCCATCAGGACTGCAAACTGCACCAATGCGTAATCACTGCACCCAGATTGCCTCCAATCTTGATGTTCCCAATTACTTCATTTATTTGGTGTCCCTCAGATCGTATGCCCCCCTGGTAGTGTTGCTGTCTCTTTCCTGGTTCAAGAAGTTATCCTCCATACATTTCAGGAGTCTCCTGGGTTGCCTCCCGCCTGCTGTGCTACTTCCCCAGCAGATGCCAGGGTGCTTGAAGTCCCTGAGCAGGGCACGAGCCTGTGAGCAGAATGGCTCTGTAGCTGGAGCAAGAACACTTCATCAGTAGGCTCCCCTTGATCAGGGGCCTATATTAAAAATGAAACCACAAGGTTTCCTTTGTTGCCTTGGTCTCTGATTCTTACCCACAGGCTTTTGATCTCGTCATGGCTGTTCAGAGACAATTCTTCAAACTCCAGCCATCTCCTGATGCAGAGAGCAGCTCCTCTGCCTCTCCTCCCCACCCCTGTGTCTTCTGAACAGCCGGTCGCCCTTGATATGCTTCCTCCAGCCATGTCCCATCTAGTTTCAGTTATGGCACGAAGGTCATAGATTTCTAGCTGCACAGTGGCTTCCAGCTCCTCCTGTTTCTTGCCTGTGGTGCATGCATTGAGTGAGCATGTCAAGCCAGTTGAATACACAGAGAGTTCAGAAATACTAACAACCATGATACAAAGCAGGTCAAGGCCATTGTGTATCACTCTGTCTTTAAGGGCTCATCTGGTAACCACTCTTTGTAATTGCCTTTTATGTTGTTCAAGTCATACACTGGGTCAAAAACAATATTCGCAGAGCTCTTGCAGCAATTGGAAATTATACTAGCATGCACTAAATGCATTATTTTAATGCCAATAATCGAATGCAGCACTGTAAAGATACCTAACAAATTCAAAGAATGTGTTCTATTTCTAAATCCCTTGTATCTGTTATCTAAACAAAATATGTATTACATATATGAGTCACTAAGGGACAAGGACAGAGAAATCTGACCTTTAATGGCTTCTCAAAATGACAGTACCAAATGGCTTTGGGAAGGTCAAGTCTGATTTTAATTGTTGATGAATTGGAAACTAATGCAATAGAACTGAATATTACTTGGGAAGAGCGGTACTACAGTTTAGAGCCTAATGAGCATATTAATGATCAGTAAAAAATATTTTTCTGTTCAGCTCATGTAAAACTGTAGAAGTACCGATACATCAAAATTTTCTAATAGTTACTTTTCTCTTATTGTGGCAGAGAGACAGTTGTGCAATGATTTGATCCTCAGCTCTCTTTCGTAGTGTATTTGGTGATCTGTCAAACTTGGTATCATCAAAGTGTAAAGACAGTTTTGTACAAATCATAAATAAACTTAAAAAGCAAAAGAGTAATTGACATCTTAAAAACTAAATCCACTGTGATAAGCCCTTCAATTAGAAATCTCATTATTTCCCTGGTCCATTTGATGTTGAATATTTGGGTTTATTGCCAAATACCTGAAAGCCAGGTTGGATACAAGCCACAACTGTCAAAAATTGGGTATTTGAGTCTGTTACATTGTGATGTTTCTCATGAAAATTTCATGAAGAGCATTCATTCAAAGAGATTCTATGCATAAGGCAGATGGATGGAATTTAATTGCCCTTATTAAAAATAAGAAAAGGAAACTCCACACTACTCAATCCTATTAATATTCAAGATAGATTATCTTTGTTGTACACTTAGTTATTTGCAAACGGGACCCCAGGGTTTTCTGTATGAGCCAAGTAGAAAAGGAAAGGTCAGGTCAAAAAAATCCTGTTCTGTGTCACAAGTTAAATCTTGTCAGCTAATAGCAAAGTAAAGACTCTGTGTTTATAAGCAGACATAAAGCATACCTTTCCTTGGAAAGAACCTATGGCTGGTGAATGATTTGACATTTAACCACCTATTGGTAGAAATACCAGTTCTGAAGAGTTATGTAAGCATACTAGGGAGTTGTACTTCCTGACCAAGGCCCTGGGATGATTGATGAATCAAGGGTGCAGCTTATTTTTTCCTGTGTTCTTCAGTTTGCAGGTGGTGATGTTGAACGAAGCAGATGGACTCACACAGCTCCATGACTAGTGTCACCATCAAAATTTTGGGTTTTTTCTGATGGGCTGGCCTACATGGCACCAGGCATGCTAAATGCAGATAAGATTTCCCCTCTCTCAAAGCGGGAAAGAGGGTCTTTGGTCAAGGGCTAGCAGGGCTTATTGATAGGGCTTTAAACTAGATACGACAGAGGAGGAGGATATCATCAGATTTAGTAGTGATAAGGTCTGGGATAACATTCCATCCCACTCATATTGCTTAGATGCCTGAGGCAGCAAGAGATGCCCAGAGCCTGGAGTGGGTATGCATGTCAGTGGCATAAGACCTGGACAGCACCAAGAAATTCCATCCACTCCAGACAGAAGGTCAGCTTCATTGTAGCAGCCAGGGGACCAACCTAAATGCCTGTGTTCTAACACATGTGGCATGGGAAATAAAGAAGAGGAAGTAGAGATGTGTGGATGCAACCTTATTGACATCACAGAAACACAGTGGGATGTCTCCTATGACTATCCATCATATTAGAGAAGTCATGGCTGTGCAATAAAATTCCCAGGAAAAGGGAAAACATGACCTCCACTTTAAAAATGGAAATAAGGGAGACCCAGAGAACTACAGGCCAATCAGTCCTACCTCAGTGTGTGGCAGGATCATGGAGCAGACCCTCCTGGAAGCTATGCTAAGGCATATGGAAAATAATAAGACATCAAAAATAATTGTTGGCAGCCAACATGGCTTCACTAAAGGCAAATCATACCTCACAAATTTGGTGGCCTTCTATGATGGGGTTATGGAAGTGGTGGACAAGGGAAGGCAGCAGAAATCATCTACGTGGATTTATGCAAAGGGTTTGACACTGTCCTGCATGACATCCTTGTTTATAAACTTCAGAGACATAAATTTGACAGGTGGACCACTTGGTGGATAAAAAATTAGTTGGATATTTGCACTCAAAGAGTTGCAGTCAATAGCTCAATGTCCACTTAGAAAGCAGTGACAACTGGTGTTCCACAGGGATTTGTATTTAGGGTCAGAACTATTTAGCTTATTTGTCAGTGACACAGACAGTGGAACTGAGTGCACCTTCAGCAGGTTTGCTGATGACATCAAGCTCTGTTGTGCAGTCAAAATACTGAGGGCAGGAATGCCATCCAGAGGGATGAGGACAGACTGGGAGGTGGGCCCATGGGAAACAACAAGGCAAAGTAAGGTACTGCATCTAAGTTGAGGCCATTCCAAGCACAAATACAGGCTGGGTGGGGAATTAATTGAGACTATCTCTGGAGAGAAAGATGGGGCTGGTTTTGGTTGAAAAGCTCAATATGATGCGGCAATGTGCACTCACAGCCCAGAAAGCCAGTCACATCAAAACCTGCATCAGAAGAGGTGTGAGCAGAAGGTCAAGGGAGGTGCTTATCCCCCTTTGTCTGTCTTTCTCAAAGTTGATGTGCAGTACAGCATTCAGATCTGCTGCCCACGACACAAAGAAAGACATTGACCTGTTTGAATGAGTCCACTGGAGACCCACAGGTTGATAGAGGTCTGTAACACCTCTTCTATGAAGAAAGACTGAGAGAATTGGGGCTGTTCAGCCTGGAGAAGGAAAGGGAGACATTCTTCAGCCTTTCAGTACTTAAAGGGGGCTTACAAGGAGGATGGAGAGGAACTTTTCACAGGGCATATAGTGATAGTAAAAGAATATTTGCCTTAAGCTTAAGGAGTGTAGGTTTATATTAGATCTTAGGAAGAAAAGCNGACACAGACAGTGGAACTGAGTGCACCTTCAGCAGGTTTGCTGATGACATCAAGCTCTGTTGTGCAGTCAAAATACTGAGGGCAGGAATGCCATCCAGAGGGATGAGGACAGACTGGGAGGTGGGCCCATGGGAAACAACAAGGCAAAGTAAGGTACTGCATCTAAGTTGAGGCCATTCCAAGCACAAATACAGGCTGGGTGGGGAATTAATTGAGACTATCTCTGGAGAGAAAGATGGGGCTGGTTTTGGTTGAAAAGCTCAATATGATGCGGCAATGTGCACTCACAGCCCAGAAAGCCAGTCACATCAAAACCTGCATCAGAAGAGGTGTGAGCAGAAGGTCAAGGGAGGTGCTTATCCCCCTTTGTCTGTCTTTCTCAAAGTTGATGTGCAGTACAGCATTCAGATCTGCTGCCCACGACACAAAGAAAGACATTGACCTGTTTGAATGAGTCCACTGGAGACCCACAGGTTGATAGAGGTCTGTAACACCTCTTCTATGAAGAAAGACTGAGAGAATTGGGGCTGTTCAGCCTGGAGAAGGAAAGGGAGACATTCTTCAGCCTTTCAGTACTTAAAGGGGGCTTACAAGGAGGATGGAGAGGAACTTTTCACAGGGCATATAGTGATAGTAAAAGAATATTTGCCTTAAGCTTAAGGAGTGTAGGTTTATATTAGATCTTAGGAAGAAAAGCTTTACCATGGGGGTGAGGAGGCTCTGAAACAGATTGCCCAGAGAAGCTGTGAATGTCGCATCTCTGGAGGTGTATGATACCAGGCTTATTGTGACTCTGAGTAACCTGGTTTAGTGGAAAGGGTCCATGGGGGTTGAAAGTATAAGATCTTTAAGTGTCCCCAACTATTCTGTGATCTTATGTGTGTCTATGTGCTTTTGTCTTGCACGCAATCAAGTCGCTCTTGGGCAACAGCACACCCCAGGAACTATGAAGATTTATAGGCTGTACATGCTTGCTGAATGTTTTTTAGGAAAGTCGTAAGACTTACCTAACTATGACAGTTCTTCATGAAAGAGAGTTTATGATGAAAAATTTCTCCTGTTAGTTTTATTCCATAATTAATTGCATGTCAGTAATGACCAGTCCAGACATTTAATAACATGTGTTTTAGAGTAAACATTGATCCTCTTTCTTTGATTATTTTTGCTTGTCATTTTTGAAGGGAAATAATATTAATTATTTTGCAATAAAAATATTTTTGACATTGTAATGAAAATGAGGAACAAGATGATGTATTTCAAATAGATTGCTTTAGCTATGCTAACTTGATTTCTGAGAAATTGCCTGATCCCACTCTGCTTCCAGAGTTACTTACTAACAGGTATTATATTAAGGAGGGCAGTTGCTCTTATATGGTATTTCTTAATATTTCAATATTGACCACACTAGGATGAGGATTTAGACCTTATCTGAGTGTTTTAATAGACACTGTTGTGTCTATGCCAGATCATTATGTCACTGTAACTGTCACTTTAATTTTGCTAATTGGAATAGCTCCCATGTTTAGAATTTCTCAGTGCTTTGCAATGGTGTAATGCATTCATCCTCACAGCCCTCCTCTGTAGCAGTAAAGCACTATCATACTCATTTAGAGATGGACAACTGAAGTATGGGGGCAATAAATGTTAAGAGCAACAGCAGATAAGTAATAATGGTAAAAGCAAGAAACACAACTTTGGTATTCTGAGTCACTGGCCCAGTTCTATATAGTATGGTTGTGTTTTCTTACGTACTTACATAATGCAAAGAAAAGGCTTCTTCCCTCTTGTTTTGTTAGACATTGTAGTTCAATATATCACATAAAATAGTAACAACTCTTGCAAACAAAGCAACATCAGTGTTGTAAAGTACGTTAATAAGTCCAGTGATTATACAATTTGTAGTGTATCTCTTGTGATTTAATGCATTTTCTAACAAAGTTTCTTATGAACTGTTTACTGTGTATCAGAAGTTTGATCCACCAAAGTTAATGGAAAATACTGACTGGGTGTCTGTTTTTTTCAGTCCTTGTGATCAGTTCCTTTCCGTTCCTTATGTACAAACAATTAGATGACCCCTGAATGCTAAGCAGGATGGTTATTCGGGCTTTCATGCAGTATTAGCTAACTTCAACCTACACATTTCTTTTTCAGAGGATCAAATTCCTCGAGGTTTTCCCACCATTGATATGGGCCCACAGCTGAAGGTGGTTGAACGAACTCGTACAGCTACTATGTTATGTGCAGCCAGTGGCAATCCTGATCCCGAAATAACTTGGTTCAAAGATTTCTTGCCTGTTGACACAAGCAACAACAATGGCCGCATCAAGCAGCTACGCTCAGGTAGGGTCTTGTTACTGTTTCCACCAACGCCCAGAGTTGTTCTCTCTCACTTTTTCTTTCTTTTCTTTCTCTTCCTTTTTTAAAAATTTTTATTTATAGGTAATAATTTCTCTTTCTTCTCTCCTTTTCTGTGTTACTGAGTGTGTTGTCCATGTCTGTGATGTTGTCATAGCTTTCTATATAGTCTGTCTCTATATGTTTTGCAGCTTCTGTTTACTCCACATTGCTCACTGCTGTGACTGTATTTTTTGATAATTTTTTCTTTACTGCTTTTTGCAGTACTTGATGGATCCATTTTCTCCTCTTTCTTTCTTCTTTCCTTTTTATTTTTTTAACAAATTTATTTCAACATTGGACTTCGTTCAGAAATTGCAAGGAGTACCAATGGTTATATTCATCAAAACCAAAACCTGCATTAGACACTTCAATTAAAATTTAAAATGTATTTTGTGCTGTCTTTTCCACATTTGACTTCACCAAAGATTAGCCAGTTTGGACACATCTTCTTTCCTCTCACAAATACATAAAGCACAGTACTTCTTCCAATGCAGATTTATACCTAAAAAAAAAATCTTTGGATAATCTGTGGAATAAAGTTGGGGTTTTTTTGCTGGCGGAGCATTTTTCCAACACATTTAGCCACAGTAGTGTGCGCCCATGCTAAAGCTTTAAGAATCCTGTATTTTCTGGATCTACAGAAGTCTGCTTTTGGTGTAGAATCCAGCTTTTGCTGCTCTCTCTCTCTTTGCCCCTTGCACCTCCCTAGCAGTTCTTTCACTCTCCTCCTGCCCTAGTTTGTTCTTTTGCTCTCTTTAGATTAAATACAAGAAAAAAAAGAAAAACAAAACCCAAAAACATCTCTAAATTTATCAAGTTTAAAGCTTATCCCAAAGTAAGATCATTGGGATATAATGAGCTTTTTCCTTTGACAATTGTAATAGATATCGTTGTAGAATCTAAGTTGTTTAATCACGTGTCTTCCCAGAATTCTCAGCTTTTGACCTGTCCTGTGATGTTAAATCGTCTTGTTAACTGACTTTTTGCTTGTTGTCAGCAGAACTGTGTAAATTAACCTTCTGTTAATGTAAATTAAGATTTTTTCACATGTGACATAGATAATTTAGTATATAAAGCTTTAACTGAAAACTTTGTACCAAATTATAAGGAATATAATAATATTTTTATGCTGTCTTTCTTCTCTCCGTATTTAAATCTCCAGAATCTATTGGTAAGTGCTTAGTTCTGAAGCGCACTTCACCCCCACTAATTTCCATATTCAGNTATATATTTAAATAGAATTTCCAGTATTTTCCTAAACTATGTCATAAGTACAGTTTTGTAAAGTTTCCTGTAAGTCATTTGAGGCATATTTGATACCTATCTAACTCTATATAACCAAACATCCAAGAACTCAGATGCTTCTCTGAGAATGGCAGTGCAGCCAATTGTAGCGTTTTTGCCCCTTGTGGTACAATGCAACTTGCTTTTATAACTTGATAATACTATCTAATATATTCCTGTTTTAACAGTATAGTAATTCAAGTTTCTCTTAA
>VWZD01003519.1:8661-26557 GCA_013396695.1 Sakesphorus luctuosus | reverse complement strand
AAAAAAAGTAAAAAAAAAAAAAGAAATAATTTGTGATATGCTTCAAAGCAAGCATATCCAGGTCTCCTGGCCATAGCCCAGTCACAGCGTACCATTTGTCCCTCTTTTTGCTTTTTCTTCTTCTTCTTCTCCTTTTTCTTCTTCTTCTTTTTCTTCTTTTTTTTTATTTTTCTTCCTTTTTATTCTTCTTTTTTTTTTCCTTCCTTTTTTTTTTGTCCAACTGGAGCAAAAAAAGATCATTTTTTTTCTTCCTTAGCTGTTCTTGTCCTGGACCAAAGTCAAGATGGTCTGGAGAACAGTAGCAGACATGCAGAAGACAACATGGACTATCTTCTTTTTGTCTTGTATTTCATAAAAGGTTTTTGGTTTTGTTCTTCTTCAATCCCTTTTTTTCTCTAACTTCTTAAAATTGGAAATTATGTGTCCCCCTATAAAAAATTGCAGAAATGGTTTTTTCCCTTTATTGTGGGGGTTTTTTGTGGGTTTTTTTTTGTTTTTGTTTTTTTGGTTGATTTGATTGATGTTTCCTTTTTCTTGAAATTCTCTCACTTCTGGATTTTTAGATCTTCTAATCTACAGGCTTTGGAAATGAAAGGTTACTGACTCATTATTCTTGTTGGTATGTGCTATTGTTGGTTTTTGATACTCTGTTTACTTCTTTTGTAATTCTTGTTTTGTATTTTTCTTGGGTTTTGTGACACCACACTGCTAATCCCACTTGTGGATTTTGATGGGTGTCTTGGGTGGGCCCTCCTATGGTCCGCAGCAGTGGTTGGTTGGTTCTTCCTTGTTGACGTAGACCATGCTTTTTAACTTTTTTGTCTTCTAATTCAACTGCTCTTTGTTTTTCAGCAAACGTACTTTAAGATTGTAAGTTGCGGAAAACTGTCTTTCTTTTCCTGCCAATCTGCATGTCTTAAAGAAGTTTTATTTCTTTAAAATAATATTTTGATAATTGTAAATGACTAATACAGTTTCTTTTTTTTTCACTTCAAGCAGCCTTTTTGTTCTTGCTGCACATTTTTGGCTTTCTTCAGCAGAAGATTTCTTGAAGTCTGTCCTGCCTTTTTTATGAGTACCACCTTTTGTGATACTTCTATTACTAGATTGAAACAATGAAATAAACATTAAAAAATTGTAATGACCAAACTACCTAATCTCTTTTGTTTTATTCAAAAGCCATTCTTCCTTGAAGCAGTCTCACCCATCTTCATTTTAATGGTTTAGGAAAGAGTATTGTTTAAAGGGTTTGGTTTTTTTTTCCAAATGCAAATTGTTTTCCTGTGCTAGCACTGATGATGTGAAAAAAATAATCTCCTTGTTTTTTTCATTGCATCATTTTCTGTCTGTGCACCTTAGCAAGAAAATGAACCGACGTTGAGTGGACCTTCGCATACAAGCTTTTCATATTGTTGAGAGGTGTATTGTTATGGATATAAAAAGCCTTCTCTGACCGTCTCTTTGGCAATGTATTTTATATTCATACAGGTGCCCTCCAAATTGAACTGAGTGAAGAATCTGACCAAGGCAAATATGAGTGTGTTGCAACCAACAGTGCGGGTACACGCTATTCCGCCCCTGCCAATCTATATGTCAGAGGTAGGAATGACATAACCCTGGCATCCACTGTTCATTCAGGTTCAGGGCTAAGATGCTCTCAGGATCTGTACAGTTACCACTGTAATAGTCAAAACGCCATGGTAAATCTGTCAGTCGTAACATTCATTTTAAACTGTAGAGGAAAGGCTTGGGTTAAATCTGTCAGTCGTAATGTTCATTTTAAACTGTAGAGGAAAGGCTTGGGGTTTATTTTGTTCTTTTAAAGCACTCTAGAGTCCAGTCTATCCTGTGGGTTAAAGTTTGTAAGTATATTTATATCTTTACATCTTAACTTCTATTATTTTCCTGAATTGAGTTAAATTAAGCTTTGCATTTATTTTCTTTTACCAGTTTTGGTTTGGTTTGCTTTGGTTTGCTTTGGTTTGCTTTTCTTTTCAAACTCCTGAAGTGACTGCTGTGTGTGCTACTAATCAGCTGAGTGTAACCCCAAGGCATTGAGGTGTATGCCTATCTGACCTCTGCTGTGTAACTGCAAAGGAAAAGCTTCTAACTTTTTAACTTGATGTATGCAGAGCACAACTGTATTTTCTTCTTTTCTGTTTCTTCTTATTATATATGTATGTATATATATATATATTTACTGTGAGACTTGTGAGTGCAGTGTAGCCCTTTAGAATAATAGAGGTCAATTGACTATATTATTTTAAGAAATTACCTGTGTATGACAGGTATGGTTAATAAGAAAACAGTTATTCCTTATGCAGTAGTAGAAATGGTTATTAACATATAAAAATAATTTTTAGTTCAGTTAGAAAGAAGGGGTTTGTTTCAGGCAGTATTTGCTACGTCTGATTGATGTAGATTTCTGTAAAACAAGGCCTATAACATACATACATACATATGTGTATATATATGTGTGTGTGTGTGTGCGTGTGTCTACAGTATAAGGGCATGGGTGGGGGAAATAGGAATGAAAACATAAACAGCTGTAAAATTTGCAGCAGGGTGAATGACCTTACAAAAGATGTCTAGCTTGATTTTGAAATTTTTTTTTAGAGCTGGTTTTTCAATCAACCTGATACGTTTTCATATGGTGAGACTCTTTCGGCTAATTGAAAAAGAAAAGAAAGGAAAACCTTTCATAGTTATGACATCCGTAGAAAGTTATTTGATCTTCTATTTTCTTTCTCTTGTCCTACAACATACTGACTTTCCTGTACTGCATGAGGCATGTATACCTTTATATCCAAAGGAAAATTTCAAAATTACGCTAGCTATTGTTTCTAACACCATTGTAGCTGTAGAAAATGCTGACTTTTCAAGGTGAGGTAGGAAGGTTTAATTAGCACAAGTAGAGATGTTCAACTAGCAGTTGAAAGCCTTGATATGGCCTTTTTACTCTCTCTGTGTTTCCCTTGTTTTTCTCCTTTCCTCATTTCATTGTGTTCTGCATCAAACCCCCTACATCCCTCAGAGCTGCGAGAAGGTTGGTGTGTTTTTTACTTTTTACCCACCTTAAAAAACTATTAATTAAACCAATAACAAAGAATACAAATGAAATGAATGTAGCTGCATTGTGGCATTTTTTATGTTAACGTTATGTTTAAGCTCGTCATGCTTTTGATGAGTGCTGATACTTAACTGTTGTGCATGGTAAGAGAGAATGGACCTGGATGCATGGCAAACTTTTTAACTTTAATACTAACGTCTACTAAACTTGGTCAGTGTTCCTGCTTTTTCTTCCCTTTTAATTTCTTGCTTATACTGATGCCTGCTTTTCAAGGAATGGTTTCAGTAGTTGCTTTTCTAAACAGCCTGCGCATGAAGACTAGACTCTCCTTTGTCTATAAGTATTTTGTTCAATACAAGAAGTTCCTCATTGCCTGCCGTTTGCTTTGTGTGGCCTCTGTGAACTGGCCGTTTACAGATGTTTTGCTCTCTGCTTGTTCCCTTTCTGCCTGTCGTTCACTCATGAGGCCATTGCAGTAAGCCCCTTCTGAATCTGTAGAAGATCACAGAAACTTAAACTGAGTGGAAAGGTTTCAGACTAATCTAATTTTCCTTAATATTTTTTAAACTCACTCATAGTTCTATTTATTTTTAATTCCTTGCTGAATTAAAACTGTCCTAAAAACTAGCCTCTATTAAGGCCAAATAAATACAATTTCAAGTACACTGTCCAATGAAAGGCCTAAATACAAACCTACCTCTCTCAGCTACCTCTGTCACTTCCACCTCCTACACACATGTGCACACCACTGAGAATATTTGAAGCAGGAACACTGATCTGTTATTGCCTGGTAATTTTCTCGGTGTTGTGTTTGCTTAAATATTAACTACTCTGTTAGTGGATTGTCCTGCTATATGTTTAAGGTTAACCGCCCTTGCTGTCGATACAGAAATGTCTAATATTATCAGTCCTTATTTTGCTTTCCCTTAACTGTGAGCATAGTGGAATCCTGAATGTTCAGTAGTCTGCTCTTTCCCCAGTGGCCCTTCCCAGCTGTTGCTTTTTAACCACTTAAATTTAATCCTAAGTTCCTTNTCGTACTGGCTTTGCCTAGTCTCTTTCTGTGACTCTCTCTCTTTCCATATATATATATGTATATTTATATTTATATATATTTGTATATATTTGTATATGTGTATACATATGGTGTATATATATATACATATATATTTATCTGTGTGAAATTAATTTTTTTTCTATGTTTGTTTCAGTGTTAGTGTGAGGTCTTGAGGCTGCATCTACTTTGAGTCTGAAAACAAATGAACTTGCACTTTCAGTTTTTACTGTAGGCAGCGTGTTCCGGGACTGTGATGTGACAATGTGGCCAAGCACATTTATTCACATCAGCTGGAAGCATGCAGCATTGAAGTTGGTGATCAACTTGAGCATGCTGTTGACCTTCCAGTTTTCTTCTGTGCATATATATATGTATGGGCATAAAAAAATGCATATATATATGTGCATCTCTGTGTGTGCGTGCACGTGTGCGTGTATATCTTTTGCATGGTGTTCGTGTATTGTTAGTATGTAGTTAGTTATGTGTGGGGCCCTAATAGGTCTGAATCAGCCTTTGTGTGAATGTGCCTAATAATATCCTCAAGTAAATAAAGAATAATTCACATTGTGTGCAGACAAAATTCTTGTTTAGTCTCCTGTTTCTCCTATACATATTTTCTGGCAGATCAGGACAAACATTAAAACATTAAATTGTGTCTGTACACTGCATGCCATCTGTATTTAAGGCTCAGTTCCTTTTTTTGTACATGTTATTACCTTTTTTTTGTGTTTTGTTTCAGTTCGACGGGTCCCACCAAGGTTCTCTATTCCCCCAACAAATCATGAGATCATGCCTGGCGGGAGTGTAAATATCACCTGTGTTGCGGTGGGGTCACCAATGCCATATGTGAAATGGATGCTAGGAGCAGAAGATTTGACACCCGAGGACGATATGCCGATAGGGAGGAATGTCCTTGAGCTTAATGATGTCAGACAATCTGCAAACTACACTTGCGTTGCCATGTCTACCCTTGGTGTTATAGAAGCAATAGCGCAGATAACTGTCAAAGGTATATCCCAAGCCCATATATCTGGGTATAGTTCAGTTTTTTATTTCATTAATTCTCTTATTTTGAGCACTGAAAGGGNTTTCCTTTTGATTTCTTTTTCTCTCTACAGTTTTTATTCAGACATTTCCCTAAGCATGATTCTCTATTGTTTTCTGTCATTTGCTTGCCTGCATGACCAAATCCAGTACTTTCGTACTGGCTTTGCCTAGTCTCTTTCTGTGACTCTCTCTCTTTCCATATATATATATGTATATTTATATTTATATATATTTGTATATATTTGTATATGTGTATACATATGGTGTATATATATATACATATATATTTATCTGTGTGAAATTAATTTTTTTTCTATGTTTGTTTCAGTGTTAGTGTGAGGTCTTGAGGCTGCATCTACTTTGAGTCTGAAAACAAATGAACTTGCACTTTCAGTTTTTACTGTAGGCAGCGTGTTCCGGGACTGTGATGTGACAATGTGGCCAAGCACATTTATTCACATCAGCTGGAAGCATGCAGCATTGAAGTTGGTGATCAACTTGAGCATGCTGTTGACCTTCCAGTTTTCTTCTGTGCATATATATATGTATGGGCATAAAAAAATGCATATATATATGTGCATCTCTGTGTGTGCGTGCACGTGTGCGTGTATATCTTTTGCATGGTGTTCGTGTATTGTTAGTATGTAGTTAGTTATGTGTGGGGCCCTAATAGGTCTGAATCAGCCTTTGTGTGAATGTGCCTAATAATATCCTCAAGTAAATAAAGAATAATTCACATTGTGTGCAGACAAAATTCTTGTTTAGTCTCCTGTTTCTCCTATACATATTTTCTGGCAGATCAGGACAAACATTAAAACATTAAATTGTGTCTGTACACTGCATGCCATCTGTATTTAAGGCTCAGTTCCTTTTTTTGTACATGTTATTACCTTTTTTTTGTGTTTTGTTTCAGTTCGACGGGTCCCACCAAGGTTCTCTATTCCCCCAACAAATCATGAGATCATGCCTGGCGGGAGTGTAAATATCACCTGTGTTGCGGTGGGGTCACCAATGCCATATGTGAAATGGATGCTAGGAGCAGAAGATTTGACACCCGAGGACGATATGCCGATAGGGAGGAATGTCCTTGAGCTTAATGATGTCAGACAATCTGCAAACTACACTTGCGTTGCCATGTCTACCCTTGGTGTTATAGAAGCAATAGCGCAGATAACTGTCAAAGGTATATCCCAAGCCCATATATCTGGGTATAGTTCAGTTTTTTATTTCATTAATTCTCTTATTTTGAGCACTGAAAGGGACTACATGCCACTTGCCCTCTTAAACCAAGAGAGTAAATATTCCACCCAATCACTGGCAAAAGACAAAGTAACAGGCTCAGACAGCATAATGCTCATTAATTAAACAAGTAATATTTATTAAAATAAGTTATCCATAATGTTTCATTATTCTATGTCTAGCTCCCAGCCTTTGTTTCAGTTAAAGAAAGGGTCTTACAATGTTCCATTTACTTTTCAACAGCAGGAGCTTTCAGAACCAGTCATTTAATTTTTAAGTTTCCGGGCGTCCGAGTATCATACTCATTAAATAATTGGAAACCAGATGTTCAGAAAATAGCTGAAAATTCAACTGTAATGGTGAATCTTACCTGTCTGTAAGATTATTCTTTCTGCATGTGCTTGTGGTATTTATTACAAAAGTCAGTATCACTAGTTCGTGACAAATGAACTGTATTGAACAGAGCTTGAAGAATTTCTGATAGATTTTTGGAGGAAATCATAACTTCCAGAAGCTTCCTCTGAATGGATTGCACCTTCTTTCCATTCCATCTTCCTGTTAGGACTTTGTTTTGTTGTTTGTAAGCTTCTCTACTTTAATAATTAATGTCTGCTGTTACCTAGTGCTAACTGTATGTTTTGCCATTTGTCTTTAGCCTTACCCAAACCTCCTGGAACACCTGTGGTGACAGAAAGCACAGCAACAAGCATAACATTGACTTGGGATTCTGGAAACCCTGAGCCGGTTTCTTACTACATAATCCAACACAAACCCAAAAACTCAGAGGAGCCATATAAAGAAATTGATGGTGTGGCCACAACACGTTATAGCGTGGCTGGCCTAAGCCCATATTCAGAGTATGAATTTCGGGTAGTTGCTGTTAATAACATAGGGCGAGGGCCACCCAGTGAGCCTGTGGCAACAAGGACTTCAGAGCAAGCACCTTCAAGTGCACCACGCAATGTGCAGGCCCGTATGTTGAGCTCTACCACCATTTTGGTACAGTGGGAAGAACCTGAGGAACCTAATGGACAAATACAAGGTTACAGAGTTTATTACACCATGGACCCCACTCAACATGTTAACAGTTGGATGAAGCACAATGTGGCTGACAGCCATATTACCACTATAGGGAATCTTGTACCCCAGAAAACATACTCTGTGAAAGTTCTTGCTTTTACTTCTGTTGGGGATGGACCACTTTCTAGTGACATTCAAGTCATCACTCAAACAGGAGGTAAGCTAGCAGTGAACAAAATTTGTGTGGAAAAAAAACTGCATGCAGAGAGAGACTTTGAGTTTAAAATTTTGCAAAAAAGCCTCCCTCTCAAGGACAGCTTGTTTGTTCAGGCAGCTTTTGCAGATAACATTTTCTCAATTCCACAGTGCAAGTTATATCTGAAGAGAGGAAATAACCCCCTCACACCTTCATTTCTTTTTTCATCAGTGTCAGGAAGTTTATCTGTAGTTCAACTAAGTCTCAAGGAAACCTTCATCCAGGTGTTATGGCTTCTGTTTGACAATACTCTGCGCACCGAACATGTTTGTCAGATAGTTCTTTATAGCTTTCTTCAAGGAGTTACCAATGTTGGTGGGTTTTGTTTAGGTGTAATGTTGCTCCCTTATGCTACATCACTCTAGTGAACCTTGGTTATGGATATTAAAATATATGTGTACCACATGGGTATTCAAGTAGTAGGTGAGGTTCTGAGGACAAAATAAAACATGAAAGCATTAAATACAGCAAATCTTTGTGTAGGTTGAAGCAAGCAGTTCTGTATAATTTGGATTTGTAAATTAAATCCAACCTGTGTCTGCGAAGGTCACCATTTTCTTGATTTCTGTTTGCAGTTAGGTCATTTTGTTTCTTTTGGAGAGTTTTAGGTCCATGAATTAGTTTTATTAGCAGAGGACAAGCAAAAATTTTTTTATGAAATCAAAAGCCAGAAGCCCAGGTGTAGTTGCACTGCACAAAGTGGTTTATTGTAGCAATAAGAAATAAAAGCTCCTTTTGTCTAGCAGTTTAAAGAAAGCTGTATCAAATACTACTGTAGGTCAGTGATTGTCTAGAAATATATAATAATACTTGAATTTTTTACTGCAGGAAAGTTTCTTGGTGCTGAATTTAGCATCCCTGAAAGTTTTAAGAAGCAAATCTCTAAAGTGTAACTGTAGACAGTTAAGTTTCATCCAGTTTTTACTTCTGCATTTTACCAATATGCATTTAATAAAATCAAAAATTGGGGTGTTTTTCTGGAATCTTTCTAGGTATTGTGTTACACAAAGATGTAGGTGTTACACGAAGATGTGTTACACAAAGATGTAGGTGTTACCATTTTCAGTATCTCAGCTGAGAAGTTACAAAATTAACTGGCTTTAGACCTTCTGGTCGTACATTAAAATGTGTCTGTGTGCACATACAAATTTAAATATGTACACCATAGTTGAATTTTGGCATTCACAACCTTTTTCACATAACCAGTTTTTTATTTTGACATCTGATTCCTGCTTAAATACATGTGCAAAAAGCTTTTCAAGAAAAAGGTTGAGTGAGCTCCTTATCTGTGTTTCCACTCATGTCTGTAGACTTCTTAGATTAGAAATTATTTGACAGTGGCTTCCCCAGTAAAGGATGAAGGAATTGAAATAATGAGCACTGAGGCTCATCTGGATCAGCCCAAGTTACATTACTTGAAGGTCACTAAAGAAAAGTTCTGTTTATTAAAACCTTCATGGATATTGCTGTTAATCATGCCCATCTCTTCCTGATTACTGTTGCAATCTGAAAAAATTAAAACAACATTAATAGTGCTGGAGCTTTTCTCAGTACATACTTTCAACTCTGTAACAGCGTTGACTTGGTAATGTTTATTTGAGACTATGTTAAACAAAAAAAAATGGGGAATACAGGAGACATATTTAAGCATTGGTACTTTTACTTGAAATATGAAGATTTTAAATCATAAAAGAGAAAAAAACCCTAAGACAGTCTAGTGCAGTTCTCCCATTCAGGGTATGCTTAAAAACTAAGATTCTCCCATCTTTCTATCCAGTCACTTCTTTTAAGTGAACACCACAAAATAAAATGCCCTCCTTGCCCTTTTCTTCCATCTGAATATGATTACTTTAGTTTAAGTCTGTCAAACTGAAAGTGATTCCAAATATTAAAGTGAATTATAAAGTGCCATTTAGAAACAGGGGAAATGGATTTAATGGAAAACCAGGAATGGCATGCTGATTGTATTTAGTTGATATTTTCTTGTATTTTAAACAAATAAGCCTGCCATTATAAATAGGTAGCGTAGCCCTTATGCTTACTTTGGGGATATTAGAGCAACAAAATCTTACTCACATCTGTGACTTACAGCCTCTGTTAGATTGTTTCAAAGCTTTTCTTCCTAAAGTGTATTCTTATCTTTGGAAAGAAATTATGAAAATTAATAATTTGTTCTTAAAAAGACTTTTCGAAGGAAATTTTACTTTCTGAGTACAGCAGAATTCTTCTTTTGAAATGACTGTGAGAGGCTTCCGAGTTTGCAGGTCAGTGAAACTGCTGACAGTGAAACTTAGGTTTTAAATTAAAATATTGACTAGGAACAAGTAGTTGAAGGGGAGGAGAAGGAAGCATTTGTCAGACAACCAAACATAAGATATTTTTAAGAAAATTATGTTCAGTTTTTGTTTTCAATATTTTACTTATGCATTTTAAGGCAAAGGCATGTCCTCCAGCAGTAGGACAATTGCCCAATTGTTTTCAGAATTGTTTTCTTTATGATAAAAAGACACCATTTTAAGAAAATCTTTAATCAGAAAAAAGCTGTGGAGCTGAACCTTTTGAATAAGAGGAGATCAATTCCAAAAATTATATCTAAGAGAGTCCTTATTCTGCCTTTTGGGCCAAAGGATTTGGTTCTGTTAAGGATGAAGTTGGAATCAGTCTATTATTTAGGTGAATTGATTTACCAAATGTTGGACTAAAGAAGTACTGATACATGATTTAGTGTGATACTTTTGCTCTTTTTTTAACTTTGTTAAGAAAGAAAAGCTCTGTTGGTTCATGTCCATTTTAGGGGCTCAGGACATGCTTGTTGTCCCATTTCCTTTCCATGCTTGAATTGGTCAGAAGTACATACACTCTGAGCAGCATATCATGGAGTGTGTGTACTGGGGAAATGTAGGCTTTTAGACTAAGTGTCTGGGTTTGATTTTGGTTTCATTTAGTTTCATTTTTAATGTGCAAAGAGAGGATAGCTACTGAAGGAATTAAGAGAATGTTGTTTTTATTCTGAACTTTGGCAGAAAATGGTGAGAGTGAGAGATCTGTTGCATAGTGGATTATTGGAGAAAGAGAGAAAAATATCCAGGGAAAAAATGTGTATCTGTAAGCATATGCTTTTAAGACAAAATTTTAAAATATAAATCATATTATTAATTTTAAACCTAGGATTCTCCAGGGTTTGGAGACTAAAGATTATTACCGTTATAAAGGGCTAATGTTGTGAACATATGAAAAAAGGACAGTAATGAGAAGGTTAAGTATCTGACTTCCAGGGCACATAAATGGAGCCTTAGCTTAAATGCAATTAATGTTTCTGGAGTTCTTATTGTAAAAGAAGATTAAAAACTCAGAGGAACAGAGTCCATAGCAAGGGAATACTGTCCTGTGTTGTGGCAAGGTAGCTACTTTACCAGACATTTAAAGCTGTTGTAAACACGTGAATGGGGAAATCTCATATCTCTCAAACTCCACAGTACTAGTGTCCTTTTGAAACATTTCATGGAAATGGACTTCCACATGAGAAGGGTGGTAAGCATGCAGCCGGAAAGTTGGCTCAATGCAACAAAGCAGGTGGAAAAATCACAGAATAATTAGGGTTAAAAGGGACCTCTGGAGGTCATCCAGTTCAACTACCCTGCCAAGGCAGGGTCACCTAGAACATATCCAGGTGGGTTTTGAATGTCTCCAGAGAGAGACTTCACAGCCTTCCTGGGCAGCCTTTTCCAGGGCTATGCCAGTCTTAATGTAAAGCAGTTCTTCCTCATGTTGTGATGGAGCTTCTTGTGTTTTAGTTTATGGTCATTGGTCCTTGTCCTGTTACTGAGCACTGTTGAGAAGAGTCTGGCACCATCCTCTTCACACCTGCTTGATTTATGTATTGATGCTGATGTAGAGTGCAGGATAGTTTTTTAGGTGACAAAATTCCCCTTAAGGAATATTTCTGGTCAGGTACAAAAGACTATTTCATCTTTTGAATAACTCCTCTCAAAGCACAGTTAACTTCTGTAAGGTGTCTTAGTCCTCCATTTTACTTCATCTAAATGCTGATATGATGAGTTCAGTATTGAGGATCTTACCTTCACACAGTGATTTTTTTTTCCCTGGCTTTTAATCCACCTAACTTTTCTAGTTAGAATACAAAATAGCATATGGATATGGGATATTTTCTTAATCAGATTTTTTTCAAATCCAGAATTGTGATTTTTACAAATGCGTGGATGAGCACTGGAAATGTGCACATGTTACTTTAGTCACAGAATTTAAGTATGGAAGAAAGCAGCTTGAAATAATTCTAAGGCAACTGTACTGCTACACTGTAGAAAGGGAATGTAGACAGAAGTACTCTAAGGAATAATTAATCTCTTCACTGTGTTCTCTAGTCAGTCAGATAAGACTATGTGGCCTCTCGTTAAGACTGACCAACATGTTAATTTTATTCTCTCCAATGTCAGTTACACATACTATTTTAAGAAAGTGATTTATGGATTCTGTTTAGTTTGCTATACCATGTGTTTTTTTAAATTTAAAATATATAGTAACTACTTATTTTGAGTACAATGGTTCTGTGTTTGATACTGCGAAACTCAGCTATCTTAAGACTGTTTTGAAGAGTTTATTTCAGATGTAGCAGAAAGACAGAGAGAAAGCAGAATGTACATATTAGACATTTTACTTTGTACATTACAGATTTTATTTTCCAATTATATTCTATTAGGATTTGGTATTTCTAAAAGTACATGAGTTATTTTACCAAAAAAACCCAAAAAACAAAACAAACACCTTTGGAGCACAGTAGCTCTTCAGCTCTAAGTGCTTTTCTGTTTCATACGTCTTTCAGAAAAAGCAAAAGCATAAACTGTTTGTCCCTTTAGGTTCCCAACTAATTGTAAATTCTCTTAGCCAATCTGTTCTCCTTTGCAAAGCTGGTTTCTAGTTGAACTGATTAAGTCTTCCTTTAGGTATGGATTTCACCCTAGCAATGTCATGGGGCCTTTTTTAGCCTGGACGCTCTTCTCTTTTCCAGTATTATTTGCATACCTAGTACAGTCCTGGAGTAGTTTTCTGGTTACCTTAGTCAGATGAGGAGCTGTGCAGGGAACTAAAGTGCCTTTCTAATTTGAGATCCCATTTTATGATTCTGTTCTGCCACTTTAATCAAGAGTGGATGTAGAACCACATATGCAGGATAAGGTCCAGCAATCTGTGTTTGTTTCTGGCTAGGCAGCAACATGGAGAACTAGCAAGTGAAAATGTAGAACTTTATTTGAAGTTTTGGAAAAAGTTGTTGAGGATTTTGTTCTTTGTTATTGCATTGTAGTCTTTCACAGTGTCTACTACTTAAGATTTATTGTGTTTAGAAGTAACATATACTTCTATATTAGATATACTTGGAGCACAGGGAGGTTAGGGGGTTAAATTTACTTTTGTAGAACACATTGCCCTCAAAGCAGAAAAGACAGTATTGAGAGAATGCTGATGGAGAAACATCCTCTTTGGTGAGGTGCCCATGTATAGCACTAATACGAAGTTAGAGTTGATATGTAAAATTAAAAACACTTCAGTAAGAGTATGAAGTTCACTTACATAGATTTTGTAGTTTCTCTAGTTTGGGGTTTTTTTCTGTCTCTGAAGTAAACCAGTAGCTTCTGTCAGCTTACCTAATATGTGCCACTGAAGACTTTTTGAACAGCTTTTTTATGTTCTAGACATAATTCCACTTTCTTAACTGATACTTTTCCTTTGTCTTAAGCATTGGGTTCCTTACAAGAGTTTATTAGCAGTGCAGAATGTTTACTTGCTGTTATTTTGGTGTTGTTTTCTTTCTTCTCTTTCTTCTCTTACCTGTCTGGAGCAATGCAGATTTCCCTGTCAGCTCTTTCTTCTGTCAGTGTTTTCAGCATCAGTGTTGCATAACTGCAATTAAAAATCTGATGAGAAAGTAGATTTTACTGCAAGGTATTATTTTTAGAAATAGCTTTGGAAGAGTCCAACTAGACATCACCTTGTCTTATAAAATTACTGAGAATTGCAGTCCTAAGACCACAAAGGGTGTTTTTTTAAAGGAATACTTGGAGAATGAGGCTCTTAAAACACAGAGAGACAGGAAATACCATTAGTTCTCCATCTGCTGCCATATTTATCATAACAGATTGTACCAGCCTTCATATGAGTCACTTGACTAATCATTTACTATTGCTGTCTAGCTGTGGTGTACAATTCATGTATCCATACATTAAGTACAGATCATAGCATCACAGGACAATTCAGGCTAGCAGGATGATCTTCTGGGGAGGTGTCCAGCCACAGCCACTGCCCAGAGCAGGCTCAGTACTGGGGTCAGACTGAGTTTCTTAGGGCTTCACCCAGCTGAGGTGTAAAACCCCTGAAGGCTGATACGGTCCAACTTCTCTGGGTCCTGATTGTATTGTTGTGTTGTCCTGGGCCTCACCTGCCACACTCTGTGAAGGGACTGGCTACATTTCTTGCATCCCTTCTGTTGGTATTGAGGGTACTCTTGAGTGCCCTCAAAACCATCCCTTTTCACAGCTGAACCATCTGCAGCCCTGCAGCCCCTCCATGCAAAATCAAGAATATTTTTGTCAAAAATACATAGTTGATATTTCCTGTAATTACTCCCTGTGTTTTGTGATCTTACTTCCTTTGCACTTTGCTTTACCTAGGCGGTGATGTCTTTTTAGATGAGGCATTTTTTAGAAAAACAGCTAATCAGTCCTATTCCTTTTCATTCCTGTAAAAAGAGTTGGTCTTTTCTTATTCATTTAAAAAAATGGTAGGAACTAGCAACCTCCACACAGGAACTTGAATATGCACCTCATGTAGAAAGGTTATCTGTCTGTTTAAAGTTAGGTATCAAATCAGTACCAGCATATACAAGGGTGGTGTTACCCTCAGAGTAATATTCTGTAAAGGTCTGGGGAAGATAAAATACCAATTTTTTTTAACTGTTTGCTCCATGGGGGTTTTAGGTGCTTCATTAAGATACATACTTCTAAAACTGTAATAGAATTATTCCTCTAAAAATGTTTATGAAACCATCCTTATTGTCACATCATACTTGTCACACCTGTTCTCAGTATGTGCTAAGAAGTACATTTTTTCCCCATAAAAATACCATGCTACAATTTATTCTTGAGCAGCTAGAAATGCTGTGGAAAACTGTTTCATGCCTTATCAGCAGCACTGTTAACTGAAAGTAATGCTTTAGAACTTGGGTACCAAAACTATCATAATACAATGCAATGATAAAGTTACATTTTGCTGTCTTTTCCCAGTCAGGCTTATTTGCTTTAGATTTGAAGACATAAATGAGGAGTAACATTTGCTCTATATAATTTCTGTGACAATTATGCAAGATACAACAACAGAGAATATTCATGACTAGTGCAAACAAAATTGACTAGAAGTTCAATTATATTGGTAAAAATACCATGAAAGGGTAAAAATATGTCACTTAATGAGAACTTCACTTAAGTTCTCTTCCATGGGTTGTACTTTCTTCGGGTTACACAAGCATTCAATATGTAGGTGTCTTAAAGAGCAGGATGTGTTTACCATCTTTTATTTATGAGTTGAGCAAATAACTTTTGTATTTGGAAACACATGTAATGGTTTTAACACTTTATTTAGACTATGCCAGCAAATCATATATTCTGCTAGCTTTCCCCATACACACACAAATATATAGATATATATATTTGCCATTTCACACACAGATTATTAGATCACTGGTATTCATTGCCAAACATCTCTTCAATTGCTTTGCAGTTTTGTGTGTGTTATTTGCACTGTGACACATTTATTTGAAATCACAGATAATTTTTTATATGTGATTTAAATGTATCAATATTCTTTTTCTTTGCTCAGAGTAATTTATTTTATAGTACCATGAATCAACTTGTTTAAGTTTAGTAAGTTAAGTAAAACAGATATGGCATGAAATAGGCAGACAGTAATTTAAAAGATTTGAAAGTGTTGAGCTAGTTAAATAAATAATTGGTAACACTGCTCATCTTTTTCTTTAGTGCCTGGTCAACCACTGAACTTCAAAGCAGAACCTGAGTCAGAAACAAGCATATTGCTTTCCTGGACACCTCCACGCTCTGATACCATTTCCAGCTATGAACTGGTTTACAAAGATGGGGAACACGGGGAGGAGGTAAGTGGCAAGATTGTACAGCTTTCAGATAACCTTTAGTGAGTCAGACATAAAATGCTGCAATGGTTTAAATTTCATGGATTAGCAAGTTTTTTAACACAATGCCTTGATGTTTAAGTCTTTGTTAAACCCAGCAGTTAGTCTAGGGACAGACTGAAAATGTGTAAACAGCTGAAAATGCTGTTGATGGTTACCAACAAGTGAAATTTCGCTGTAGACAGCAGTGAGTCCTCCACAGAAGTTTCATCCTGTTTGAGACATTGATTGTGTCTCTACAAGTGTGTTCCTCTAATAAGGCTTGAAAGCAAAAGTGTTTGGGTGCATGTATGGACCCGTTAAACTTTTTTTTTGGGTTACACTTGGACTTTGAAGTCTATTTTCAGCCTTAGATAATTTTTACACAGTGTTATAAAAGTTAGCTGTAGGTAAGTCTTTGTTCATGTGTTGTTGCCTGAAAAGCCCTTTATGCTTTGTATACAGCTATTTTTTCCTCAGTCAAGCAACATTTCTGGCTCTGAGTTCCACCTATTAAACTGTTGACTTCAAAAAATACTGTTCCTTAATGTGTGTTTGTCAAATTAATGCATTCATTTTTGGTTTGGTTTAATTTGGTTTTGTTATGATTCACTTTCTTAAATGTAAGTTTTTCTCAATGGGAATAACAGAATTTACAGTCCCTGAACACAATCAAGACTTCCTCTTATTATCCCTCTTTAGCAACGCGTTTCCACCGAACCTACTACATCTTACCGTCTGCAAGGCTTAAGACCAAACAGCCTCTACTTATTCCGTCTAGCTGCGCGTTCTTCTCAAGGCCTGGGTGCTTCAACAGCAGAAATCTCAGCAAGAACCATGCAGTCAAGTAGGTGTCTTTCCTTGCAAACTTTATTTCCTTGTCTTGCATTTCTGGAAGAGATTAATCTCAGTAGCACAGAAAGGCATCAAAAAAGCCAAAATGCAGCATTCATGCTGCTTAATACAGCAAAAGAATGCTTAACATGTGTATTTTTGAGGTGCATTGTGATCAACTTAATATGTGACTGGCTTTTATACAGTTTCAAAAACAACCTCTATAAACCAGTATCTAAGGAGGCAACATAATCCTGTCATAATAATATTTTATTTTATGTTCTAAGAAGGTAAATGTTGTATCATGCAATAGGTGTACCGTAATAGCAATCCTTCCCTCATCAAATTGCACCTACCCAGTCTGCATATTTCCTGCAATACTAGGTTGTTTCTGCAATATCTTCCTAAAGTACAAAAATCTGTGAAGTGGGTCACGTTGAATATTTCAGACTGTACCAAAAATTTCTTAACAACTCTTCTGTAGTAGCTAATCATTCTGACTTTGTTAAATTTTCTTAATCTAGCTTTTTACAGTGTTCAGTCTCTACATCTGTAGAAAAATAGTTTTCTCATTGGATGCTTATGGAAGCAGTATCATGAAACTTATCACATTTGCCTACAAATGAAATGTAAAAACTTGTCAGGGATTTATATATACAACTTAAAATATTTCAATTAAGACTTAACTAACATAATCAGATACTCAGAGATGATGTCCAGAAGTGTTACTTGTGCCTGATAAGTTATGGTTTCATGACAGTTTGCATTGCAATGTGTCATTTAAAAACTTAATTCAATTCTATTTGTATTTGTTTTAAATTAAATGACCTGTTCTTAACGTAACCCTATTCAAAACAGAAAATGCTGTTTCTCAATTGACATGAGTCTTTTTAATTTGCAGTCATGACAGATGTGATTACACAATCATTCCTTGCTAGTGTTATTTATTAATAACAGTTAATGTGACTGGAGACACACCTTTAACCAAAGCTAAATATGTTTCTGAAGCATTTCTAAGGCATTTGGAGTAAGACTGTTATATAACAAGGCTGGTTTTAGAGATGGTGGCAAGGCACCCTTTCATTTTAGTAATCTTAAATCAGTAATTTGATTAAGAAAAAGGCATTTACTTTTTCTGGGAGTCATTTCAATTATTTAGAAGGCACTTTCTCTTTTATT
>VWZD01003518.1:63776-98111 GCA_013396695.1 Sakesphorus luctuosus | reverse complement strand
TCTGCAATTTAATCCCATGTAGTCTGAGTGAAAATCTTTCCTTTTAGTAATGAATTTCATATTGCTAACAATTTGAAGGAAATTGGTTTAGAAATTGAATTTATAAATCAGCTGGTCAAACCACCTAAAATTGGACATGTTCAAAAGTAGAGTATTATTATTCCAATAAGAATCTACCTTTTTTTCATTGTTCAATGTAGTAAGATTTAGAATGAATAAAATTGAAGTCCGCTGTTCTTCCCCCTCCCTCCCCCCTCCAGATCTATTATTATTTTTGCATCATATATTTTCCAGAAATAATAAAGATTGTAAAATTAAACAGACCAGCACATGTACTTGTGGTACAAGCCTCTCAGTGTAGAATGATTGGGTATGATGTGTTAGCACCTTGAAATGAAGATATCTGACATATGATTGCATTGTGTGTTGGGTATTTAATAAAAAGAAAAATTGGATACTACAGATTCTCGGTCTATAGTCTTAGAGAAAAAGGATATTTATAGTTATATGGATAAACTTAGACTTTAGCAATGATAAATTTGTAAATGACTTTTCTATTTAATCAAAGGTAAGTTTGAGTTTGAACTAGTTAAATATGATTTGGTTCCCATACTGTAAAAAGTATTACACTAAATAATATATTTACTCTGAAACAGATTTTCTGTTCAACAAAAGGCTACAAAGTGTTCTGCAACATTCAGCTAAAAATTTATCAGAACATGAAAGCTAAGTTCAAAATCTTAGAACCAAGCCAAAATAAAAGCAGTATTGAGTACTAAATTTATTTTCTTTTTCATTGCATTTTTTATTTCTTTTAAAAATGAAAAGAAAACTCAATCTAATAAATTAATGGCTTTTGAAAATATTTAATTTTTTTAAAGATAGGAGTAAAAGGAGGAATTTTTTTTTATCCTTTGTTAGATCTCTTAAAATTTGTTTTCATAATTAATCAGGAAAATAGCCAATTAGACATTTTTCCTTGGAAGGGTTTTCATTTAAAAATAGATATAATAAAAATAATTACTTCAGTGGGAATATTCTGGTCTCTTACTGATTCTGTAGATTGCAGTTATTTCTACTGGACTCAAAACAATGGCAGAACTTCAGCTACCAGATTTGCAGAACAACTGCTCAGAAGGTAAAATTATTTAGCCAACAGCCTTGCAGAAAAGTCATCTCAGAGGACTTATGTTGATTCTTCCCTGTGCAAAATCAACTTGTGTGTCTTTTCCCACTCCACAAAAAAATGGAGTTTTCAAAAACTACACCTTTCATTAGGATAGACCATGCCCAGTGAAAAATTTGAGTTCTATTTCAGCTCTTCTCTGCACCTCTATATTTTTTAAGCTTGTCTTCTGTGTATCTCTGTAATTCCTTTATGTTATGCTGGGAACCCCAGGGAGTTTATTTTCCTTTTATTTCCTGACACACTAACTCACCATGAATCAGCCATATATGTGTTAAACCACAAACCATGAAATCACATTTTGGTGACCTGAATTCTCTGTTCTACAGCCAGGTGATTGATTATACACAAAAGTCTGAAAGTCTAACATTAAGAGAAGAGATGAAAAGCTCAGCTGCATGAGTAGATGAGCTGGCCATGAGGCTTTTTTGAGGATGTTGAGGAGAAAGTTATTTCTAGTGCTTTGGGAGATGCAACATTAATCACTTTTATGAGCATCAGACCAGTCATCTTTGTAAAGGCCAGTTTTCATACTTCTCCTTCTTTATTCAGTCAGCATCCCTTGAGATCCTCAGAGCATTTGCTATCTTTTTAGTGTCCTCATCTTTTTATTCAGAAATCAAAAGCAACAAATGGTCTAGATAGCTTTTATTTTACCCATAAATGATATTCAGTTTGCAGGAGTTACTTCTTTCTTTTACAGAACAGTTTTGGAAATCTAAACTAGGAATAAGAAACAGAAATAACTGCATTAGGCATTGAGAAATTAATATAATATTAGGATTTTGTTTTATAAAAGTATTTAGTCATAAAATTAAGTTACAAAGAATACAAAACCTCTTCATATGAAAAGAAATGAGGAGTGATTACTATGGCTATGATCACAATTGCCATATGGGACATTATACAGGAATTAAAACTGACTCGTTTGCTAGGGACCTTTGTGTAATGATTTTGGAAACAGATAACTTCATACTCTAATAGAATGAAAAAGAAGTTGACATTATGACATTGCCATAGAAAGGCACAGTAGGGTGGTTGATGCATTTGAAAAGCAACACATTCTCAGCACAAATCTGAGGGAAATTAGCTGAGTACAACAGAAGGTTGCATAGCATTCAATGGATAAGGATTTTTTTCTGGAACCTCAGTTTTCTCTGCTTGTGACTTCATTAAATAAGTTCCTCGGAAGCTGTTGAAAGTTGCTGACTCCATCTGACTTCACAGGCATGGATTAAGCCCTGAACAAATCAGATGGTAGTTGCCCTGTTGTGTTCAGCTGCAGCAGGGAGAAAGGAAGCCAATGCCATCCTATATTGTAGTGAATACATTGCTAATTTATAGGCAATATGCTTTTGTACTTCACAGCTCATTTAGGTTCCTGCCAGTGCAGCTTCCACTCTGTTATGGTTACAGGTCAGAGGAGGAAGCAAAAGCGATGAATATTCAAAATATTACATCATCTAAAGGGGTCACTGCTCATCTGGGGCAGGAAGTCAGAGAGATGGGTGGGTTTGCCATGGAGTCGGAGTTGCTCTGGGGTTTCAGCTGCCACTGGTAACCATCCCTGCTTTGCCAGCACAGCAGCAAACCAGAAGCTACTCCTTGCTGGACTGTGCAGGGATCAGAGCAGCCCACTGGGTCAGCTCTGCTCCAGATGCTGCCATGGTCTCACCTCCACTTGGAGCCTCTGGGGGGAGGGCGTAGGACCTCGGAAACTAGTTTGTCATCTCATTTGTTCTCCCCAGTCCTGTGGTCCAGCAGAGGAGCCTCCAGTATTTTGTTTTTTGTTTTGCCCTGGAGATTGGAGTTTGAGGGACATTAGGAGTGTTTCTCTCTCTGTTGTTGATTTGAACCTTTCTGTTGGTATTGTTGTTCTCACTATTTTTCCTTGGTAGTAAATTGTTATTGTTTCACTTATATCCCCCTTGGCAGTTCATTTTATTGGATTTCCCACCCCAATATTTGTCTTTAAATCAAGATGCACTCCTATATGATGTACCCATCTAATATCTCTTACAAAACCAAGATGTGCCCATCTCTTTATCACTCTCCTTCTTTCTGTTCTATCCATAATCAAAAATATGGAAAAACTAATTATTATCTATGCATATTTCCTTGCAGACACTTTAATGGTCAATGCTCTTCAATCCACCTGGTGGATAGCAGAGTAGGAGAGAGAAAGGGCCTGAATGTATTATTACAGAACTAGATAGCTTTCACTCTTCTACCACATCCAATCCAAGCCTCTTGCACCTGAGTTGTTCAGAACATTTGTTATTTTTTGTGATTGTGTCCATAAACTGTTTTCCTCCGATCTATATTATGGTTTTATCTATGCGTCTCTCCTTTTCTCCAATATTGTTTACAGCTCTTTTGTCCTCTCTTAGCTCTTCTCTGGGCAATATTTTGCAGTAAATACCAAGACTGAGTGAAGCATGTTTTGCCTCAGAGCCAGCAGAATCCACTGCACAGTACCAACAGCTGTATATTTTTGTTGTGTGTCTTTCTCCCTTTATTGGTATTCAAAACTCCTCCTCATTCGATGTTGTCTGCTAATTAATTATTATTCAATTTTCTCCCTCTCATCAGTCACTGATGGAGATATCAAACAAGGCTTGAGGTTGATCCCCACAGCTTCTCTAATATACACAACCCTCTCTCACCACAGGCACTACAGCTGACTATTGTGCTACAGGCTTTCTTAAGGTTTACAGTCCACAGGACAGCAGTTTTTGTTGGAAAAAAAGGTTTACAACTAAGACTTCATGTGTCACTCTGAAGATCATGCACAATTTAGCATTTTCTAAAAACAGTTTACTGAATGCTAAAATATTGAAAAATATATTTTGTTTTCAGAGAAATCTATCTAATGTCCTGCAGTAGAAAACCTTCTTGTTTATAAAATTTTCAGCTATATATGTTGGTAAGTACTATAATTATTTCTCTTAATCAGCCAGATTTCCCTCCTTGTTTGTTTGTTGTTTTTATTTCCCCTTTACTCCAAGTCTTGAAAGCACAGAGAGAAAAATGCCCCACCACAGCAACGCTTATCCAAAGTAGCTCTTAGGTTTTAAGTGAAGCAGGAATAATTATGGCCAATGTTTATCATTCATGGAAACTCCAGAAATTCCCACTTTACAGCTGGATACATTCACATATTTTTGAAGCTTAGGCCTAAGACATTAGGTTAAACTTCAAGTAAAGAATTGAAAGTGTAAGAGACAAAACTTAGTTCTAACATTATTTCAGTGTATTTTATTTGTGTTCAGTACTGTTCTCCTTCAGACTCATAAAATCTAAGAACAAAAGTTTGGAATTAGAACTGCAAATTTTTACCATTACAAGCATTGAATAGCAAAAATGAATGTTACATATTATATATTTTAAATTTAGACTTTATATGCTATTACTTCCCTTTTATTATTGTCTCAAATACAGTGTTCTAAATAATTCTTCACTTGATCCAAAATGTAAGTTTGTTATTGTGCTGGTTTTGACATGATAGAGTTAATTTTCTTCATTGTAGCTAATATGGGGCTATGGTTTAGATTTGCAATCAAAACAGTGTTGACAACACAGAGATACCTTCATTTTTATTAAGCAGGGCTTGCACAGATTCAAGGCCTTTTCTGCTGCTCACTCCACCCCACCAGTGGAGAAACTGGGGGTGCATAAGGAGTTGGGAAGAGAGACAGCCTGGACAGCTGACCATAACTGACCCTAGGGATATTCTATACCATGTGGTGCCATTCTTAGCATATAAAGCTGAGGGAAGAAGAAGGAGGAGAGGGGTATGTGCAGAGTAATGTCATTTATCTTCCCAAATAACCATTACACATGATGGCATGCTGCTTTCCTGACAGTACCAACTTATTGCTGAACACTTACCTGCCCAGGGGATGCAGTGAAAGAATTCCTTGTTTTGCTTTGATTGTGAGTGTGGCTTTTCCTTTACCTGTTAGACTGTCTTTATTTCAGCCCATGAGTTTTCACACTTTTCCCTTCCGATTCTCTCCCTGATCCTGCTGGGAGAGAGCGGCATGTAATTGCTGTCTGGGGAAAACCTCAACAGTTATTTTTTCTGTTCTTTTGTATTTATAAAGTTCACGTATTATGAAGTTTAGAGAATGTGGGAAAAGGGGTAGGCCATTTGGGAGGAATATAAGATTGCTGTGACAGTATGCAGGAACATAATGAGGAAGGCTATTTGGAAATAAATTTGTCAAGAGATGTCAAGGACACAAAAAAGGGCTTCTTCAAGTACAGCAGTAGCAAAAGGAAGACTAGGGAAAATATGGGCCTGCTGCTGAATGAGGTGAGTGCTCTGGTGACAGAGGATACAGAGAAGGTGGAATTACTGAATGCATTCTTTACTGCAAGGCCAGCTGTCAGAAAATGCAAACCCTGGAGACAAGAAAGTCTTGACACAGGAGGACTTACCCTTTGTCAGGAGGATAGGGTCAGAGATCATTTCTGCAAACTTGACACAAACAAATCCATGGGCCCTGATGGGATATCCCCACGAGTGCTGAGGGAGATGTCAGATGTTATTGCTAAACCACTCTTCATCATCTTTGAAAGGTCATGGGGAACAGGAAAGATTCCTGAGGACTGTAGGAAAGCTAATGTCATTCAAGCCTTCACAAAAGACAAAAAAGGACCCAGAAAACCTAGGCCAGTCAGCCCCACCAAAATCCCTGGAAAGGTGATAGAACAACTAATCCTGGATGCCATCTCTAAGGACGTAGGGGAAAAGAAGGTTATCAGGAATGTTCAACATGAATCCACCCAAGGGAAATCATGTTTGATGAATGTGAAAGCCTCCTATGATGGCATGACCAGCTGGGTAAATGAAGAAAAAGCAGTGGATGTTGTCTACCTGGACTTCAGCAAGACTTTTGACAGTCTCCCATAGGAGTGGCTGATAGACCAAAAGACTGAGCAGCCATTCAGACAGACCTGGACAGGCTGGAAAGATTGGCAGAGCGTTACACAGTGAAGTTCAGCAAAGGCAAACACGGGGTACTGCACCTGGGAAGAATAACCCCATGTACCAGTACAGGTCAGGAAGGCAGGTCTGTGTAGCAGGACCAGGGAGTCCTAGTCGACAATGAGTTAACCATGATCCAGCAGTGTGCTCTTGTGGCCAAGGAGGCCAGTGATAGCCTGAGGTGTATTAGGAAGACTGTGGCCAGCAAGTCGAGGTAGGGGATCCTGGCACTCTACTGTGTGGCCTGGTAAGGCCACATGTGGAGTACTGTATCCAGTTCTGGGCTCCCCACTTCAAGAAAGTCATCAAGGACTTCCACAGAGGGTCTGGTGAAGTGCTATGAAGATGACTGGGGGACTGGAGTACCTCTCTAATGAGGAAAGGATGAGGGAGCCAGGTGCGTTCAGCCTGGAGAAGAGATGACTGAGAGTGGATTTCTTCAATGCATACAAGTATTTTAGGGTAGATATCAAGATGATAGAGCCAGGTTCTTTTCCATGGTGACCAGTGACAGAACAAGGGCATTGGGTACAAGCTGAAACACAGGAGGGTCCATCCAAATACAAGGAAAAACTTCTTTACTTTGAAAGTGACAGAGCATAGGCTGCCCAGAGAGGCTGTGGAGTCTCCTCCTCTGGAGATACTCAAAACCTGCCANAAAGTTTGGAATTAGAACTGCAAATTTTTACCATTACAAGCATTGAATAGCAAAAATGAATGTTACATATTATATATTTTAAATTTAGACTTTATATGCTATTACTTCCCTTTTATTATTGTCTCAAATACAGTGTTCTAAATAATTCTTCACTTGATCCAAAATGTAAGTTTGTTATTGTGCTGGTTTTGACATGATAGAGTTAATTTTCTTCATTGTAGCTAATATGGGGCTATGGTTTAGATTTGCAATCAAAACAGTGTTGACAACACAGAGATACCTTCATTTTTATTAAGCAGTGCTTACACAGATTCAAGGCCTTTTCTGCTGCTCACTCCACCCCACCAGTGGAGAAACTGGGGGTGCATAAGGAGTTGGGAAGAGAGACAGCCTGGACAGCTGACCATAACTGACCCTAGGGATATTCTATACCATGTGGTGCCATTCTTAGCATATAAAGCTGAGGGAAGAAGAAGGAGGAGAGGGGTATGTGCAGAGTAATGTCATTTATCTTCCCAAATAACCATTACACATGATGGCATGCTGCTTTCCTGACAGTACCAACTTATTGCTGAACACTTACCTGCCCAGGGGATGCAGTGAAAGAATTCCTTGTTTTGCTTTGATTGTGAGTGTGGCTTTTCCTTTACCTGTTAGACTGTCTTTATTTCAGCCCATGAGTTTTCACACTTTTCCCTTCCTGATTCTCTCCCTGATCCTGCTGGGAGAGAGCGGCATGTAATTGCTGTCTGGGGAAAACCTCAACAGTTATTTTTTCTGTTCTTTTGTATTTATAAAGTTCACGTATTATGAAGTTTAGAGAATGTGGGAAAAGGGGTAGGCCATTTGGGAGGAATATAAGATTGCTGTGACAGTATGCAGGAACATAATGAGGAAGGCTATTTGGAAATAAATTTGTCAAGAGATGTCAAGGACACAAAAAAGGGCTTCTTCAAGTACAGCAGTAGCAAAAGGAAGACTAGGGAAAATATGGGCCTGCTGCTGAATGAGGTGAGTGCTCTGGTGACAGAGGATACAGAGAAGGTGGAATTACTGAATGCATTCTTTACTGCAAGGCCAGCTGTCAGAAAATGCAAACCCTGGAGACAAGAAAGTCTTGACACAGGAGGACTTACCCTTTGTCAGGAGGATAGGGTCAGAGATCATTTCTGCAAACTTGACACAAACAAATCCATGGGCCCTGATGGGATATCCCCACGAGTGCTGAGGGAGATGTCAGATGTTATTGCTAAACCACTCTTCATCATCTTTGAAAGGTCATGGGGAACAGGAAAGATTCCTGAGGACTGTAGGAAAGCTAATGTCATTCAAGCCTTCACAAAAGACAAAAAAGGACCCAGAAAACCTAGGCCAGTCAGCCCCACCAAAATCCCTGGAAAGGTGATAGAACAACTAATCCTGGATGCCATCTCTAAGGACGTAGGGGAAAAGAAGGTTATCAGGAATGTTCAACATGAATCCACCCAAGGGAAATCATGTTTGATGAATGTGAAAGCCTCCTATGATGGCATGACCAGCTGGGTAAATGAAGAAAAAGCAGTGGATGTTGTCTACCTGGACTTCAGCAAGACTTTTGACAGTCTCCCATAGGAGTGGCTGATAGACCAAAAGACTGAGCAGCCATTCAGACAGACCTGGACAGGCTGGAAAGATTGGCAGAGCGTTACACAGTGAAGTTCAGCAAAGGCAAACACGGGGTACTGCACCTGGGAAGAATAACCCCATGTACCAGTACAGGTCAGGAAGGCAGGTCTGTGTAGCAGGACCAGGGAGTCCTAGTCGACAATGAGTTAACCATGATCCAGCAGTGTGCTCTTGTGGCCAAGGAGGCCAGTGATAGCCTGAGGTGTATTAGGAAGACTGTGGCCAGCAAGTCGAGGTAGGGGATCCTGGCACTCTACTGTGTGGCCTGGTAAGGCCACATGTGGAGTACTGTATCCAGTTCTGGGCTCCCCACTTCAAGAAAGTCAAGGACTTCCACAGAGGGTCTGGTGAAGTGCTATGAAGATGACTGGGGGACTGGAGTACCTCTCTAATGAGGAAAGGATGAGGGAGCCAGGTGCGTTCAGCCTGGAGAAGAGATGACTGAGAGTGGATTTCTTCAATGCATACAAGGATTTTAGGGTAGATATCAAGATGATAGAGCCAGGTTCTTTTCCATGGTGACCAGTGACAGAACAAGGGCATTGGGTACAAGCTGAAACACAGGAGGGTCCATCCAAATACAAGGAAAAACTTCTTTACTTTGAAAGTGACAGAGCATAGGCTGCCCAGAGAGGCTGTGGAGTCTCCTCCTCTGGAGATACTCAAAACCTGCCAGAATATGATCCTGTTCAACCCACTCTAGGCAGACCTGCTTTAGAAGAAGGTTTGGACTAGATGATCTCCAGAGGTCCCTTCAAGCCCAAACTATTCTATGATTCTCTTTTTTTTATTTCTTTTACTTTTTTATATTGCTGCATGAATATTGAATAGCTGCATATATATAAAGGATTTTACTTTCCTTTTAAAGCTGTTTTCCATTTTGACCAAGATACATTGAAATGCTTTTTATCCCCACAGAGATGTACGAAAGTATGCAAAAAAGATAAGAGTAACTCAGAAAATTCCTGAGTCTAACAACCTTCACAGAAGATTTTTGGAGTAGAACATCTAGCTCTAACAAAAAGTGAGAGCTAGATAAGCCAACCCTGCCCATGGGGGAGGTTTTAAGATGTTTAGCACAATACTTCAAATACATGCAGCAAAGAGGTTAGAGTATGGGGATGGGGAGTTGTAGGGTTGGGAGTTCACTGATGAATGATTTTCCCATTGTAAGAGGTTGGGGGTTGTGCTTCCAGATAAAAGTGAAACACAGTCTTGGGTGCTGGAATAAAGTCAAAATCTTTTAACTTTATTCAGAGACTAGAAAAACCAAACTTCAACATGTTAACAGATGTAAAAGGGCTAGTTTGGCTGGGATAGAACCAGTTTCCCAGAATCATCATGGAGTGTACAAAATGCCCTGGTCCTACTACGCTGCATGCCATCAAGGAGCAGCTGCCCTAAACTGAGAGGGTATTTTCCATCTTTCTCCATGTCCCATTGCCCTGATGGCCTTGGTGCCAGCAGCAGCTGGCTTCACCTTTTCCCAGTTGTGACTTTCACTCAGATGTTCAGGGATGAGGTTGGAACTGGCTGCTGTAGAAACCAACAAAAACATTCATTAGGGAGCAGGGGAAGCAGCAGCTGAGTGGCTGCTGGAAAGGAGCCTGCATGAGGCTTACATGCCATTCCCTGAAGGCCAGAAGCAGCTGTGTGCAGGAAGAAAGGGGAGGACATTCCACAGATTTCATCTTACTCAGAGGAACATAGGCATTTTTAAGTGTTGGCTACTATGTGAATATTTAGGGCACATGTGTGATTTCCTACCATTCCTTTATGCAATAGTGTCCATATCCAACTGTGCCTCAACAGACATGAAAGTGAATAGGATTTCATATAGCTTAAAGACTGCAGCATCCAAAAATGATAGTGAAGGAAGAGAAAGTCTTGGCATCAACTTATGACATTGTCTCCAATATGAAATGAGCCCACTTTCCTTAGAGTAGTACTGCTGAAGTACCTCTCAGCACCTCTTCATCCTCTCAATGGTTCTTCACTTACCAGTGTTACTAATTTCTGTCACGTATCTGGAATTTGTCCTCATCAAACCTTATCTGAATTGATTGCTTAAAGTACATCAAAGACAGAAACTACTGCCTCCAAAATCTGACAGCAATTGTGAGGAATCTTACCTCTTTATTATCCTATTCAATGTGACACTGTCCAGTGTCATGTGAAAGAATAGCCACTGGGCTTCTAAGACTGGACATACATCTGTTAACCTTAGCTGTACTACAGAGGAGTAGAAGAGTGATACTTCCAACTGCTAGACAACCCTTATTACTAATACCAGAAGGAAATACTCATCCATACCTTCTAAAGGCTGATTTTATGGTGTTTATTATTCCTCAAAAGTCTTGGTGAAGACTGAGCCATTGTAGTTGAAAATAAACCCCATGCATGCTGAAAAAAACCCCTCTGGCCTGAATACATTGTAAGCGTATTTAAAGGCACACTGGTCACAGGGAAAAAGTGCTCTAGAATAAGGGCTTTGTCTGACACAGGACATAAAATCAGAGAAATGTTGAGGTTGGCAGGTACCTCTGAAGATTGTTGTCTTCAACCCTCTGTTAAAAGTATGGTCAGGCAGAGCAGATTGCTCAAGGCCATATCCAGATGGGGTTTTAATAGTTCCAAAGATGCAGCCTCCCAAGATTCCCTGGGAAAACTCTCAGGTAGATGGGAAGGATCACCTCCTTTGATCTGCTAGCAACACTCTTTCCAGTGCGCCTGAGAATATTGCTGGCCTTCTTTGCCATGACAGCATAATTCATAGCATCATAGAATCATAGAACCATAGAATGGTTTGGGCTGAAATGGACTTTATAGATCACCTAGTTCTAACATGCCTGCCATAGTCAGGAACACTTTTCAGTGGACTGGATTGCTCAGAGCCCCATTTGGCCTGACCCTGAACATTTCCAGGCATGGGGCAGCCACAGTTTCTCTGGGCAACCTGTGCCAGGGCCTGACTACCATCATAGAAAAGAAATTCTTCTTAATATCTAATCTAAACTTACTGTCAGTTTCCTCATTGTCCTGTCACTACATGCTCTTGTAAATAGTCCCTCTCCATCTTTCTTGTTGGCCCCCTTCAGGTATTTAAAGGACAAAATTAGGTTATTCTGAAAGCTTTCCTTGTTGTTCTGGCTCATGTTCAGCCTGTTGTCTACCAGGACCCTTAGGTTCTTCATTGCAGAGCTGCTTTCCAGTCTCAGCCTATACGAGTGCATCAGATTAATCCTCTGCAGGTGCAGGACTAGGCTTTTCCACAGTTTGATCTTCATAAAACTCCTGTCATATCCTTTCTCCAGCCTGCTGAGGTCCTTCTGAACCCTCTAATGTATTATTCACTCCTTCCAGTTTCATATAATTTGAAGAATTGCTGAAGGTGCACCCCGTACAAGGATCTAAGTAATTAGTGAAGATGTTATTCAGCAGTGGTCCCAACATGGACCCCAGTAATGCAACTAATGACAGACCTCTAACTGGAATTTGTGCCACTGATCACAGGTGTCTAAGCCTGGTTTCAACAAGCTTTCAGGCACTTTTCTCTTACCTAATCTTTACATCAGTTTATCCATGAGGATGTTATGAAAGACAGTGTTGCAAGACTCACTAACAGCAAATTAAACATTCACTGCTCACACAGTGAGCTGCTCACCTAGCTAAACTGATGAAATGGCTTTTTGCATTTCTGTTGGGAAATCTGTTCTGTGATTTCTTTAGACATGGCCTAGAAGCATAGTTCACACCTAACTTTTCAGAAGCTTCCCTCTAGATATTTGGCTTCATTTAAGCCTCATTTGTGCTTACTGCAAGTAAAATAAATCTTCTTCTTTTTTTTTTTCCTAGATGGCAACTGGGAGAACATAATCCTGGTTCAATTGTCAAAAAGCTGTACAGCTGCACAGGGAATTTACTTGGCTCACTAGCCTATTTTATTGCTCTATGACATTTAACAATGCAGTCAGGTGTGCAAGATTAAACAATAACTTTTGTTAACAGCTTTTCATACCAGCATTCTCTAATGCCTTTAGTCAGTTGGGACATTTACACCATCAAGGTTTGGAAAGACACTCACCCCTAAAACTCTTTGGGGTCTACTCAGATCCTTCACTTTGATTCTGGTCATAGTTTCCGACCACATAAAGTTTAATGTGGAAAATAATGTTACTCTCATCTTCAAGTTTCTAGTTATAATGTAAAAATATGCTGGGAACACAGGACCAATAACTCTTGATTAGCTCCTCTTTTCCTAAACAAACCAGAAATGATAATATTAAATACAGCAAGCTGTGCATGTGAAAAATGGTGCAGGTTTGGTACTCATGTGGTATATTATAATTAAATATCCTTTTAAATATTTTCACTGGAATAAACAGGGAATCATTGGTTTTATTTTGGGTGTTTTATTTTTCTGTTTATACTGGTAAAAAGATCTCAGTTCTTATTCACTTCCAACAGTGACACTGTTGTAAAAATCTGACTCCATTTCAAAAGGACAAGAGACTTGCTTATATTTTTAATAGCCCCCTATGCTTTATCTGTAATTTCATAAATTACAAGAGCAGACTTAAAAGCCAAATAAAAAAATCTAAAGCTTTTCATTTTTGACACCATTTTTAAAATCTCCCTGTCCATCTCACTGAGATGATGGTATAAGAGGGAGGCTTGCAGCATTCATTACATTAAAACCATGCCAGTTCAAGCTCTGTTCTTTTATAAGCTAGCTAAATATATTCTAAACTGCCTGTATCCGTCTGCCATCCTTGCACATTTTTAATGCCTTTTTAGCTGCTTGATTTATCTCCAAACCTGCAGATTGCCTTTATAAGAATTCCCATTGACTGAAGTGATACTTATTCATGTGAGCAGAGCTGATAAACTGCAGGCCTCACCATCACACAGAGCTGTGCTGATTATGATGCTACAGATTTTGCTTTCTTTCAGTGTGCAAAATAGGTTTAGAAATGCATTTCCCCTTCATCCCTCACAGGAACTCATAGCAGAGTGGCTGAGATCTGAAAACTGGCTTTTCAGGTGACAGTAAATCATTTTGAATGGTTTCTACTTCACCTGACATATCTTGATCTAGAAAGCCTTTGCCACAGTAATAGATGTTTTCAGCCCTGAGAGACTCAGGCATCAAGGTCTTGTCTTTTTTATGTAGTGCTTAGTGCAACATTCCCTATCTACCTGGATGGGTTCCTGAACAACCCTGGGAAAGCATTTAAGAAAAAATATATTAGTGTTGTACAACTTATATGAGCATTTTATTAATAAAGACATGATAGACCATTTCACTGAAGATTAAAATATATGCAAGCAAACAAAAATCTTGGTTCAAATCTGAGTCTGCTCCCTCACAGGCAAAATTCATTTGCAATGGGATTAATGGGCAGGAGGGAGAAAAGGAAACACTCTTTAGTCATCTGCTACTGTATCAGTGTCACAATATTGTGGTTCCTGAGTGTATGTAGCTCAAAAAGGAACTATGGTCTCTCATCCCAAACAAATGCATATTTGCCTCCTGGTTTTGTTTTCTCATCTTTAAGATTTCTGACATCCACAGTTAAACCTGTGTTAGGTGGCTCAGTGAATTAGCATAATAAATGGTAAACAAGCTAAGTTCTTGAACAACAAGTCACAATATCTCTTCTACATCTGAAATAAACCAAAATGATGATTTCAGTTTAGTTCTTTTACTACACCTAAGAAATGGAGAATAAGAATAATTGAGGTTCTACTTGCCCTGAGAAATCAGAATTAAGAATGTGTTTAACGTTTATATACCTTAAATTCAACAGTATATGGAAACAGAATTTGATTTCCAGCAATGGGATTTTTAATGGTTTCATATAACTCTTGTACAACTATAAACATCCTACTGTTCTCACAAGAAAGAAGATAAAGATAGAAAAATAAAAATAAAAAAACCAACAACAAAAAACCCCCCAAAACCAAAGACCAAACCAAATCAACAACAGTTCTTATGTCCTTTTTGACTAGGAATAAGCTGTAATATTTGCAATCTGAGTTCAAGTCTGAAAAGAGGATTTGCTGAACTGCAGGAAAGCTGAGGTGGAAATCAGAAAATGGAGCCAGCTGCTCAATGCTGTCTGTGCTCACCAAAGCCACGACTCAAACAAGCCAGAGAAGGATCCCAGTTTATTCAGTAGCTGCACTTTTTAAGGGAAACTCCTTGGTGGCATACAGTTAGTATTAACAGAGGTAAAAGAGATCACCTGAAGGATAAGTCTGTGGGAAGCCAACTTAAGTTCTTTTGAAAACCACAGTACTGCCTGCTCTTTTCCTCCTGACCTGTTTCAGTTTACTGCTATCCTTCTCACAAATGCTTTTGGCCAGTGTTTTCACTGCAGGGCTAAAGGCATCGCCAATATTGGTTGCTTCAAATCCACTCCCCAAGTGTAAGGGCGTTACACACCTAAACCAAAGTTACTAATTTCTCCTTTTACTTAAAAAGTAGGAAATACACCATGCTGCAACTGAGGAGCACTCTGACATATGCAGAGTTTTAAAAAGTTTAGCTTTTTTTGACTCTTGAAATAGAACTTTTGATTTTATAAATGTTTTACTCCTCTTTGATAGGAATAAATTCATATTCCTTTATACTTATATAAAAAGCAGTACTCTTATTACCTACTTTTGGGGCACTACAAACATATTTGAAAGAATGCTCCTCTAGTCTGTCTAAATCACTTATTGAAGTATTTTGAAGTGAATGAAGTATATTTTAAGGATCTCATTATCCAAATAGTAAAACAATACACTGAAGAATAGCCTATAAAATAGATTTCACTGTTGTTTACTATGCAGTCACGTCTTTTACGTGTAACTGGAGAGATGTAATTGCAAAAGGGAAATTCCCTCCTTTCAGTCTTTAGAGATTTTATTTTTAGTTGTATTGTGATCTGTTAATTTCTTTTCCTTTACAAGTCTCCTTAAAAAATTTCAGGAATGAAGGAAGTGGATAAATCTCACCTGTAGACATGAATATTTATAAAATCTATTTTCTGGAATAAATGTGTGTATTTACAGGTATATAAACTTTTCAGAATTATGTAAAGATATATGATATACCTATGATTTGGCACAGAAATTCCTTAGGTAGATTTTCTTTCCTTTGGAAAATATCTCCACTGGTTGTATTTTAATGCTAACAATGTTACCATCAGGGAGGTACACAATATGATTTGAAGATAACAGGTTTTTTACAAAAACTACTATGAAGACCATGACAATCTTTACTTGACAAGCAAGGTATACTGATGGACTAGCACCTTGAAGAAAATGTAGAAGTCGTGACTCACAGAAAGTTCAGATGACGAATGAAATTCACAAGTCTTGAGAAATTACGCAGACAAACAAGGTGACTGCTTGAGAACACAGACTTCCTTCTTGATAACCAATAAAAATTAAACTGCCTCCATGTTCCTAATGAGTGCAATAAGATGCATCACATTAGGGGTTCTAAATGCAGACAACTGTAATTTGTGATATCATTTACAGGCATAGCTGCTATTGCACTTAAATTAATGTTTTACTTTTTTTGGCCATTAGAACATGTAAATAGAGCATGATGACCACAGTAATATCTTTCATGTTAAGTGATTAGATTCAGATCTAATTAATGACCAGATTCAAATTTTACATTATCCTTATTTTCTTTTTTATTTTTTTAAACTAATTGGATACTAATGTAAAACCAGTTTTATTTATGAGTACTTGAAAAATCTAGAAATGCCCAGCTTATGCTTTGTGCTGTGTGTCTGAGTGTTTTGAATTTATTTCTGTTGCTAATGCATTTGGTGCAGACACTTGTTATAAAATCCTGGAAAAACATTGTTTACCACATTTTTTTTGAAGGATGTCAATACAAAAAGCTGCTGATTAGTTTGATTAGAAGTAAATTCAGTGTGATAATTCCCTTGTTATGGACTATGATCCCACAAATTCTTACTACTTGGTTCAGGCTTGATTAAATAGTGGGTAGTAACTAAGTTACACAACATAGCAAGAATGAACAGAACACTGATTCTTTGAACTGTTCTAATAATTCCTATAATATCTCTTTCTCATTTCCATTGTACTTATTTAAAAAAACTAAAATGAAAGGGGGTTAATGTTAAATTTTGAATTATTAAAAACAAAAAAAGCAATGTAGAAAGAGGAAAGGGCATTCTATTTCCATCATACATAACTGTAAAGCATTTATCTGTGGAGGTTAAGTCCTAGGTGCTAGGTAAATCCATAAGTACCCATGGAGTTTGTGGAGAAAGCCAGCCTCTCCTGAGAATATTTCAACTAGTAAGTTACAAGCAGCATCCGTTTCTTTACCAGCAATACAAAAATTTCAAGTTTCTGCGCTATTAAAGTTAGCACTTCTGTTAAACTAATGTTATAAATTAAACTGGATAAATCAGAGGAAAACCATTTTCTATAATTTTTCTAGCTGATACGGAAATTATACTTTCTACTTACATATTTTTGATTCACCTCTTTTTATTGAACAAAAAGTTCTAGTGTGTTTCCAAGTTACTTATACAATCAAAAAGCGGAGCATGTTAACACAAGATCTTCATTCCATGGATAATTTTGGTATTTTACATAACTTAATTATGAGATGTCTTCATTTTCAATATATTATTTGTGTTTTAATTGAAGTTGAATGTTATGTTTTTCCATTTGTGTTGCATTATTATTTTTACACTATTACATATCTTGCTTTTGTGGTTTAACCCCAGCCAGCAGCCCAGTGCCACACAACCACTTGTTCACTCCCCCACCAGCAGGACTGGGTAGAGAATTGGAAGGGTAAAAACCAGAAGACTATTGGGTTGAGAAAAAGACAGTTTAATTGGAAAAGTAAAGGCAGCATATACAAGCAAATAAAAACAAAGAATTAATTCACTACTTCCCACGGGCAGGCAGGTGTTCAGCCATCCTCAGGAGAGCAGGGCCCCATCATGCATAATGGCAACTTGGGAAGACAAACTCCATCAATCTAAATATCCCTCTTCCCTCCTTTCCCTCAGCTTTATATACTGAGCATGATGTCATATGGTTTGGAATATCCCTTTGGTCAGCTGGGGTCACCTGTCCTGGCTGTGTCTCCTCCCAACCTCCCATGCACTCCCAACTTCCTCGCCAGTGTGTCTGTACAAAAAGCAGAAAAGGCCTTGGCTCTGTGTAAACACTGCTCAGCAATAACACAAACATCTCTGTACTATCCACCATGTGTTCAGCACGAATCCAAAACATAGCCCCACACTAGACACTCTGAGTACATTAACTCTGTCACAGCTGAGAGCAGCACACTGATTCATAGTAATAAATTATAATACTCTAAACTATACATATTTGTTCAAATGTAAATCTTGCAAAATAATGAAAGGACAACCATTAGTGAATAGCAACTTTAGTATCTTTCCTTTCTCAAATAATTTTCAGCTTGTTCTATGAAAAATATGGTAATTAGATAAAACAAAGATATTATATGTCATTTTTTTGTAACAAAACTGTTTCATTATACCAAACAGTAAACACTGTCTGATATAGGAAACCTAATATATACAATCATTACCCAGCAGGAGCTGCCTTTTTTTTTTTGTTAATTAAAAATAAATACATATAAAATGTATTTAGTGAGATATTGAGATACATGTAGCATAGGAATACTGTAGAAAAAATACATAAGTAAACATGTATGTAAAGAAAAAATTGCAAGATACTATTTGTAATTCTTATGTTAAAGTTTAGTAAGCATTTTGTGATTCCCAAAGACATTTTTCAACTGTGACCATTTTGGTTTTAGCATATTTAATTATGAAATTCTGTGTTATCAGCAGGATTTCTTCCCCTTTGTCATTCCTCCCCCAAAGAGCTGCATATCCTTGCAGAGATGTCTGATTAAACTAAGAACGTGTTATAACTAATTTTTCCTTTCACAAGCATTCTGAGGAAAATTTTCACTTCAGTTATTTGAACTACATAAATATGGTATCAACTATTTTCCCTCAGCAGAAGACTAAAATATGAGAAGCAAAGAGAATACCTTTTTGCTAGTATCATTTTTACTTGTGCACTGGAATTGAGTTCAGGTAGGTCAGTCTGAGCATATTCAAAAAATATGGAGGAGGTAATTATAACTGTATGAATAGCTAGGATGATATGAACAGGTACAAAAGAAGTAGCCCTGTAAAACTTTTAAATACAGTTGACTAGTTTATTCTTTGTAGTCAGGACCAAATTTCCATAAATAACCTTCACTTCAGGTTCCTTAGGCTAGTATCAATCTCAGCTACCTTTAGAAATCTGAGACATTTTAAATGAATTAGCTGTTTGGTTTCCTTCAACAGTTAATAGAAAAATAACTTTTCAAATGTCTCTTCCAAATGTGTTTTTAGAAGAGAGGTGTCCCTCCTGAAACTCAATCTTTTTCCTCTTTGACCATGAGGATGCCTAGCTCACATGCAGACATCCAGCTGTTAAATGTCTAAGTAAAGAAGTTCATGTCCTTTTCCTCCTTGTCTTCTTGTCAGTTGTAACAATTTATCCAGATGCCAGTAAGCTTAAGTCCTGGAAACTTGTATATTGTCTGTACAGATTTATCTGGAAAAGGTGTTTAAAAGCAATAACTAGAGCATGGTGAACAGCCACACAAAGAAAAACTGCAGGTGTACATCTTATTCATTATTTACAAGGCTCATGGATTTCTCGTATGTAGTGAACTGAACTGTGACCTTCACTCATCTAGCCCTTTTAAAAAAGTCGGTATATCAATATATAAATAAATCAAATAATTGAATTAAAAATTGTGTTAGTTCTCTACTCTCTAGGTCTAATCCAGAGCTAAAACAATAATCACATCAAGTGGCAATTCTGAGAATATTAACCTTGTTCATCATAAACTAAATAAAAAGTCATTCCCATCTCATAAAATTTTATTCATTAGGATTGAAGTCATTATTCAGTTCCACCTTTTTATGGAACAGCTTTCCTCTTCTCCTCAGATAGGTAAAAACTTTTACTTTATTCATGTCAAAGCAAATTAATAGGTTGTTTTTTTTCTTTTTGCCTAAAAATAATGTATAATATTAAATAGTCATATCCAAAATCAAAACTATTTCTGTATCACAGGTAAGATATGATGGTTCAGCCTTTCAAACTAATTAAAGAACAAAACTGAAATGAAAAATGTACCAAAATAAATCTTTCCTAGGAAATTATTTAGATTTTGAAAAACTGACAGTTTCATGGGGAAAAAAAATGCTGGAAACATTCTGACATTTTTAAGTCATCTTTACTACACTTACTGTGTATATAATGTAACTGTATGTCTATTAGGAGGAAGATTATTTTCTTGTTCATGCTGGCACATTGACACTAAATTAGTAGGCATCACATTATTTTATTTGTCTTCCCCTTGTATAAACAATACACATCCATCTTCCTGCCCTCAAAAAAAAAAAAAAAAAGGAAGCAAAAACCAACCAACCAACCAAAAAGCCGTAAAAAGCCAATATTATTTTTATCTCTTTGCCTCTGCTGGCACTCAGAAGGAAAAGAATGTTCATCATTCCACATCATGGTGTCAGTCAAATACACAAAGGTCTTGAAGCTGTATTGGCACTTTCAACACTGACTCTGATTTACTTAAAAATTCAGTCCTGAGTAATAAATATATTCACAAAAGGGATGGATTCTTGGACAAAAAAAAAAATAAAAGAAAGCAGAAAAAGAGTTGATTTCTCATTAATAAGCATTTTCTGAACAAAGATGTCCGAGTAAAAGATTTTTTGTGTCATACAGCCACTAAGACATAAATGTCTCTTCTTTTGAGATAAAAGATAAATAGTCTTCATCTGTATGACAAACATTTCAAAAAGCTACATGTGAAAGCAAACAGAACCTGGACAAAATTCTGTGTAAAAACACAAAGATAAAGCATAATTCTTAATCTAAGTGTAGAAAAAGCAATAATAATGTGATTTGTAATTAAAAATAAAATGAACAATAAAATAAATCTACCGAAGAGAAATATAATGAATAAAAAAATCCAAACCAGCAATGCACACTCAACTCTGGACCTGACAGAGCAGACTTCGGGCTGTATGCCCTGGCAGCCAGGATTGCTAAGCATGTCCTGCATGGCATCAGGCAAAGCACTACCAACCAGTCAAGGGAGGTGATTATCCTGCTCTGCTCTGCACTGGTGTGGCCTCACCTTGAATATTGTGTCCAGTTTTGGGAACTGCAATACAAGAAAGATATTAAGCTATTGGAAAGTATCCAAAGGAGGTCAATAAAGATGGTGGAGGGCCTTGAGAGGAAACTGTATGAGGAGTGGTTGAGGTTACTTGGTCTACTCATGAAGAAGAGGAGACTGAGGGGAGACCTCATTGCAGTTACAACTACTTCATGAGGGGAAGAGGAGGGGCAGGCACTGATCTCTTCTCTGTGGTGACCAATGACAGGACCTGAGGGAATGACCTGAAGTTGTGTCAGGGGAAATTTAGGTTGGATGTTAGAAAAAGGTTCTTCACCCAAAGGGTGATTGGTTGCTGGAACAGGCTCCCCAGGGAAGTGGTCACAGCACCAAGCCTGACCAAATTCAAGAAGTGCTTGGATGATACTCTCAGGCACACAGTGTGTCTCTTGGGCATGGTCCTGTGCAGGGCTGAGGGTTGAACTCCATGATCCTTGTGGGTCCCTTCCAACTCAACATGTTATGTGATTCTGTTCTTTAAGAAATATAAAACCTGGCATGATCATTCTGGGGTTTTTTAGAGGGGAGAGGGAATTGAATGGAGGAAAGGTTTTGTTAATTTTTTTTTTACGATAAGGCTATTTTATTTGAATTTATAAAGTTGACTTTTATTTCAGATTCACTCACCCACACTGCTTTGCTGTGTCTAAAATCCAGTAACAGTAAAACTTTTATTGCAGATTATGCCAAACTATATGTCAGAGAGGTAAAGGGAATTTGAGACCTAATTTTCCCTTGAAACTTACTCAAAATAAAAATTAATGTATGATTCAAATGTTTCTTAATAAAAAAAAAGAAGGCTTCCAATGTCTTTTGGAGAGCATTAAAATTTTAAGCCTATTTGCAAGAAAAGCACAGAATGTACATGGCAGTATTGTGTATTATATGCTTGAAAAGAAATAAAGACAAAAAAGCGCGTCTTTTGACTCTCGGGGCCAGACAGTTGATTTAATTTCTACAAAAAGACTTTACACAGTTCCTTAGTGAGTGAAGTGTGTATCAGTTACACCAAACAATTGAAACATTGATTAATAATTGAAAAGGATGGTATTACTTGGGTGGGAAATGCACCACCACTTCCAATACTCTCCTGAAATCTGAGTTGCACTAAGAACTTTAAAAAACAGTGGGTTTTCTGCTATCATCTTATTACACATAACTCTGTTTGTGAATGATATATGGACAATTTAAAAATCCAAAAATTAAAATATCTCATCAATAAATCATTTAAGATTTCATATACTATCAAGAAGCTTTTGTCAAATATGCATCTAATCACTAAATCAATAAAACAGATGTATGGAAAATCTTTTTAGATCTATGTCTGCTGCCTTTTTTTATTGGTCAGAATGATTCTTAGAGCAAAATATTTCATGGAAAATGTTAAGGCAGAATGCACACAGGAAGAGATTTTCTCACACCATGAAATCTTATTATTTAAATAATTCCTATCATGTTATTTCCTGATCACATTATAAACTCAGTGACACAGAATTTACTCTGCTTCCTGCTTTTTCTTCAGATGTGCAAAGTAATACTACAAAGATCTTGTGTGTTTCTTGGGTTTTTCTTTGTAGGAATAAGGGGTAAATTCAAACCAATGATGCCATATTATTTTATAAAGTCATGTCATTATAAAAGTAATTTTAAAAAAGATAAGGATAGTTTATTGTATCCAAATAGAATTAACCAAGGATTAAGTTTTGACATGTAACAGTGTGATCTCTAAGGTGTTGGCTATTACTCATTATAAAACAAAGATATAGTCATTAATATCTAAAGGAATGCTTTGCACATTAACATTCATTTCTGGAAGTTGAGAAATCTAATGCTGATGTTTTCTGACAGGAATATACGAGCTGATATTTATTTTTAGAAGGGACTGGGGCAACAGGCTCTAGGTGGCCCTGTTTGAGCAAAGTGTCACCTGTAAATGAATATTTCAACATCAACTATTCTGTCATTATGTGAACAGTTTTATTTTAGAGACCAGGATGAATTTTTCCTCTCTTTTTCTACCTCATTGACAACTATTCATGAGCCATCACTGGCTCCCCCACCTTCATTACTGGGTTGCTTGCTGCCAGATCCTTGTGCACAGGGCACCAATTTTTCATCACAGGAACTGATAAGCCAGATGTGGAAATCCACCTGCAAGAACACAAGAAGATACCAAACATCTGCAAAGCAACCTGCCTGCTTTGGGCATCATCCTTCCTGACTGAGTGGCCCAGGGTAGGTTGGAGCCCAGCAGGTAACCCTTCAGGAAATGTTTTGTTCCCCTTTCCCGCAGCTCGTTCCCATCTGCCCAGTTGCAAGGACCTGTGGGTCCTGTACAGGGCCTATCTGGAACAGCCCCTGTCTGTTTTCATCTGGTCCAGCAATGGGGTGGAATAGTGGACAGTGAGCTGAGCATGAGCCAGAACGGTGCCCCACCCTTTAGCAAAGCAGTCCAAGGGTATGTTGAGCTGCAAGAGGAAGGGTCTTGGCAGTAAGACTCAAAAGACTGTTTGAAATTGAATCTGCCAAGGGATGTCACAAGCAAAAAGGACTTCTCTAAATGTCTGACAAAGAGAACACTAGGGAAAATGTAAGCCCATTGCTGAATAGGGCAGGAGATATGTTGCCTTTGTTTCAGCGATAAGCCAGAAGCTTGTGACCTTCCAAGAAGATATCAAAACATCTTGCAAAGCAGGTTTTTGCCCTTTTGGGTATCTACTGCCCTGGCTGAGTGCTTCTTGGAATACAGTGACATCATGGCATATGATTGTGACACTTCCCCAATCTTGCTGCTTTCAGCAGCCACAATTGCTCTCCCCTGGCCCTCTGTTCAGGACTCCCGTGAGCACACACACAAGGTGAGCAGGCTCCAGGAGGATCATGGTCTTGCTCTTTAAGCTTTGGCTTGGTAAAGAGCAGCAGCTCTATGCACTGAGAAAAAGCAGCCTCGTCTAAGCTCCTCTCCAATCTGCCCCGTTGTGTATACCTGTGCGTCCTGAACAGGAGCAGTCCTGGGGCTGTGAGTGCCAGGAGGGGGCTGAGGCCATCCAGCACTGAAGGCTCTCAGCAAGTTTCTGCCCTTCCCACTGCGTCCTTCAGGTACCCTGTGCTAAACTGGGTCATATCTGGGAGACACTGCTGGGGCTCTGGGGTCTTAGGCACAGTAGCTCTTTCTCCAGGAGTTCCTGACAGTTCGCAAGAGCCTACCCCAGGCCTCTCACCCATCTAGCCTGAGCCCGGGAGAGGTGTGAAGGAGACTGGGACTTTCCTTCCTGCTCTCCCCCCTCTCTGCCTCCAAAGGGTCTGCCCAACCTCCTTTAAAGTCCCAGTGGGGACCTTTCCACATCGGCTCTCCTTGCCCAGGCCCCTTTGCCCAAGTGTGCCCTTCCCTGGTCCACAGGCAGGTTTCCCCAGCCCCTCAACATCCAGTGGGGGCTGCTTGCCTGAGAGAAGTAAGGGTGGAAGGCAGGGGTGTAGGGCTGCCTTTGGGGCTGACTGGCCCACAGGGCAACTGGTGTGGTTGCTGTTGCTGCTGCTGCTACTTTGAAGGGCAGAAAGTGACTCTGTCAGGAGACTGTTACCTTTCCTATCCACAGCTTGCTTGGGCTTTCCCTTTTTTTTCCCTCTCCAAACACCAGAGAAAGCCAGGCACATAGGCACTGTTCATGTCTCCCTAGGCAGGACCAGGAGCGGGCCACCAAAGTAGCCCTGAAGGAGACACTCTGCTACAAGGGCCAGCATGAGCCAGCAGCTGCCAGCAGGACCATCAGAGATGGCAGCAGCAGACGGCAAATGTCCCATCTGCCTTGGTGACCTTGAAAATGCCACCCACTTAGAGATGTGCCAGCATCACTTTTGCTTCATCTGCATCCAGGAATGGGCCAAACTGACAGAGACCTGCCCACTCTGCAAGCAGCCCTTCGAGAGGCTGCTGCACACCATGACAGTGGATGGAAACTACAAGGAATACGTGGTTGGCCGGTCTGCCTGCTGCCGAAGGAAGGCAGCCAGGAGATGGAGAAGATCCCCACAGCAGTGCTACAACCTGCATCAGAGGCCCACTGACAACCAGCCCTCCACAAGCCAGAGCACACCCCCGCAACAGCACAACAACCCACATCACAGACCTGTTGATACCCAGCCCCTCGTGGGGAGACAGGGAACTATGGATACCAACTGAATGCAGAGGGATCCAGCACCCATGGGGCCCTCCAATGCCACTTCCCAGCAGGCTCCTGCAGCCAGCATTTCTCATGAGGGAACAGCACTGAGCACAGGGGAGCATCTGTCCGGCCCTGCTGCTGCAACTGCTATCTGGTGCAGCAGCAGGGCTGCTGTGGCCCCTGTGGAAGCCTAACCTCTTTCATCTGCAATAAACAGTCCATGTGCTTTCAATTTCAAGACGTATGATGATTTCAGTCATTCTTAACTGCTGCAACAGGTGTTTCTCTCCTGCTTTCCCTGCTTCCCATTTCCAAGCACCAGCTCAGGGGTGTGCAAGGTCTTTGACCAGCAGTTGCTCCTGCTGATGCCTCTGTAACCAAATGTTTCTGGCCATTCTTTAGGCACTGCTCTTGATCTACCTCTGATAGCAGCAGCAGCCATGGAAACTCCCCCCACTCAAATCCCCATGGCTGGGGCTGGCAGGCAGGAAGAGGATTTTGTGTTCTTATGGCTAAATGCTTTCTGCATCACAAAACCCATCCCAAGGGAATGAAGACTTTTGGTGATCCACATGCCTTGGTTTGATCTCACTTAGGAGGGCAAAGCTCCGAACCTCAAGCATCCTGCATTATCAGGAGCCACCCTGAAAGTCAGCTTGCAAGCTGACTTGCAAGCAAAGCACATCTTTTCCACAGGCAAAGTTCTAGAGGAATGGGAGTTCAGGAGCAGTGTTGGAGAGCCTGTATTGAAGAGGAAGCCTGGACAGTCTATTGCCAACAAGAAGTTGGGGCTAAATCCCCAAGAAGTAGCTTTGGCTACTCTTGTCACCATGAGAAGTCACACACAGATACAGAGATGCCAAGAAGCCCAGAACAACAAGGTTTAAGAAAGAATCAATCCACAAACTACCCAATATCATCTTTATTTATGAGACACTGTTGAGGGATGGAAATGTGGCAGCGATGACACAGAAATTAAACTGTAAACCACAAGGAGATGCAAGGCACAATTCTCCTTGGTTTGCACATACAAGGCTTCCCAAGACATGCTCAGCATTGGCACTAACCTGGCCACTCGTAGTGACCAAGTCTGAAGCAAGCGGTTCCTATGGTTTTGTCTGGTCCAGCAATAGGCCATCTCCTCCACTCTCCAAGCCAGGGTTAAGGTTAGGCTTAGGCTTAGGCTTAGAGTTAGGCTTAGGCTTAGGTTTAGGTTTAGGCTTAGGCTTAGGTTTAGGTTTAGGCTTAGACTTAGGTTTAGGTTTAGGCTTAGATTTAGGCTTAGGTTTAGGCTTAGGTTTAGGTTTAGGCTTAGGCTTAGGCTTAGGCTTAGAGTTGGGGGAGTGAGGGCAGCTTGGTCTTGGAGGCAAAGTCACATGGAGATATGATGGTTTGTTGATGGAAAGGTGCCAAAAGTCCAGGCCCAGAGGAGATCTCTGCAGCAGTACTCCAACTTGCATGTGGAGAAGGTGGTAGCAGGTTCTTTGCAGCAGTGCGTGGTAGTAGGATGAGAGGCAGGTAGCCTCACCTGAAAAGAGACAAGTATACACTGCATGGAATGGGCAACCTTCATCCCTCTGGGGATTTTTCACAATGGAGCAGCGTGCCTAGAGAGGCTGTTCTAGCTGCATCCTTGGGGCTTTTTGAGACCTGGGTTGGGAAAGCCCTCAACCAAATCATCATGCCTTCTGGCTGATGATGCTTTGAGGAAGCGTCTTCACTGGGGACCTCCTGGTATCCTTTTCAACCTGAATATTACTGTGTGCCTGTAATTTTCCTTTTTCTGTGATGTTTTCTCTCACATCTAGGTGGAGCTAGATGGAGATATTATAAAATAAAATATTTATTTAACCTATAATACAAGTACACTGAAAGGGACATAGTGGTTTAGATTCATGCACTTCTAGCCAAGACTTAATTTTCTACAGTGTTCACTATTAATTGACTAAGGAAGAATAAAAACAGACATGATATTTAGCCCTCAGGTTTTCCAGGCTTCCATTGTTCTCTGCTGTGAGACTTTTTAAGCATGATATAATTTGTTACTTAGTAACTCTACAATGGGTACCTCTGAAAAATATTTTCCCATCATTCCTGAATTCTGGCAACCATAATGTAAGTCATTTGAAGGAAAGCCTCCTTCAGTTGATTTGAATCTGCCCCTAATTATATTTTGGGTGGCCTCATTTCTATATCAAAATATGTTATTATAAGCTGATTGCTATACTTGATCTCCAGCCACTCATGTCCTGCCCTAATGCTTATTGAATGTAATTACTCTAGATGTATTTATTTGAATATACAACTAGCAAAGAACTGTACAGTTCAGTTTCAGAAATGGCTGAGGGAGCTGGGGTTGCTTAGCCTGGAGAAAAGGAGAGTCAGGGCAGAACTTATCTCCACAACTACCTGACAGGAGGTTTTAGCAAGCTGGAGGTTGGTCTCTTCTCCCAGGCAACTAGTGACAGGATGAGAAGATATATTCTCAAGATGCTCCAGGGGAGCTTAAGGTTGCACATCAGGAAGAATTTCTTCATGGAAAGGATTGTTAAGCACTCGAATGGACTTCAGGAGAGGTGGTGGAGCCACCATCCCTGGAGGTGTTCAAGCAATGACTGGACAAGGCACTTAGTGCAATGGTCTAGTGATGGCAGTGATTGGTCAGAGATTGGACTCAATGATCATGGAGGTCTTTTCCAACCTTAATGGTAAGACAGTAGACTCCTAGTGATACAATCAGCATATGGTTATGCTTCTTGATAAGAATGCTCAAATGACTGTTCTTTACACGTATGATCATGGAAGAGTACTGGCATTTTTGTGTACAGGTCTCTCAATCTGCAACAGGTTAACTAACAATTCAAATGCTATTATCAGTTACACAAAGAAACTTCTTGTAGTGGCCTTGTTTCTCACCTTTTCATTTTTTTTCTTTTTTTTCATTTAGAAAATAGAGCAAAATCTTTTGAAGTAAGAAAAATCAAGTTAGATTATATAAATCTGTTCTTGGAATCATGGAAGATTCCCAGAAGCATCTTTTTCTCCAACATTTTGTGGGAAAGGGACACTAGATGAGTTTTTCTAGCACCCTTTCCAATTGCACTTGGAAAACTCTGAGGAAGTTGTTCCAGTGAATGATTACTGTAAAGAGTCTCTCCCAGTGCAACTTGTATTCATTGCTTTTGTCTTCTATGGATGGTTTCTTGTGAAAAGAGAGCTTCCTCTTTGCATAACTGCCAAGTGGTGGAATACTGTGATGACCTCCCCCATGAGCCTTCAGTCTTTCCTGCTGGTCAGGTTCTCCAGTGCTTTTATCATCTTTGTGACCCTCCTTTGGACCCTCTCCAGTCTGTTTGCATCTTTTTTGAATTGTGAAAACCAGAACTGAACATGATACTGCAGGTGAGGCCTGACAAATGCTGATTGAAGAGGAAAGATCACGACTCTACCTCTGCTAGTAATATCCTGTGAATGCAGTCCAGGAAGTTTGTTCATCTGACTCATCCATGTTAGCCCCCCAAAAAATCCAAAAAATAGTGATCAGCTTATCATTTTATTTAATGTTAGAAAGAGTTATCAATTTTGGTCCAGCTACTTTTCTTACTATGCTAACTTCTCTCCCTTTCATTTATCTGAGACACTGAAATTATAAAGACAGGTTCCATCATTATGCTAGAAGGTCTAGGCAGCTCGTCTGTACTATGGTTATTCTTACAATATTAAACTGGCTCGAACAGCTGTGACTAAATGCAATTTTGTAGAAGCCAAAATGTTTCTTGAGAGGCATATTGGTTTCAATAAATTTTTCAAAGGAAATGTTTCTGCAGTCCAGAGCTCCCTGGTCACCTCTAATGAGAAAGAGAGAGAAAAAGAGATGAATGAAACCTCTCAGGTATTATATTGAAAAAAATCAATTTTTGACAGAGTTCCATTGTCAGAAGAACATTTGTGGCCATTCCAATGTGGAATAGAAATAAAGTTTGAGGTTTTAAAAATTCTTTTTCTGCCAAGCTCTCTACCACATCTGATGATTCTTACTGAGAACTATCATTTCCACAATATTATATCAGTTCGTGGTCTTTATGCTACGGGTTTTCTCGAGACACAAAGAATTATCTATATTTTCAAATCTGTAACCAAAACTATAAAATAACTGAAAATGAGTACAGAAAATAAACTATGACTTTCATATTACAGGTTATGTATATATGTCTGTTGGCAAGAAAACAGCATTATAACCTTTGGTAGATGCTCCATTCTGGAGTTCACTTCAATCTCTAATAAAAAAAAAAAAAGTAAAGTTCCCCAGGGCAAGATTTATGTCCACCATTACCTAGAAAAAAAATATAATTGAACAATTTTGCAACAATATGCAGAAGAATATTTCCACTTGAATGATATAATAAATCCTTTTGATTTCAAGATTCACATGGACCCTTACAAGCACAGAGGATTTGACAGGCTGCAACAAAGTAAACTGAAGAACTTGAACACGGTCCTTGCAAAACCACTCCATAGTTTTTATTTGAATGAGTGTGGAGACTATGCAAGTCTCTGCTAGCTGAAGAACGGCAAATGTTTTGCCCACCTTCCAAAAAGAGAGAAACTGACTAATTTGGGAAATGGGACACGGGTCTGTTTCATTAAGTACAGCAGTAAATTGCCTCAGATCAACCTGATTATCTTCTGTGATAAACAGATTAGAACCATGATTGGAAAAAGAGCAGGCAATGTCATTTACCTCATGTGACTGAAGGGAGAGCAGGCGATACCATTAAACCTCCACTGTCAAATTGTCAACAGAGGCTCCTACAGTATTGTATCCTAGTAAGCATGGACCATTGAAGGTTTAGATTGATGGACCAGATGGCTGCACTATCCATCTCTTTGGATGACTGCACTCAGAGGGTAGTGGTTGATGAGTTCTACTCTGCCCAGAGACCAGTTGCAAGTGGACTAATGCAGAGGTCTACCCTGTGGGACCCATCATGTTTAACAACTTCATAATTAATGAGGTGATGGAGCGCAATCTCTTCAAGTTTGCAGGTGACACCAAACTGCAGTAACCTGTCAATATGCTTGAGGGTTAGGGTAAAGGGATCTAGACAGGATAGAAGAATGGCCCATGAGGAACCTCACAAATTACAAGGACAAATTAAAAACGTTACACCTGGGAAGGAAGAGCTCCTTGCTATGGCACAGAGGACTGACGACTGGTGAGCAGTTCTGCAGAAAAGCCTCTGAGGCTCTTGCTAACAGCAAGCAGTGCATGAGCCAGCTGTGCTCTAGCACCAAAGTGATCCAGCAATGTTCTAGGCTCTATTACCAGGAGCTGAGACAACACACAGAGGGACTGACATTCAGTTTTGTTCAGTTCAATGCAGCCAAGATATTACTGAAGAGGAAGAAGCTTAAAGATAGAGCAAAATATTAATAGCTTTCACCTTATAAAGATTAGGAAAGAGCCAGAGTGTAATCTGCACATGGCTGGTCAGTCACCACTGGGGATAATACCACATGCCATGCTTAACTAGCTCTATAATTCCATACTCACTGCTTTATAGTGAGAGTGTAAGGCCCCCAAACTGATAAGGGTGAAATTGTTCCATAAAAATGGTATTACTGCAAAAGATAACTTTGTCTGGGAAATGGCACTAATGGGATTAATGAAGGAAAAATTGTGAGAAATATTTTGTGCTCCATTTCTAGCAGGCAACTGGGACTTGATATTGTGACATCACTGCACAGACTCCCCACCACCCCTCATGGAAGTATTTCGGCGTTCTCTTCCAGTATGTGGGCTGCAGCAGGATCTGCAGGGAGTGAGGCGCTGGCACAGATGGCACATGCAATCCTGCAGCCAGGATTCTTCTGTACATACTACTCTTAAGGATCATGCTTTGAATTAAATTATTTTGATATGAGTGTGGGGAGTGAGGAGGAGGACTAGCTCTAAGCAAAATTCATGCTCCCAGTGTAGCTCAACTTTGTGCAGGACAGTAAGAAACTAAAGAAAAACAAAAATAATGTGAAAACTTATAGTGTAATTATGCTAATGCATAACTTCAAAGACCTGTTTGTAAGTTTATGTAGAATGGTTATGAAGTATGCAAAAATAAATGGGAAGTTAGCTGCTTCACTCCCTTTTCTGAAAATATACTCGTTTCATTATCCACTTTTTTTCCCCTCCACAGCACATTTTATAGCCAAAGTATCATTGCATTAAGAATTTTAGCCTCATCTGTGTAATGCTAATAGCACAAAGGCAGGTTTGCTTAACTAACCATACAGGAATGGGATTGCTGCAGAAATGGATCCACTTGTTAAAATAATAATAAAAAAATGTATCTGATATTATACTGTCAGCCAGAAACTTATTTTTTGTTAATGCAAAGCTTTATTATCTCAACTAAACAGACATATGTCATTAATTCAAGAGAAAACATCCTAACAATCTTCTACCTCACAATGTTCATATTGAGCTGGGGGGTGTGGAACACTTATTGAAATAATTTAACAGGACTTCAGTCGACACAATAAAAAAATTATCCTGTATGGCATTTTTACTTTTTTTCTTTTTGAAGAGAAAATCAAAAATTTTCAGTGGCCCCCAAATAGTTTTTCAAAGTCCTGACACAGGATTAAACTAGAAGTACAACATTGTTGCAATATCTTCCCTGCTGCTAGTGGCAATTCAAGGCACAGAGAGAGGGAATGAAGATTTTCTTATTGTAAAGCGATCTTTTCATTAGGATGAAATGGTTAAAACACTTTTAACTGCACTAATTGACATAAGCTCTGCATCTTGGATGTTATGGACAATTTTAATCTTTTCAAGTTGTATAGATTGGTTTGTCTTTAAACAAACGAAGAATCAAAGCAATTAGTCCTTTAGCAAAATAATGAAACAAATTAGAAAACACATCCAAATTTTTCCAAATATTTTCTGACTTTATAATAGTGATGTAATCCATATTTAAGCAGTTAGGCAACTTCTTACCTATGAAAAGAATTTATGCTTTTTTTAAACCTGCTACATAGTTTTTAGCAAGTGCTTGATGTTTGTAAACAAAAGTCGGATTCATGTGGACAATTTACTATAAAGCTCTATAAATCATAACATTTATATTTGCCATTAAGAATATTCTAATCATCCTGGAGATGATGTCTTTTGTATTTTCTTCATTTTTTCCAGTTTGGGTTTGTAGTTTCTAATAACATTTTAGAAACAAACCAAACCAAACCAAAACCAAAACCAAAACCAAGCCCCACCCTCAGGTCTCAGAAGAAGTAGTCCACAAGAAAGAAAATATTTTTAACAATACATGTATATTATGAAATCATATAGGATCCTCTTTCAAGTGCAAAAGAAGAAATTTATCTTATTAGTGGTCACAAAAGGAGCTTTTTGCTTTATTAAAAGCATCTACTAATTCTGGGCAGATTTTAAATATGGCTGAAATATGTAAATTGTAAATAGTGTTTCTTGTTCTAAATTATGGGATCAATTACAGGTCATGGGTCTAAGCAAAAAAATACACAGAAGGGCTGACATAGATTAGCAAACAAGCACTAACTATAAATAGATCATTGTGATATGAGCTCTGAAATATTACAGTAGATTAGGAAAGAAAAGTTACAAAAGCCAGTAGTCTCCAATGAATTTCATAAAAGGAGTAAAAACAAAATTAACTAATTTTGTTTTCTATGGGAGGGTCAGTTTTCGGTTACAAAAAATAGTTTCTTTGAATCAAAAATTACAAGGCATTAGAAAGAAGAGAGAGATTCTAATGGCACCATGTGGTCTAAAATTGTTAAAGGTATTCGCACTGGTTAATTATTGAACTATGTTCAGTTGTGTTTTTACAAGAGAAAAGCAGTGACCAAATGCATTTCAAGATGATATTGGGGGAATCAGGAGCATGCTATGCTTGTAAAGTGTCACTTCAGAATGCATTTTTTTAAGCATGTCAAAATCAATTAATTATATTTGGCAGTGTTCTTTTTCTATTTGCCAGTCATTTAAAATATGTTTATAAAATGGTTTAGATAAATGGTTTCTATCAAAAGTTAGATTTTCTTTTCTTGAGACAGATTTTGCTCACATCATTCTTCTTACCTAGCACAAATATTTAATAAAAATTTATACAAAATATGTTGTAATGGAATACAAATAAAATATACAGGGAACAAAATTAGGATGGTCCAAGTTCCTGCAACAGGTAATCAGAAAGCTATGAACTTTTGAGAAAAATTAAAATAGAAACCAAAACATTGGGCACTTGCAACGTTAATACAGACCTGCAAATTTCTAAGCACCTTTTGCTAACTCATCCAAATGTCCAGCTTACACATACAGAAGGACATGCACACAGACACAGGCCCCTCTCTCCCTGGCCATGGGGGTTGCAGCTGACAGCACCCACCTGCCTTGTCCACCTCGTTTCCTCTGCAGAGTCCCCAAGGTTACTGCACTGTTACTCAGCTGAGGCCACGGATAAAGCTGATTCTTACTTGCAATACTTATTTGACAGGAAGAAGGCTTTAAATCTAGCTCCAGCTCTCAGGACCAGTATGCATTTTATATTAATCACTGCCTGACCAGAACAAAGATAATTACTCTAACAAATTGTTTTGAGACTACATGCACTTATAATGAGTCTCAGCATGAGAGTTTACCTTGGACACTTCAGTAAAATAAAAACACACGGTTTCAAGGACCCTGACATAGAGAATGGATTTCAGTCTGGGTTCCCAGCATCCTGGCTATTAGCTTTAAGATCTGAGCTATTTAGAAAGAAAAGGACAGATTCTTTCATTTGTACTGTGAAAAAAAAAAAAAAAGACTCTCTTACTGAATTCTCTACAAAGCACAATCTCTGAGGCATGCTTGGAGAATGCCTACATAGATCAATTCTCTTGAGTGTGCACAGGAGCAGGCCCTACTACTGACTGACTGAACTACGAAAAGCAACTGTGCCTGTGGAGCTTAGATTTGTCAGAATTAGGCAGTATATGGAGTACATCAGCAATGCAACAAAAATCTGATTAAAATTAATTTTACAAGAAATATTAGGAGCTTTCTTTGTTTACTTTCACAAATTTAGTCTTCATCCTTTGTGTCACATAGGAAACTTTCCTGAAATTACTATGTGTTTAGAAAACCTAAATAATTTTGAGTTCTGCAAATACAGTATAAATTACCTTTATACTTCCCCCCCCCCCCCAATGTTATAAAATAAAATCAAAAAGCTGTTATATTTTTTCTTTTTATTAACTAAAGATCATTGACCAAGCCTGTTATTTCAGTACATTGTACTTAGGAATGTATTAGCTGTCTATTTGCATTGCCTTGATTAGCATTATAACTGAGATTGG
>VWZD01003518.1:0-63754 GCA_013396695.1 Sakesphorus luctuosus | reverse complement strand
CAGTAATATTCTTAAGAGGTATTTAGTCTTAGTTGAGAGCTGAATAACTGTGCAGTCCAGAGAGTTATAAAATATACTTGCATCCCTGTTTAGATCAAAGATCAAATATCTGCTGATTTCAGTTTCATTAGGAAATGAGACACCATATAAGAACTGAGGTACAATCAGCATATTCACAAAGATGCCACAGATGTTTTGCAGGAGCTGGATATGTTCAATCAGCATTAAGGAAGACTCATGGCTTTTACAGTTATTACAGTTCTGCCTTCTGCCAACAAGCAAGTCTGTCTCCTTCCCTGAAGGGGTTTCCTTAGCTCCAGCCATATCTCTGTATGCAGTCCAAACCCACTGAAAATTCATTTTCAAATATTAAACATACCTGCCTTTGCACAAATTTGCTGTGTTCACATTTGTATAAGCAAACACTGCAGGATTAAACTATTTAACCATAATAGCTTATTTTTTAAAAAAAGAACGGATAAGTTACCACAATATGCAAATTACAAAATTGCTATTTGATAGAAGGTCTACATTAACAGGTCACACTGGTGTCTTGTAAGAAAAATGAAGCAGAAAACTCTCTTTGCTCATGAACTATTTTACTGTGAGATAAGTGCACACATTTCCTATAGACTGGCTGATGTGTTGTGAACTGCTACACTTCTTGATTGTAATGTATTTTGTTTGTGTTCCCATTCCCGTAATGACATTTGGAAAATTGTCAGTACAATTCAGACGCTACTTCTGCCAAAAAGGAAGAGAACAGACAGCTTGTGAGTGAGAACTTTCTTGTTAATTATAGAACCATTGCCTTTCAGACTTTCTGACATTGCTGTTGGCACAAGAAATGAAGTTAAAACTGGGCCAGGGAAAGAGAAATATGATCCTGCCAATGGCACAACGCTTCCTCAATATGTGCTTCATTCACCAAGAAAGGGGCTCCTAGATAGTCTTTTTTTATGCTACTCTAACTGATTTTAACTTTCTACTTTAACATTAACTCATTTTCTTCTTGACCTCATTCTCACTTATTAGAGTTAGCTGTGAAGATCTTTTAAGTAGTTCTGCAATGCCAAATAACTCTTGCAGTCTGTTGTTTGTAGATGTCCAGAAAAACACCAGATGGTTGATTCTGGTCATTCCAGTTGGGTATTATATCACACCTGAACTGTCTTACTACAGAGATACCTTCAGTTATTTTTGACTTGCTACTGTTTATTGAATAAACAGAAGTTTCACTTCCAGTAACCTCAGACAAAAATCGAAGAAACTCAAATAAATCAAGCAGTGACTAAAAACCTTCAAGCTCTAAATGCAACACCCAGTCAATTCACTTATCAAACTTCATCCCGCTTACATGGAAATGTATAATAAGTCTTCTCCTATGTTGCAGCATCATTTATGTCCTGTCAAGAAGAATCCTCAGATATTAACTCTGTTCCTTCCTTCTCTGTAACTTTGCTAAATCAAATAAAATTGCCATAATCCAAAAATTTAACAAACTATCTTACAACCTATTAGAAACATTTACCTTAAGAAGAAAATCAGGAATCATATTCCAACACTGAAAGCAATACACTTAAATCCTGTAGATACACAACATTTACCATCTGCCATAATCCACTGTAATCCCTTTAATCAAATAACACTTCTTACCTACCATTTTGGAGATGTATAATATAAAAACAAGCCAAGTGGATTAGAAAGATAAACTCGTCTTAAAGTGCCACTGATTTTCAAGTTATTATCCTAGAACAAAGTCTCCTGTCTTCACTCTGATGTATTACCAATTGTAAATCCAGATTGAACCTCTGCCTCCAGCAATAACTGTCAGTGATAAACTACCGGGGTAGAGGGAGTAGGGGGAAAGGATCATGTGTTTTATATTACCTAATAATGTATATTTCTCATTTTTTTAATTTACTTGTTCATTATTATTCTATACGTCACCATTGCCAACGCTTCTCATTTACCCTTCTCGTCTCTCCCTTTGTTTTGCCTTTTTTAACCCCTGCAAGTAATGATTCTACTTCAAGGTTATGGTTGTTACATTTTTTCTTCTTTAATTTATTGAATTGACATCTAGTCAATTCAGCTAAAAGTCAACTACACAGGGAAAAAGATAACTCTTTAAAGTATGCTCAGTTGAAAATAGGGGTTTCTCATGTATATTTTCATTTTACAGTGTAAATGATACTTAAATGGTTTTCCAAATTTTTCCCAGGCTCTAAAAGTATGTACTTAAGCTATTTTATTTTTCATATATTTTGAGAAATTAATTATTATCCCTTGATGTTAAGAACTTTCTGTCAAACTGTTACCCACAAAAGTTTTTGGCTTTTATTTTACAAGGACTTACAGCAAATCACCAAAACCACCAAAGCACTCTGGAGGCAACAGTCTGTAGGTCCTCTCTAAGTCTGAATACCATATTGCACAGAGATCAATAGCAAGGAAAACATGTGTTGTTTGATCTCTATTATTAAGACTCCAGTTTCTAAGCATCAAACAGGTGGTGTGCGTGCATCTGAACAGCCTAAGTGCAAAGTCACTTGAAGGAGAGAAGTTAGTATAATGTAGGAAATTTAAAATGTGTGTTCTCAGCAGTGCATGATTACAAAATGTAACTCCTTTCTAAAATCTGCTTGAAAAATATTTTACTGATTATTTCGTTTGGAACAACTGAATTAATAGACTTTAAGCTCTTCACAAGTTATCGTGTTTAATGCCATTAAGCATGTTATGCTCACCTGGTTCATGAGTTGTATTGCATGAAATTTTTAGCAGTATTTGGTCCACTGTTAAGCTTTCCGTACTAAGAAGACTGTCTCTAGAGGAACCTCTAGTAAAATTTTGGTCTTGACTGGTAAACAGCAATCCAAGTCAAGATGTCACTGACAGTTTGTAAAATTTCACTTGATATTAATGGCAGACTGATCTAATACCTATGTTCTGATTTTAATGCTGAAGCCACAACTAAAAACCTTTTCTAGAAAGACAAATATCCAAAAATACATACAAAAGATTTTATGATTCTCATAAAAGCTCTGTGTATTTTGGTGATACATACAGCAGGATTGACCAGATAAGCTGGCTTTCTTGTTGGTTTGTGTTCTTATGTAAATAATTTACAATTTCAACTAAAAATATGAAAATAATATGGAACTGGTGAAGAGGACAGGACCATTGTTTGAGATCCAACTTTTTTTTTTTTAGAGCTATAACATATAATGCACTAGAAAGGAAAAATAACAAAAAATTCACTGTATTATTGTAATCAGTGGGGAAAAAAATGCAAAAAATAAGAATTTCATGATAACATTCTTCCAAAGGGCTGAAATAAATAGTTTTTGCATGTGATCATACTTCTGATGAATTTTACTTCCTGAAAGATACAATCTCAAAATTTCTACACTTATGTGTGGGAGAATCATCACTTTCTGACAGGAAAAGAATTCTCTCTGACCTGCTCTTTGGGTAATTTTTGCCCCAGTCATGTCTATCATCCTCACAGTGGTTTTCACTGCCTCATACAGTCCTTTATCTTGTCTCTGTTCAGCGAGAGTATTCCCTATTGGCAGGGCTAATGTTTTGAATCTCTTGGATGATGGATACTTGTCAGAGCATCAATGGTAAAAAATGTTCATTTAGATCAGTCATACACCTCTGTGTACACATCTGTTTTGTCAGACTGCCCCTTCTTTTCTCAGCATCTGACCACAGTACAACTTTTTGCCTCACAATGCAGGGATGGTGCATAGTGACTCAGAACAGAAGGATTTTCTGTTCTGCAGCTACTACTTTTCACTGCTCTTGATGCTTAGTGACACTTATCAGCAGCCAGTTCTTTTTTTCACGGAATACCTAAAGCCAGTATACAAAGAGACTGTCTGACTAGCAGAGGGTTTTTTTCAGAAAAATACTCAGTTATACACAATTCATTTGTTACTTAAATACACCAATTTTCCAGCTTTAAGTTTTTTTAGGAGTAAAAGAGTTAACAAGAATAAAAACCTTCAGAAGTTGCACCACCAGGGAAATTTCCTGAAGCCCTTTGTTAGGGTGAGTAACTTAGACGCTTACTTAGTTACCATGTTATCAAGATCATGACACAGTTTCCTCCTATTCTCATAGTGTTTGCTGAAAATAGTTTACCTTTTCATCCAAGAAAGTACTGTTCTTTCTGACAGCATTCTGACGCGCTATTGTCCTGATTTATTGAAGCATCTTCTGAATTAAAATGCTTACTTATATCATTAAGGAAATGAGATTATGACAAACTAAGGTGCTTGTGACATGGATCATTGTGCTAATGATCAATACCTCAGCCTTGTAGAAATTGCCACTCCTAAAGAAGGCATTTACAGATGCTAATTACAACCTATTAAGTTGTCATTTCAAGCTAATTTATTGCAAATTCATTAATATTAGTTGTTTCAGAAATTTTAGTGTAAAGGAAGAAATACTTAATTTCCAAAAAGTGAGATACTGAATCATGAGTGAAGTAACACTCATGCAGGGTAGTGTTAAAATAACTAAAAACCCCATCTACACATGTGGTTAAGCAACAATTTATATGAAAGTGATGAGGTATATGCAACATAGTTAACAAGGATACACACAGATAGGCTATGTAAAGTTTGCAAAGAGAAAAATATGGGCTTTTAAAGTGAAGAATTCTTTCCATTTCATAGGTCTAATTAGCATGGTTTGAGTCTTCAGAAAAAGAAGATCATTGTCTTGGGTTTAGCCCAGCTTTCCCTGCTAGACCCAGACTGCCTGGACTGGGGGAAAAAAAATGAAAAGACTGCAAGAACTCAAACAAGACTGGACTGAATTAATGCATATATATATATATTCTAACATTTATCACTACACAAGTAATTGTACCCACCCAGGAGTCCCCAGGGAAGAGGGGAAAGGGGGATGAGAATGAGAAGGGACAAAAGAAAACAAACACACAACAAACGGAATAAAATCAAAGTTTTGAAAACAAACTGGCAAGGATAAAATCTCACCACCCCAAGGGACAGAACTGAGCGAAACAAAAGGTCTCTGTCTAGGCCATCCTCTGCTTCCCGATGCCTCCCTTGGAAGCAGCAACCCCCAAAACTAAACTCCTCCCTCCCGTTACATGGAAAACACGTGTGGAATACCAATGTAATGCCTACCTTCCTAGTTACAGCTGGTTACTAAGGAAACCTAGATCAAATCCATCACATTCTCCACCCCTTATTCCACACTAGTCTTTTCCATGCAACACTTGTATTTTCACATTCACTTATATCCCGCGCATATATACATATGTATGTATAGTCCTTATGTAGTCCTTCGAGGCAGNAGACCTTATGTAGTCCTTTGGGGCAAATGTCTTGTCATCAAGGATCAGCACCAGCATCAGTTCAATTTGGATCCTTTGCCTTTTTGGTTACAGTCACAGCTCCAAGTTTAGGACTGGTTCACGGGTTGGGCCATCTTATTGTTGGACATCATGGGATACCAGTATCAGCTTTGTTTGGGTCTTTCTCATATGGTGTTCAGTTTCCTGCAAAAAACAACTCAAAGCAACTCAAACTCACCATCTTTCCTCATTACCCGCCAGGTATTTCCAGACCCTTGAGCAAAAACAATCCCACGAATGGGTTTGTCTTGGCCCGAGGGAGGAGTAATCCANGGTCGCTTCAACCATGGTAAGCACGTAGCATTTATCTTGGCTAGTCTGGGGCAATGTGATGTAATCAACCTGCCAGGCTTCTCCGTATTTATACTTGACCCAGCGTCCACCATACCAGAGAGGCTTCAACCTTTTTGCCTGTTTAATGGCAGCACAGGTTTCACAATCACAGATAACCTGGGAAATAATGTCCATGGTTAAATCCACCCCTCAGTCTCGTGCCCATTTATAAGTTGCGTCCCGGCCTTGGTGGGCCCATTGAGCTAGGAACAATTCTCCCCTTTGCTGCCAGTCTAGGTCTACTTGTGACACCTCAATCTGTGCAGCTTGGTCTGCCCGTCTGTTATTATGATGTTTCTCATTAGCTCGACCTTTAGGCACATGGGCATCTACATGGCAGACTCTCACATTCAGTTTCTTTACTCTGGCAGCAATGTCTTGCCACAGACAGGTAGCTCAGATGGGTTTTCCTCTACATCTCCAATTCCTTTTCTTCCACCGGTCTAGCCATCCCCAAAGAGCGTTTGCTATCATCCATGAGTTGGTGTACAAGTAGACCCTTGGCCATCCTTCTCTTTCTGCGATGTCTAGGGCTAATTGGACAGCTTTGAGTTCTGCAAACTGGCTCGATTCGTCTTTCCCTTTGGTGGCTTCTGCCACCCCTTGGGTGGGACTCCACACAGCTGCTTTCCACTTCCGTCTCTTTCTTGTGATATAGCAAGAACCATCGGTGAAAAGGGCGTAGCGAGTCTCTTCATCTGGCAGCTGATTGTATGGTGGAGCTTCTTCAGCATGACTCACTGACTCCTCCTTCTTCTTCTTGCTTGGGGAATTGTGTCTTGCTGTATTCGAGCTTGTGTAAGTGTGTAGTTTCTTCTAATTCTTTTCTTCTTCTGTAAAAATAAACGTAATTTAACCTATACGTAGTTTGAAGGCTTTTTTTCCCCCTCCTTCTTCTTTCCTTCGTCGGGAGGTAAAAAGCTTTTCTTTTTGTACTTGGGGGGGCTGGCAGTTTGCTGGCTCACCACAACAGATAATGCTGGAGAATGCGGGCATCGACCAAGGCCATTGCCAAGTGTCCCAGGAGCTTGGCAGGCTTCCCAGGAGCATTGTTATTAAAACATGCTTTGATATCTTATTTGTTTTAGGTACATGTAGACTACAAGCAATGTTTTCTTGCTAGTAGATGCTTCCTGTGACTGTTTCACTGATTGTAAGTTTTAAACAGCTCCAATTGTACCTGCTGCTCACATAGCCTCTGCAAAGAGAAGCTCATGTAAGCTGTTGGTGTGTGGCATGTGGCAAGACACGGCTGTTTGAGTAGAATCTCTGAGGACTCATTGTGTGAATGCTGATGTGCCCAGGAGTCAAGCTGATGAGGAACACCTCACCTGGACTGGTATGGGGAAGAGTTGTTCCTGGCTTGATGGGCCCATGATGCGTCAGGCCACCTGTAGGAGGACAAGGTCGAGGGGTGGATTTAACTGTGAACACTATTCTTAAGGTTATCCACAATTGTAAAGCGTGCTTGCCATTGTGAGACCACAGTAAACGGAAGAAGAATAAGAGCTGTGGAGCCCCCTGCAGAAGATCCTACAGATGCGGAGCCCAGGCTGCCACCCACAGTACTGAGTGGCCTGGAGGGGCCAGGGCAGTTGCTGGCGGAGCCGCTGCCAGGAACATTGCCGGCGGGGCCACTGCCAGGAGAGCGGTTGCTGGCAAGGTGCCTGCCGGGACCGTTGCTGTTGGGGCTGCTGCCAGGAGGGCGGTTGCTGGTGGGGTGGCTGCCGGGACCATAGCTGGCGGGGCCGCCGCCGGGAGGGTGGTTGCTGGTGGAGCTGCCGCTAGGACCGTTGCTGGTGGGGCCGCCAGGAGGGCGGTTGCTGGTGGGGTGGCCGTTGGGACTGTTCCCACCTCTGCTGCTGCCTGTGCTGCTGTCAGGGCTGCTTTTGAGGCTGCCGAGGCTGTTGGGACTTCAGCCAGGGGGATAGTAACCCCAGTGTGAGAATGAAGACTCCTGAGAAGACGATGGTAACTCTAGTGAAAGACACAAACCATCAAATGAAGATGACCTGAGATGAACTGCTTTGTTCCCATGTGAGGTACCTACTCCATCCTAATAGACTGTTAGCTACAATATGAAGCTGTGGAAAACAGTCCTAGAAAGAACAAAGACTGCTTAAGTGCAAGGATAAATAGATTTAAGATATGAGTGATGTAATATGGTATGGAATAAGGAGTGGAAAATGTTATGGGTTCACCTAGGTGAGTGTAAATTTAGGTTTTTAAGTTCAGACTAGGCCTGAAGCTGTCAGCTGACTTGAGCTGGGCTGAGCTAACAGCTGACTTCTTCTAGCCAGTAATTTTGCATTCCATACCATATTATGACATCATCTCCAGGGAAGTAGGAACCAGTGTGGGAGTGGTTAAGGCAGTTGCTTCTTAGCCTTCCTCTTGGGAGGACACATGATGCTGTCCCAGGGGGGATGGGGAGGACCAGGCCCACTACTGGTTTGCCACTTATCACAAGAAAGTAAAATATGTTGCTTTGGTTCTCTCCTTTCTCGTCGGGTTTGTCTCTCTGGGGACTGAATCTTCTAAAGTGATTTGGGGTTAAAATAGTGAAATTTGTGTGTTCGCTGAGGGGTGGGGAATTGTGTCTTGCTGTATTCTAGCTTGTATAAGTGTGTAGTTTCTTCTAATTCTTTTCTTCTTCTGTAAAAATACATGTAATTTAACCTAAACATAGTTTGAAGGGTTTTCCCCCCCTCCTTCTTCTTCTTTCCTTCAGCGGGAGGCAAAAAGCTTTTCTCTCTGTACTTGGGGGGGTTGGCAGTTTGCTGGCTCAAACCAAGACAGTCATGTTGTGACAAAACCAGTTGTCAGACTAGGTAGTGGAAACATGACAGCTGAGTTAAGCATGTGTGACTACTTTCTCAAAGTGTAATAAATTATATTACAGAGTAATTTGAAAGACAATGGAGTTGGTTAATGAATTTTGTAAAGTTAAGAAATACTTCCATGAGATCATCTTGTGATGATGTTTTCCTTCTGTTAAAATGGATATAAAATACCACTGTTTAAATAAATTCAGATAGAACTGACTGCATTAATAACAATGGGGCATATTGTGCCAAATATCTTTTTTCCTTCACAATAATACAATATGACCATGCAGCAGACAGTTTATACAGAATTAATATTTATTGTCTCAAGCAATAAAAATTTTTCTTTTAAGACACAAAATTTTGTTATTCAATCATAACAGGGAATAGAACATATTTGGTGGTGACAGAATAAAAATAAAAAAGTTTTTTTTTTAAATGACATACTTTTTATTTAAGATTTTTAAAATTTAAAATCCATCCATCTAGCCAACAATTTTAATTATTATTTCTACTTCATCATTTTCTTTGACTACTTAAATGCAACCATTATCCTGCAAAGCCACTCTTCCACCTGTTAGCTGAGATAATAGTACTCACAGAAAAACAGTTATGTATTGACTAGTTGTGTCTTTGCAATACTAGGATTAAAGACATCAAGAATATTTTAAGTGTTAATATCTGTAGGAGACAGACCTGAGACAAAAGAAAAAATACAAACACAGTCAATGCAGGCTGAGACATAATACTTTGATTTTGGAGAACAGAGACTGTTCGTAAACAATGGTTGACTAATCAGGGTTGTACCATATTGCATTTTTGTCTCCAACCTACTTTTCAGGTTGATTTTACAGTTTTATAGAGTGCTTTTACAGCTTACTGTGCATTATGCCTTTACATTAGGCCAATGTTTTCAACTACCTACAGGCATGACTTCACAATAGTGCCTCTCAAAAGCCCTTTGTAAGGTCTTTTATTTCTCAAAGCTGAATTTCCATCTGCTTCAGAAATCTTCAAACTCACTTTCTCACAGGGACAATTCTCTCTGAAGATTTCCCATTTTATTTACCCTAAAGCTAAGTTAAGTGTCTGGTTTTATTGATTGCATTTTTAGGCATGTTAGGCTAGTTGCATATCTAAAGTGCTATGTAAATAGTTACTGTTTAGTACTGAAAAATTAACACTAGATACTAGTGCAGCCCTTTTTTCTGTGTTTTTCCTTCATTCTCTGCTCTTTTTTTTTTTTCCCTGGCATTCATTTCTCAAATTCTCATTTCTGGCTAAGTAGCAAATACCTGCTTCAACATTTCTGTGTCAGATAAGTACAGAAACATGCACAGGACTGCAGATTGCAGAGCAAGTACAAATGCCCATTGCCACAGGGTGGGCTGAGAAAAGAAATTTGTCAGAGATGAGACAGAATTTGCAGCACAGACTTAAGAAATGTTTTCATGCTCATTGCTTTCCCTTTTATCTTTTTTCCTGATTCTACGATTTTTCCTCACTTCTCCAATGGCAGTTTTACTGTGGAGAATAACAATAAAACAGTATTTAATGAAATCTCAGAAACCTTTGGAAGTGATGCATCAGCAACCTGGGTTATTCTGTTACAAATGCTGACCCCAAAATGTAGAGGCCCAGAGCTAAAATTAAAACCCACAGCTGTTCAACTGTTAAATGTATCATTGCTCTTCCTAACTTCTTGTCCCAGTTTAGACTAGGACAGAGTTAATTTTCTCACAGTTGCTGTGAGGTGGGCGGAGCCTGGAGCCATGTGGGTATGTCTAGGTTGCTATTCTATATCACCCACATTATCACTGCAGGGCATGGCTTTGGATGGAAGAAAAATGAAATGTAACCATTTTGTTCCTTTTTCCAGGGGAGTAAGGAGGCAGACAGAGCAGCAGGGGTGGCATGGCATGGATGGACCAGCTTGGAGAGTTTGTCTGTCATTGGTTTTCAATGTTTCAGGCTTGGAGGAGGAGCTCCAGCGCTGGTGGCATCCACTCTTTTCCCCTTTGTCTAGGGAAACCATGGTAACTTACTGACCATGGTAACACCAGGTTGGACAGACTTCCATAAGTTTTTTTTTTGCATATAATCACTCTCTTTTATACATGGTTGTTGTTGTTAGTATTGTTGCTATTACTGTTTGTTTTCCTTATCTTATAGCTTGTTTTCCAGTAAACTGTTATCTCAAACCATTATCTCCGCCTTTTTGTCCCTTTCTCACCAGAGGGGGTGAGGGAGGGAAGACAGCTGCTTGGAGTTTAATTTCCAGCTGGTTTTAAACCACAACGCTTCTGTACAATTGGTATCAGTTAATTAGGTAATTCAAGTTTAATACTGTATTAATGATCAATTTAAAGAACCATTCATAAAGCACACTCTCCCATATAAATTCTTTATTTACATACTCTTTCTAAAACATCAAAAGGTTTAACAAAGATTTTAATCAAGCATATTGCCTTTCCAATAAACCCAGGTGTGATCCTTGTAGTTTGATCTGGATTTTTTTTTTGTATTGGCTGCCCATATTGTAGAAAATAATTCTCAGGCTTAGTTTTTTCTGTTGTAAAGTAAAGGATTGTGGTGATGCCTTAGGACTTTATATATTTGCAAATATATCTATATATTTTTTATAAATTTTATATATTTGTAGATTTTTATATAGGTGTATAAGTTTCTTACATTTGAAGTAACAGCAAACAGTTTCTACCTCTGAGCTACATTCTTGAATTTCTGTCTCAAGGGTGAGATAGCTGCCAGAACATCATGTTTGGGACCCATGTACCACGACAGAGTAACAAAGACATATTACAGTCAAAACAAGAAAGAAGGCCCAGGGACCTTGGAGAAGCTCCAATAAGAGAAAGCAACATGAAGATGGTGTTGATGGATGAATTGAGGGGCTGTGAGACCTCCAGCTCAGTTCCAAGGAGACATACCAAGGGGCAGGTCTGAAGGAGGTTCTGGGGGTGGCACCAAGGTGCTTCAAAGACGGATGGTTCCTGGGTTGGATGTAATCCTTAGTTATTATAGTTAGGTAGTGTTATAAATTTGTATAACTCCTGTACTGCAGTGTGGTTATATCTATGTACTATCGGCACCTATATACAACATGTGTCTCTGTATACTCTATACATATGAAAGCTTTCAGTAGGCTGGCATGCCAATATGCACCATGCATCTGAAAATATTTATTAAAGAACTGCTCTCTACTTTCCCTGTATTAACTGTCTCAAAGTGTTTTTTCCCTAAATTTGTTGAATGTAATATGAAATTTTCTAACGAGTTATAAGTAGCAACTACAGAATAAATCAGTTCTGCTGTTAAAGATGCCAAGAAAGGTCATGAAACAGACTCCAGAGGTAGCTTGCTTTGTCAAGAATATTAAGCAGATAAAGCTAAGATAGGTAAAAAATAGGAGGAAAAATCTGTTTTAGGAAGTCACAAAAACACACAAAGGCTTGAAGACTTATACATGGGTACTGTATACACTCAAGTATGCTTTGAGTTTATGCCAGATCTAGCAATAGACTCTACTAAAGAGAAATAGTTTAAAAAAATAAAATAGTTATCACAGAATCATAGAATGGCTTGGGTTGGACCTTCAAAGACCATCTAGGCCAATCTCTCTGCCATGGGCAGGGACATCTTTCTCTAGATCAGATTGCTCAAAGCCCCTTCCAACCTTGACTTGAACACTTCCAGTGATGGGGTATCCATCATTTCTTGGCAACCCGATTCAGTGTCTTACTGCCCTCATCATAAAAAATGCCTTCTTTATGTCCAGTCTTGTGGGAGAATGCACATTGGATGACAGAGGACACAGAACAACCTGAGACTTTTACAAGTAAAATTTGGTTCAAGTTCATTGTGTTTATTATTGTACAGTTTTTAGTTATAAAAGTTCTGTGTACCCCCCTTCTCTTTTTTCCCTTATAAGCCTTTTCCTGGTTTGTCCTCCATGTTGTCTTTGTTCCCCTATGATCTTTTCCCACCTTTGCCTTGATCCCAGGAATCCCATTGGTTAGCTTTCCTGTCTTTGCCCAAGCCCCTGTTTTCCTATTGGGTTTTTGTAACCATTTTCCCATTGGCTATCCGGTTTCCCTAGTTACACACTCCCCCTGCTTTTACCCAATCCTGTCCAAGTTCAGAACCCTCCCCTCAGAACCCTTTATAACCCTGAGTTTCCCTTAATAAATTGCTTTTGCTGTCTTCAGGGATGGAGTATACTAGAAGTCTTTTACTTTCATTTCTCCCTTGTTCAACGGCCGTCACAATCTCAACCTAGCCTCTTTCAGTTATTATTAGCCTTCTTTAAGTACTGAAACACCATAATTAGGTCTTCCTGGAGTCTTTTCTTGTCCAGGCTGAGCAGCTCCAACTTTCTCAGCCTTTCTTCAAAGTAGTGTTCTATCCCTCTGAATCATTCCCCATCACTTCAGCTCTCTAATCATTCTCCCTTGTCCACATATATATTTTGAAAGCACCATGCTTGTAATAGAATGTCTTTTGAAGAGAGTTCTTCACTAGTGAAAGTGAAGTGTCACCATGTTTTTCCAGTCAGGAGCATCTGAACTAGATAAATTCATTTTAGTAGCAGTCATCTGTCTTGGACTGTATTTGGTTTACCGGTAGTGTTTTTACTGATAGTCTTTTTCTAGTTTTCAAATCTAGAAAAAAATGTGAAGGCATACTGTGTGGAATAATACAAATAGACTAATTTTCTCGGATTTATTTATTTATAAAACAATTGTGGTTTATAGTGTATCTGTTAGTCAGTAACTGAGAAATTAAAGTGAGTATTCTTTTATTTTTGTACTAAGAAAAGACTAGTAAATGGTGTCTGTATGTGACAAACCAATGCAGCACAAATAAGGAAAATAAATAGAACAAGATAAGCCAATTTCTAAGAAATCTTGAGAATCTGATAATAAATCCCTCAAGAATCATAAATATACCTTCAAACACACAAGACAGTGGATTTCTGAGGAATTTTGACTAACTCAGGTGTAATATTTGTTTGAAAGGCCTTTACTATCTTCTAAAGCAATATAAATAGCATGTTTTTGACAGCTGGGATATATGCCTGTCTGACACACACACGACATAACACACCACAACTGCTAGGGCAAATGCAGATGTGACATAAGCAAGGCTGTGCTGAAAGGAGAAAAGGTTTTTCTGCAAATGAAAAATATCTAGTTCATCTAGGAATATAATTATTTGTATTTTTAATTTTAAAATAAAATTTAGTGTTTTGATGGAAAGAAACCCCTTTTTCTTCACCACAAATAAACATAAGAAATAAGAAAAAATCAGAAAATTGTTCTTCATCACCGAGAACCTGATTTTTCTCTCTAACCAGTTAGTTTCATGAATTTTACATTCAGAACGCTAATTTCCTGTACACGCTCAGAAAATCAGTTGCTGTTTCCTTCTGCTACCTGTTTATTTGATATTTGATATTTCTTCCTGTTTTCCTTTTGATTTCTTTCTCTCAGCCCTTCATGTTTACTTGTAAATATTTTGGATCAAGAAGCAGCTTTTCTTCCCCATTTTTGTAGAGTCTCTACCACAATGTGACCTCTTTATAGGCAGTACACTTACATTTTTACTGTTGCTATTATTGCTGCCCGTGTCCTTTCTTACAGTATTGTTTGGATGGGAAGTCCCTATTCAGGAAAACAGAGAAGTGAATGTAATCGCCCTTTTTCTTACGTGGAAGCAAACAGCTTGTCTTCTCATGGTTATCTATTGTTACTCTGGTCACAGTTTGAAGTAGACTGAGCAAGGAATTTAAGAACCACAAGTTCTTGCCATCATACAAAATATTTAAAGGACTTTGCTTCTGATTGCTTTCTCTGCTGAGAGCTTCGCCTCCTCTCTGTAGCACAAGGTCTCTCTGAGAAGATAGTGTGTGCAAACAGGGTCTGTTATCTCTGACGTTGAGTAGGGACTACCACTATGTGTATAAGTGTATGCTCGTATATTTGCATGTAATATGTTTCCATGTCATTTAATTTCTTGTGATGCTCATACTCATGGGTCTTCATAGAAGTGACCAGGGTGTATTTTTACACTGTCTAGCTTAAAAATGAACCCACTACAATCAAAAATGAGGACTCTGGGCCCTTGAGTGCTATTTCTATTTGAAAAAAATATGTATTTAAGGAGTACGCTAGATCTGTTTGTTTCAGAACAGGCTGTCAGATGTGCTATTCCTTGAAAAAGCATATTCTTAACAACGGCAAGAATGCAGTGACAAAGCATTACATGTCTTCTGGGATAAAGTGGTCAAAAATAAGATACAAGAAGGAGATGGATATACATGTATGTCTGATATGTTAATTCTTCTGTTTGATAATAAAGATAGAAGGAAAGAAGGAAGTAAACTAACAAACAAAATATTCCAGGAAGACTGATAAGCAGGCAATACAGCTTCAAATCACTGAAGAGAAGTGAAAAATAGAGAATCATAATAACACAGGAAGAAATGTGGTAAACAAAATCTAGGTGGGAAAAAAACTCCAAACAATTACAAACAAACAAGCTGCATTAAAAAAAAATACAAACCCAAAACCCCAATACTCCTGGTTTAAAAAAGGAATAGGATGCTGAAGAAAGAGAAAAAACAACTGGACATGAACAGGAGATACAAGTGACAGAAATGTCACTGTGGCTTGCAGAGAAACAGCCAGCAAAACCCCAAAAGTTTTGCATACTGTCTTTGTGGAACATTTTCACTGAAAATAATGGAGAAGAAAAGAATAGAGTATTAAAAAACCAGTACCTAGGAAACAGTGTAAACTGAGAATGAAAAGCAATTGGAAGGTTCCAAGAGGAGCTATATCTCATACACAAAGTGGAGGAGATGGTAGTTGCCATCACTTTTGAGGCTTCATGTTGAGAAGGGAGACTGGGTTAGCACTTTGCTGGTGAACTATGCTTAAGCACAGTCAGTGATACAGAGGAACATTCATAATCTTTTACTAGATAGGTAGCTAAAGTCTACAGTGACACTATTGTGGTTTACAGATTTTTAGTCTTTTCCAGAATAGTTTTCTGGACTGATTGATAAAACTTCTGAACAGGAGATAAAGGCAAATGCCTGTTTGCACAGGCCAGATAGAGTGGCTTTGGTTGGCACTTGGCGTCCCACTAGGGTGAAATTTTGTGAAGATTTTATAGTTAGTTTAGAGGGGGATTTTTGAGTGGGCCTTGGTATTCTTTTAGTTTGATTGCCCATGTGTTACTAGTTTATGTGTAGCGCTAAACTAGTTTAGTCTATGTCACTAGTATCTGCTTGTCACTTGACCTATTTTCAGTTTCACAGAAATATATTGTGTGAGTTTCAGAGATATCATCTCCCAAAGACTTCAGAAATGTTAGCAGCTGGTTAGAAAAGACTATATTATTGTTTCTATGGAGAAAAGATCCAAAGAACTCATTAGTGTGTGGATGGTTGGTAATCTTTGCCAGAATACGGGCTGATCAATTAGCTCACACGTCTTCATAGGAGCTGGCCCACAATTCTTTACCTCCTATTGGCTGAAATCAAGACAGATATGGAAGCGAAATAACTTACAATAGTCAGGAATATAGTCCAGATTAAAACAGAGTATGGAAATACCATGCAAGAATAAATCAGAAGTTCAAGGGAAAATCTCAGAGGAAGGAGCATATTGCAATCCAATGAGATGGAAAAAGACAAAGCTAAATAAACAATTTGGGCTTTCCTAGTTCCAGTGTCCACAGAAAACTCTCCACTTGGAAAAATATAGTCTAGAATCAGATATCAGAGACTGGCCATTTGGAAAATTCACACACACACAATTCAGATTTATGTAGGACAAAAGCATTTTAGTTGTGATGACATTAACATTTTATCCAAAATGCTAACGACTTATTTAATGGAAGTCTAGAAGTGAAAAGTAGTTTAAAGTAGATTCTGATATTAGTGTTAGCCTTATGTTAACATTATGTTCCTCTGTGTAAAGATAGGAAAGCCATAGAAAATGAGAGTGTAATGGGAGTATGAAATATGTCTTCATTAAGTTCATTATAGCTGCTACTTAAATAATTTCCTGTGCAGGGGAGATAAATTTTTCCTGTTGAAATCTTCACTGTATTTGAATAGCCTAGATAAAACTGGTTTTCCCCACTGGAGGTTATCTTTGCTTGTTCCAAAAAAAATTAGCTTTCACTTGACTTAGCTAAAAGTCTCTGAAAATCAGGAAGTAAGGATGCTCAGTTTATTTTAATATAAAATGCACACATTGACAAAAGGGTTCACTTTGCTTTCTTTTGGTATTATTATTGTCAATATAACAAAGTTTGTTCCCTCTGTAATTTAGTTTCAGCAGGACACTCCATTCCTTCATCACAGTATAGTGATCAAGCAGGACTCAGACTCATCAGATATCGAACCAAGTCTTGGTAGAAATAGAAACTTCCTGATTCAGGGGAAATCACTCAATGATATGCCTCCCAGTTAATGATTACCATTGAAAATTAAGGCATCTAAACAAGGGTGCCTTGAGATAAAGGAGAGGGAAAAGCACCTGAAAAGGTTGATTCATTATTCCTGCATCAAATTTTGCCATTTTTTCCCCTCACCTTTAGTTTAAAGAAATTAAATATGAATTATAATTCCTCCCTTTTTCCTGTCTTGTCTTCTTTTACTAGTTAAGATTTTAAGACTTTGAGGAGAGATAATGTTGGCAAATATGAGGATGTCACAAAGTAACTGTGCCCTCCAGTTTCCCATGTTTCAAAAAATACAGGGTTTGATTGATTCATTTGAGAAACAGCATCCAGTAATTTAATTACAGTGCATGTTACCACAAAGCATTTTATGGTCTTCTAAATGATGTGATAAAAGGTTTCTAATAATCATATATTAGTGGATTCTGAATTATCAGCTTTTTAAATGGTAACAAACCTTCAAAGGAGTTTATCTCACATGTGCAGCATTGAAAAATAATAATACTAGACTGTCTTATTGAGAAAATCTCTCTTATGGGTTTAGCTAAGTAGGCCTGAATTTAGGCTTTGAATTTCAAACTAGGCCTGGGACTGTCGGCTGACTTGAGCTGGGCTGAGCTAGCTGACAGCTGACTTTTTCTAGCCAATAGTATTCCATATCATGTTCTGACATCATCTCAAAAGTGTAGGAGCTGGTGTGGGAGTAGCTTGGTCAGTCCCTTCACAGCTGTGGTCCCGGGAAGACACACTGTGCCATCCTGGGAAGGATGAGAGGCCCAGGCCCAGCACCAGCTTACCACCATGTTATCTTAGGGAAGTAAAATGTTTGCTCTTAGTTTTTCTCTCTGCTTAAGTCTGTCTCTGGGGAATTGACTTCTCTAGAGTGATTTGTAGTTAAAATAGTGGGATTTGTGTTCACTGGAGAGTGGGAAGATATTTCTTGTTATTTCTAACTTGTGTGAGTGTATGTTATATTGTAGTTTGCTTTTAATTTTCTCTTTTCTGTATAAATATATATAATTAGTTTAAGTTTTAAACCTAGTTTGAAAGTTATTTTTTTCCTCTCCTCCCTTCTCTCGGCAGGGGGAGGGAAGCTCTGACACTGTGTTGGGCAGCTGGCATTTTGCCAGCTCAACCCAAGACAGTCTCTAAAGATTATTTTGTGAAAATGTACATGTCATTTCTTCCTACATCTTGCAGTCTAGTCAGCATCAATGTATAGAATCAACCAGCACAATCTGCATGACTTGTTTTCTTACATGGTGCTTAAGCTGCTAAAGCAAAAGTGGTTTTGATCTTGTTGCTCACAACAGAGCCTAAAAGTTCAGAAGATAAGAAGAATTTCTCGCTCTTAAGGAATTAGGAAATGTATTTGCAAATATGTGTCTAATGATAGTTGTCAGAAGCAATTAGTTTCAAACACATTTCACAGTTTAATCATGCTGCAAAATGCTTCTGATCTTTAAGGATACAAACTAAATAAAATGGACACAGCTTCCTATTAAAGAGCATGAAAAACACTGGAGGTAGATTAATTGCCACCAATAAACTAGTACAGAGTATTTAAGTCTCAATCCTTAGTTTATGAACTCTGTCTCCTCAGAAGAATATCAAGTATTCATATAATGACCCCAAGTTCTGGCATTTTAATTTAATGGAAGACATCTAAAGTGCTTTTTATTTAGCTTTACTTTTAAAACTTTGGATGGATCCTGAGTCAAGTAGTTAATGATCAGAAAAAAATTATCATCTCCATCAGTGTTTGTGATGAGGATTCTATGACACAATGATAGCTGTTATTGATTTGTCCTTATTCAGCATCTTGACTCTTGAGTCACAAAGAATAAATCCTGAAGAAATAACTAGAATGTCTGAGTTTCATGAAAAAAAAAGAGGTGTTTGGTTGGTTTACTTTGAAAAATGTAATTAAGGGAAGCTGCTAACAGAAGATGGAGACAAAAGAGTAATGTTGGAGACTAGAGATAATCTGAGATGAATTTGTAAAATGAGAAAGGGAGAATTTTATAGCAAACAGTCAGATAATGGAGTGGACCTAGTAGTGATAGGAACAGATACAAAAATAAGAGAATTAAATAAAAATAAAAGACATGAAAATGCATCTCATACTTAAAACCAGACTATAAAGATAAACTGCACAGAAAATAGTAATAACAGAGATTTATATGACTTGTATTGCTTAACTGTAATACACAGCAGAGTTTTATAATGTGGGTGCATGGGACTGTGTTCCCTAAAAGACAAAAGAAGATTTCTTCTTGCTTTTTATTGATTCAAACCATCAGGTCATGATGCCAGTGATTTCTCCAGAGGACTTTTTTCCCCTTTTCAGAGCCTAGGGACTGTTTGTAAGCAAAAGATGGAAATTGCTCCAAGATTTCTTAATGGCCACCTAAAGAGCTACTGTACAACAGAGATTATCAAACTACAAGAGAAACTCCAATGAAGGGTCATTACAGGGACTAAGGGATTGGAGCATCTCTTAAATGAGGAAAGGTTGAGTGACCTGGGGCTTTTTAGTGTTGAGAAGAGAAGGTTTAGGGGGGATCTCATCAATATGCTAAAAAATCTTTAGGGAAGGTGTAACAAAGATGGAGCCAGGCTCTTTTCAGTGATGTCCAGTGACAGACATGAGCCTATGAGCAAAAACTGGAACATAGCATGCTCCTTATGAATATCAGGAAAAATCTTTTTTTTTGTGAGGGTGACTGAGAACTGGCACAAATGGCTCAGAATGGTCGTGGGTGGAGTCTCCATCCTTAGAGACACACAAAAGCCATCTGGACATGGACTTTGGCAACTGACTGTAGGTGACCCTTCTGAAGCAGAGAGTTTGAACCAGATGATTTCCAGAGATTCCTTTCAATTTCAACCATTCTTTAATTTTCTGATTGTGTAATACAGATCAATTCATATAAACCCACTTTTTTCTTCTTTTTTCTCTTTTTTTTCTTTTTTTCCCACTTAGAAACCTCTGTGGTCAGAAATCATTTTTAAATCTTAGTACGTTTTGGTGGGTTGACCTTCGCTGGACTCCAGGCGTGCATCAAGCCACTCTATCACTCCCTTCCCCAACACAGCATAAAGCTCATGGACTGAGACAAGCCCAGAGAGCTCACTTACTAATCAACCTCACAGGCAAAATAGACTTGGCTTGGAGAAATTAATTTAATTTATTGCCAATTAAACAGAGAAGGATAATGAGAAATAGGAAGAAATCTAAAAGCATCTTTCATACTCCTCTNGGGGTGTGCCTTCCATGGAATGTCACTTCATGGACTTTTCCAATGTGGGCCCTTCACAAACTTCCTTCAGTGTGGGTCCTTTCCATGAGGGACAGTCCCTCAGGAACAGATTGCTCCCAGACTGCTCCAGTGTTGGTCCCCCACAGGGTCACAGTTCCTTACCAAAAACCTGTTTCCGTGGGGGCTTTCCTCCACAGAGTCTTGCCAGAAGCTTTCTCCAGTGCAGGTTCTCCACAGGTCACAGTTCCTTCAAGGCATATCTAACTGCTCTGAGGTGGGATCTTTCACGGGCTTCAGGTGAATATCTCCTCCCATGTGAACCTCCATCCACTGTAGAGGATAACCTAAGTCACAATAGCCCTTACCAGAGGATGCAGGGAAATATCTGCTTTGGCATCTNTCTTCCCAAGCTCAACTTCACTCCCAACCTCTTTGTATCCTTCTCCCAAAAAGCCCAGAGGAACAGTGAATAGGGGTTGCAGTCAGCTGCTNCTTCAAGGCATATCTAACTGCTCTGAGGTGGGATCTTTCACGGGCTTCAGGTGAATATCTCCTCCCATGTGAACCTCCATCCACTGTAGAGGATAACCTAAGTCACAATAGCCCTTACCAGAGGATGCAGGGAAATATCTGCTTTGGCATCTGGATCACCTTCTCCCCCTCCTTCTTCACTGACCTTGGTTCCTTCAGAGTTTCTCACATTTTCTCACACCTCTCTCCCATCTGCTGTTGTGCAGCAGTTTTTGTCTTTTCTTAAATACGCTGTCATAAAGGTGCTGCCAACGTTGCTGATGGGCTCAGCTTTGGCCAGCGGTGGGTCTGTCATGGAGCCAGCTGGAACTGTCTCTGTTGGACATGGGGGCACCTTCTGGTGTCTTCTCATTGAAGCCCCCCCTGGCAGATCCTCCACTGCCAAAACCTTGCCATGTAAGCTAAATATATATAAGAAAAGATGTAGCATACAAAGCCAAATTCAGGGACCACAAAATGAACAATGGGATGAAAGACAGACTCCATCATGCAGAATTAAGGAGTCTGTCCTATTCATCTCATCAAACAAGAGGAAGTTAATAAAACTGATCATTGCAATTACTTAAAATGGAGAAAGTATTTTGACAGTGGAAATAAGGTTGTCTAGCCAGAAATTCATTTGAGGACCAACAGTGGTAATGTGCTTGAGCTCCAAGAAAATTTCTCTACTCAGTCTACAGTTTTCTCTCCTCTTTCCAACTTGTCTTATGTTTAGTACATCTGCTTTGACTGATTTACCTGCTCAGGCTTATGTAGGGAGCCATGAGAAAGGACTTTCAGCAGAAAAATGAAAAGGTAAGCAGATATTTAACACACGGAAGAAAGAGGCTGATTTGAGATGATGTAAAAGGAGGCGTAAATTGTTTGGTTTTTTTCAGGTAGAAAGCAGTCCTCCGTTAATTTTCAGCACTATCAAAAAAAGATTAAAAATAAAGTATCAGGGACTTGTAAAAGAGCCTAGAAATATTTAATTGCAAAACATAAGTCAGCTTTCTAGAGAGAAGGCTAGTTAAACATCAAAATAACACGTCAAGATGGATTGCTTAGAAATATACTTCATAAATAGGACTTCGAACCAAATTTTGGAATTAATGTTTGAATCTCTTTGTACAATGCACGTGGTTATGAAAGCTGACTCACAAGCTCTCTGAGTTCAACTGTGTATTGTCTTGCCTTTTGGACCTGGTCATACTAGCAACACCTGCAGCTGTCTCCAAAATCTGTGGATAAGCAATGTCACCTTAGGGCTTCAGCTGGTCACATGAAGGCATTGGGAGATCTTTGTCATAGAAATCAGCTTTAATTACTTGGGGGTTAATTTGTTTTGCTTCTTCTGTAAGAGTGAATATGTGATGCACCTAGAAATATGCTATTGAGAAGGTGATTCTACAAGGTGCCTGTGAATTCCTTCAGATTTCTAGCTTAATGTATCTTGATTACTAAAATTGAATTCAAAAGAGCACTGAGATCAAAAGATGCAAGAAAGCACTAGTATGCATATCTACACTTTTGCAACTTGTTTAGGCTTTCTACTCAGTTACATATTACATGACTGTACCACACACTGAAAAGGCAGGAAGAAGACATGGGTAAATTGACTTTTATATTCATAGATAATACCCAAAAATCCTTCTTCTTTGAAAAGTTCTTTCCTCAAAATCACTAAAGCAACTGGTACATATCAGTGGGAGTTATGTATCTCAGAGCACAACCTGCTTTGCACTTTAAAATTTCACCAAGTCAGTTCCAGATGTGGCCAGTTCCATCACCCTGACAGGATTTATAGGACAAGTCAATGACAGTACTCATTTACCTGGGAGACATAATCTGGAGTGGAAATGTAGACAATTCATCTGCCATAAAAAATCTACATCATTCATCAACCCCGTATTTCCTTAGGCAGTCTGAGTGCTTGGTAGCCTATTATGAATGTATAGGTTTATATTTTGCCTTAGTAGAGTTCACTCAATTTGCTTGTGTGTAAATACAGAAGTGTTGAAAACACAGCTGGTACCATCACATCCTCTGGTTTTAATTTTGCTTCTGTGTTTGGATATGCTGGCACAGACTGAATGACTTATCCAGGATTGTGCTAACAAGAGCTCTCAATTCCACCTGTTCATACATTTTAATATATTTTCCCCTCATTTTTTAAGAAAAAAAATTGTATATTTTTCTGAGTGTATAACTTTAAATCTAAAGTAAGGAAATACCAAAGAATCCCCTCGAGTTCACAAGAAGGTTAAGCCTCGTACCTTCAAACTTTAGCTAGAAAGTGATTGATGCCACCTTAAAACCTCTGTCTGTGACAGAGGGATATTTTTTTTTCTTTCTGGATCTAGAGTCTAGACAGTTTGCTAGACAATAAAACTAAGTTTTAGATGCCTAAAGCTGGATGAGATTAATCTTTTGAATTGTCGTGTCCTACGCACTGCATTGTCTTGTTATCCATCTCTGGTTGCTGGTTGCTTCTGTCAGAAAGGTACAAATGAGTTGATATTTTTATTCTCTGTATATATATTATAATAGAAACTTTGTCTTCATTATCAAAGTATTACTTTAGAATAATTGTTGCCATAGAGGAATAATACTCCATGATGTATATATATCTTCTCTCTCTGTGAGGTTTATATTCTTGTAGGAGACAATTTCATGTCCTTAAAAAAAGAACTCAGTAGCATTCATAAGACTAAGCTATTCTTCCTGATATTAAATTGCTCTTATGATTATCAAAAGCAAAAAAAGGCTATTTGTATATATATATATATACACTCAACATTTCTTTGATTTCTTATGCAATTTAAAATAGTTGAAATAGTATGTTATAGATTCCATTCATATTGACTTTATTCAGGTGAAATTAGTAATACTTCACAATGGAAAAAGGGAAGCAGAAGCTTCAGGTTTAGTTGCATGCTATTTAACTTCAAATCCACTTTTGCATTTGGGGGTAATGGTTCATTCTCATCCTTAAATCCTCATCCTAAATTCCTTTTTTCAGTCCTGTCTTCAAGAAAAAGAAGAGGACCAGATAAAGTATACACCACTAAACTTCATCTCAGCCTCTGGGAAAGCAATACAGCAAATTCACCTCGAAAAAATTTCCAAATATGCTAAGTAGAAGAAAGTGATTTGGAGTAGTTAGCAGAGATTGACAAAAGGGAAGTCATGCTTGACCAACCTGGCAGCTTTCTATAAGAAAAATTACTAGTTCTCATGGACAAACTGAGGAAGTACAAGCTATGGTAGTGTACAGTGAGGTGGACTGAAAATGGTGAACTGGCCATCTGATAGTGTTGTGATCAGGAGCAGAAAGATTAGATGGAAGCTGGTGACTAGTAGAGTGCCTCTTGAGTCATTAGTGGGTCCACTATGTTTGACATTTTCATTAATTACCTTCCCCCTTGATGGCAGCACAGAGAACACCCACAGAAGCTTTTCAGATGGTATGGCTGGGAGGAGTGGCTGATAGACAGATGATTGTGGTGGTTCAGAGGGACCCTGTCAGGATGGAGAATTGAGCTGAAATGAAGCAGAACAAAGTCCTGTACCAGCAGAGGGGTTGGGCTAGATGATCTCCAGAGGACCTTTCTACCCTCAAAAACTTCGTGATTCTGTGCTTCATTTAGGCTATTTTCTGAGTAGGGTATTTGCTGAAGTATGTAAGCATGGGCAGGATTTAAAAAAAAAAATCAGTTTTCACTTCTGTTAAAAGAGACTTAAATAGTTTGTAAAGATCACTGTAGCAGTGGAGTGCAATGAGTAGCACTTTTTTCCAGCTTTGGGCTCAGAGGTCTATATGATTTGGTATAACCTTTCCTAATATGGCTTCAATACACAAATACAATGATGTGTTAATGCAGTCAGGCTGCCTTTAGTCCCAGGATGCTTTATATCAACACATTCCACTACTGGGACAAACGCACATATTGCCAAGGCAGGAGTTGTCTGTGCCAACAGCACAGATATTAGGACATCACAATAAAGCTGAAATCTATCACTCATCTGAATCTGTGAAACCTTTAGTATTAATTTCAGGAGGCTCAATATGTTAATCATTTGGACAAATGACCACACAACAGAAATTAGGTTTTTTAAAACCGTTGTTTTCCACTGCTTCCTGAACACATTAATTAATCTCCTCTCACATATGTAATACCTTCTTGTCACAGACAAAATTCATGTTTTGCACACTATTATATTCCTTTGAGGCAGGCCCTTTCCATCTCAATAAATATCATCACTGGTTTGTTACTGCTTTCCTTAGAAGTACTGCTGGTGAAAGATTATTTAAAACAGTTGATTATAAATAAAGTTTATAGTCCTAAAAATTATGAAACATCAATATAAGGTCAGTCCTACAATCTGGATGTTTTTTTGTTTCTTTATGAAACTGAATCCCTTAGATTCAAATTTTTAATGAGAAATTATGTTAATTAAATGAAAAGTCTCCAATAAAATATTTATTGAAAGAAAACATTTTGCTTTGGTATTTTGCAGTTTAGTATTTTCCAGAGTTTAGGCTGAGAATCTGGCCAGTCACATTTTAATTGCAACATAAAGTCACATAAATGAAGAAGAAAAGAAGACATTTCTATTTCTGAGGTAATAAAAATTTAAAAAAAAAAGATAAAAAATGCAACCTAAAATCTTATTAACAGTGCCAGAGCTCCAATTTTTTTTCTGCTTGGCCAAAGAAAATATTTAACAGATTTTAAAATTAACATTTTCAGGAAAGCTCTAAAGAGGAATTGCTTCTATATATCACTTCATCACCTACTTCACTTTTTTTTATTTAAGTTTAGATGTAGTTATATTGTCTCAAAACAGGGTATTTTTGTACCTTTTGTATTGGATTGCACTTATTAGGTCAGACTTTAATTTTGGTTAACATATCTTTACTTCATCTCTAATTATTCTATACTGCCAACAAAAAGAGTTCAAGAAATGCAGAAACAGACAGTGATACTTTTCGGGCATAACCTCACAGCTTTAAGCTGTCTGAGTCAGAATTGATATCTTTGTGCTTATAGCCCTTGATATATTTGTCTTTCATGAATTCATATAATTTACATCGCTTCCATATCTACATCCATCTTTGGGACCACAATGCCATCATAAACATCTTGTCAAAATACTTCAGTGTCATGGTGACCTTAAAAATATTCAATCATCATCACTGGTGTCAAAAAACACAACTTCATAAATATTTTGTTCAAAATCTCCGTATCACTCACTGTCAAAACAGCATTATTACTTACCATGTTCACACTCTGATCCAATAAATTAACGTATGACAAAGCCTTGTTTTTGTCTAGTAGAATAAGTAGAATATGCTGTCATTGGATTTACAAGTTTCTTCCCCCCTCTCTCTTTCATAAACGTGTTTTCAAGTTAACACATTTAGATTAAAAAATCCTTATGACTATTAAAGTAAAATTACATATTCAATATGGACATTAAAATAATAGACCTCGCAGTGTGTGATAGGGCACCACTGCTCGGCCTCTTTGAAGGTGCTGTATCCAGGCCCAGCTCCCTCAGCCTCAACTCATGGGACAGGTACTCCAACATCAAGCCTATATGATGACCCTACACTGAACTTTGTCCAGTTAACTGATGTTTGTCTGATGCTGGAAGCTCAAAACTAGATGCAATATTTGAGACACTGTCCAAAGTGTCCTGACTAGAGGAGAATCCATTCTTTTGATCTACAAGTTCTGCTCCTGTGAACACCTCTTTGGTGCCAGGTGACTACTTGTTCAATTTACTGTCTGCAAGAGCCCCAGGGAATTTTTTACAGAGCTGCTCCCCAGTCAGTCAAGACACAACCTGTATTTGTTGAAAGGGTCTCTTCCTCCACTGATCCAGTGATTTGCATATGACCTTCCTGAATTTAATGAGCTTCCTGTTAGCCCATTCCTCTTGGCTTTCTAGGTCTTTCTGGATGTCAGCACTACCCTCCCACATACCAGATGCTTCTTCCAATTTGGTGCCATCAGCAAGTCTGATGAGAACAGCCCATCACCTCCTCTACTGATAAAGATGCTAAGCAGGAGAGTTGCCAGGACAGAGCCCTGCATTACTCCATATTTTACTGGCCTCAAGGTAGATTATGACCAATTAATCATGACCCCCTAAGTCCAATTATTGGACCAGTATTTTTAACCATATAGTTGTTCACCCACCCAGACAGTAGTGTTCTAACTTGGATACAAGACTATTGTGGGAGTCAGTTTTGAAAGCTATGGAGGAACATGACAGCTAGGAAGACTGAAAAGACCACTTTAAGAAATGGACATACGAGGAGGACAACGGATCGGGACAACCTCACACTTCACAGACTTTTGCTGTTGAAGATTAGTGTTATGTGGTTTTGGTTGTTCAGCCTCCAGTTTTGAAGTTTGTGTCATCCCTCATGGTTATATCCCTTGTGATTGTAATCCCCGTTATTCTCCATGTTCGCTTCTTCCCCCGTCATGGTTTTCCCACCTTTTCCCAATCCCTCTCTCCTGATTGGCCCACAGATATCTGCATCGTGGCTGTTTTCCCATGTTTGGTAATCCCAATCCCCTGTTTTGCGTACTTCACCTACTTCTCCACCCCTTCCCATGCTGCCCTGTATAAACCAGAGACTCATTAATAGAGGGAGCAATTTTTTCCCCAGTGGAATGGAGTGTACTGTTGTTCTTTGTCACTGGTCAATGGCCACAGAAAGCATTGCTGAAATGAAAGTGAGTGGTATTCCCTGTATCTCTTGAAGCTGGGTGCAACATTTGCTTTCTCCAGTTACCCAGGAACTTTCCTGATTTCCATGACCTTTCCAAGATGTCAAAAAACAACCTTGCAAGAAACATTTCTCTCAGCTTCCCTGAATGCAGCGTGTGGATTGGTATGGGTCACGTAACTGATCTTAATCCACTGCTGTGTATTTTCCTCCCTGAACTCTGCTTCTGAATAAATACAGACTCCTGGGACACCTTGTTGGTGAAGAAACAAAGTGGGCGAGGAGTACATGAAGCTTATCTGTGTCTGCTGTCACTGTGTCTACTCTGATTCTGCCTTGGTTTCATCTTGAAATTAAAAATAGTAACTTGAACATGTCACATCTGAGCTGATCTCTTCTGGACAATCTAATGTTGAATCACATGTCTAATTATTTATTATTTATTATAGTATATAACTCTATTAAAAAAAGTAAATCTAGATTTTCATTTCTAGTGCTGAATATTCCTGATTCATTTAGGACTGAAGTTTATTTGGACTTTACAAAACTTACAGGTTAACAAAATGAAATACAGCTTTTATTAGGAGAGAATTATTCTTTCCTAACAGACTTTTTCTATGAAGGCTTTTAGTGTAATTTATTTTCTTGTGAAAAAATTTTTTGAGAAAAAAAATCAAGAATTCAGCAATATTCACTTGGTCTTTAGTGCTTTGTAGCTACAAAATCTGTTTTCTCATATGATTTCTTCTGAGTGCAATATTGCAACAATTTTTTTCCACTCATGTCAGCAGCCCCAGCATACAGCAAATTTCTTCAATGCTACCTTCCCTATTAATTTCATACTTAGGAGAGAGGTACCATTTGTCCTGAAAGATAACACTTAGAATAAATCTCTCTCAACATTGATCCAGCTTGGATACTGAGGTTATTTGAAAGAGTAAAAATGCTTGCTTGATAAGTTCCCATGAGGCAGAGAAGACTGTATAAATAAGTTAACATGTCCCATTATAACTCTCTTTGTTTCATTCTTTTATATATTAACAGATACTGGATATTAAGCAATCTAGGAGCCTATTCCAGAACTGGAACATCAGTAAACACCACTATTTACTGTAAGTTGTGCTACTTTTCTATAACTTCCATGGTCCTCTGTGCTCTGCAGACTGCTAAACTCACTTTCCCTATCACTTTAATAACATCATCATTCTTCAGGTTATTCTCAGACAGCCAAGGTCTTGTGCTATAGTGCAGTAGAGCCTAGTGAGCTACCTGCTGTAGCCCATAGGATTGTCTTTACAGTAAGAGGTTCTGTAGTCAGAAAAGTGTGGAACAATCTCAAATAAGTATGAAATCATGGCTTCATGGTGGATTTTGAGATTTAGTCCCTCTGCCTTCATCTTGGAGGTATGCCTCCAGTGTAGAGTCTCACAATGTGGGGGGGCGAAGATATAAAGTACTGTTCTAGAAAAGGTCTGTACCTAAATAAACCCTTACAATAAATGGGGAGCATGCAGGAATACCTCTGCTACTATAAGGACTCACCAGAAAAGCTGACTTACAATGGGGTCTCTATACTGGACTTTTGTATAATAATTAGAATTATTATGACCCTCTGTGAGACTGCTTTTGCAGATCTCTGGAAGAAAACTCAGAAGGTGATCTTCTGGAAGAAATTTTCCTATATGATTTTTGCTACCTTCTACTGGGGTCATGCATGTCTACTTTTCTCTTTTAGTACAGTTAGTAGGGCCCAGTATACGTCTTTAAAGACAGGTTAGAGCAATAAAGGCATTATGGATGCAGAGTATCAAGCTGTCACTTCCATCTGAGCAAAGAGAAACCTGTCACCAAGAGGGATGGAAAGGGGATTGAATCTAGGGTTGGGTTGCTAAAAGCAGATTAATGTAGCAACCAGGATGGACCTCCCTATCTCCTTGGTTGTACCTCCCAGACCATGTGGTAGTGAAGACTGGTATGGGGTTGGGTAAGCAGGAGGCTTTGGAATCTCAGGTTAAAGCAAACAAAAAGCAGAGCTGACAGTTTATAAGATACATAAGTAGGAAATAAATGAAATGGAAAACAAACAAGAAGTAAAAGAAAGAAAAAATGAAAATCATTATTACAACTAGTAAGACAAAAAAATGGAAAGGCTCATGAAGCAGTGTTAAGTATGCTGGAAGATTTTTCATTTAACTGAGCTTTTGCATTTGCAAATATGTCTAATATCCAAGCTAAGTCTATCTTTCCACAGTTCAAGCCCATTACTATTTATCTGTTCTCTAATTAATGAGTCTTCCTATAGATATCCTGTACATGTTTCCAGTGATAGTAACCACTTGCTTTGTCAGTTATAATTTTGGCAGAACATTCTTGGTTTTCTTATACTTTCTACTTCAAATGTTTTATATTCTAAAACTGTTGACTCTTTTTCCCCCTATATAGCTATGCTAGTTGCTGATTCAACATAACGCTTCAATTCAGGGCTGAAATAGAGCAGGATAATTGTTTTCTGTACTTTATATTCACTTCTATTAAGATTAGCCATTGCGGAAGGATCTTTTTCTGCAGCAGTTCCACAACTAACTCAAATTCAGTCCTTTTTCCACTTTAATTTGCACAATCTGAAACAACTAAATCTTCATAAACAAAATTTAGAAAAAAACAAGTCACTGAACTTGTCTATTGCTACTTTACTGAAGGAAAAACAAAGCGAATGAAAGATTTACATGCAACTTCTTGTTTAGGAAATGAGCAACAACAGAAATTTTGCAAGAAGTAGGACCATTAATCTTTTCTGGAATAGACCTTTGTGTTATAAATGTTTTCGGCCTACTACTAACTGACTTGTAACCACAATCATTGTCAGTAGAACATGGGAGGTTTGCCTCATTGTTCCTTACTCACTTACTCAAGGCATGGAACATCTATCACTGACCAAATTTCTGACCCCTTCGAGTGGCATGATGATGTTCAGTTCAGTGTAAGGCATTGCTATAATTAATTCGAGGTCAATCACACACAGGGAAGGAAGAGTCTTAACCTATATCCCCACATAGCTGTCCCAGGACCAGGTACAACCTAACTTTAAATTCTAGGGATCTATTGCTTGAGTCGTGATTGAATTCAGCCTTCTCAACAAAGCTGAGATCAGTGTGTAACTCTAAGGTGAAATGAGAATAAATTGTTTGCAAGTGTGAAACAAATAGGTGACAATGAAATATGAGCAGATTCTGAGTGTATAGTCAATACAGCTTTTTATTAACTATAAACACTGGCATTCTTTTCAGAAAAGGGAAAATTACAACTGATATTTTGAATTTAACTTAACAACCCCATGAAGAGAAAAAGGAAATTTAATTCAGGAATCCATATAACCACTAATTAGTTTCCATGTGCAAGGACAGGACTTTAAATTCACAAATTTAATTAGCTGTTTCTTTATTCCATAATGTTTTCTATGTTTATTAGGCTCATAAACAAGCCTTTTTATTAGAAATTGATGGGTGTTGTAATAGTTGCATAACAAAGTAGATTACACTAGAAAAGTGAGGGTCTGAATCACAGGTAATCCATGAATGCAGACAAGTCTTCATCATAAAACAGATTCATTTACGGAACTTCATGGCTGTTTAATGTAAACAATTTTCTGCGGAGAGAGACTTCACCGACTAGCCTATGAGGTTTTATTACACACAGCACACGGTTTATATAGGGTTAGAACTACATCTTATTGGCTAAATAAGGTCTCAGACCACCACACTAGAGCTTTTAATTGGTTAAACCCCACATCTCACAAGTCCAGTGTTTATAGTATTTTATCCTGGCTGTTTCCATGCACCTGCAGAGTCCTGTGAGAACCTGAGCAGCTCCCATGAGAAACCTCTAGGGAGTAGCTAACTCCTCCAAGCAGCTGGGGCTTGTTTATTCTCACCTGCCTTCAGTTTCATGGAGTTGGTGCAGGATGGATCACTTACAAACCCATTTTCTGAAAGAAACTTCCCAACAGCTGTTAAAAAAATAAATAGTCTGGAAAAGAAGGCAATGAACGGAATCACTGTTAATAATTATAATACACTATGGTTAAAAAAATTAAAAAGATACAAACCCAAAATTGAATATTTAAGCACTTAATGATTGACAGGTCCTATTTTGAATGCAAATTCATATCGCATTTTAAATGAAATCCAAATTATTTTCCATTTAGAAGTGTTTCTTTATTGAAAAGGCCTTAACATAATTGTTGATCTGCTTCTAAACATTCACTAAATGGCTATGACCCACAGAATCTAGCTACTTGCTTCTTACTATATCACAATTACTCCAGTTTAGTAGTCCTTCCAATGCATGTTATCAGGATTGGATCATCAATAAAAAGCACTATAGCTGGTTTTTTCCTTGAATTTTGCACCAAGTAACCAGCAGACAAAAATCAGAGCTAATTGTGATGGCAGAGACAAGAACCATGACTCTGCTTTGCCAACTGAACACACAAGCTAGAGAATCATATTACTGCTGATGGCCTTTCCTCTCAGTCCACCATTCATGGAATAATAGAATAGTTTGAGCTGGAAGGAATCTTTTAAAAGTCACGTAGTCAAACCCCCATGCAATGAACAGAGACATCTCTAACTAGATCAGGTTACACAGAGCTCTATCAGACCTGGCCTTGAAAATTTTCAGGGATGGGGCATCTGCCTCCTTTTTGGGCATCCTGTGGCGATGTTTCTTCACCCTCGTGACAAAAAACCTTCTTTAGTATATGTAATCTAATTTGACCCTCCTTCATTTTAAAAGCATTACTCCTTTCCCTATAACACCAGACTCTGCTAAAAAGTTTGTTTCCATCTGTCCCTTTCAAGTACTGAAAGGCCACAATAAGGTCCCTCTGGAGCCTTCTCTTCTTCAGGGTGAACAAGCCCAAATCTCTCAGCCTTTTCTCATGGGAGAGGCTGTGTACCTTTCTAAACAGCACATCGAGGTTACACAACTTGTTCTATTATTGTACAGTGTTAGGATGCTTTCTTACCACCAGGACATGAGGGTGAGAAGGACTTGTAACCCAAGTCTTTGAGCCCTTGAGAAAAGCTGCATTTAACCTGGTACTTATAAAAAGAGTAAAGAGAAGGCGCTGACATAATTTCTTTTATGAATGTTTTAGAAACAAACTAGTAGCCTTGATTAGTCCTTTGAAAATATAACTACTAGAATAATTGTCAGTTTCTGTACAAAGCTATTAGTGTCACATAGATGTAAGATATCATTTCTAATCTAAAATTAGTGGGGAGGATTGCTATATACAGTGCTTCATCTGTTTATAACCATGCAAGCCCTTTACTGGATTTGTATGTATTCACATATTTCTCAAAAGCATGCCCATTTATTTTAACAATAACCATAGAAATCTTTGGTGTAACCAGCAACTGACAGAAAAGAAAATATGAGATAGCTGTAAGAGTAAAGTAATGGTGTCTGGTTTTTTGTGGTTTTGGTTTGGTTTGGTTTGGTTTGGTTTGCATTGGGGTTTTTTTTTACAGCTACAGAGCAATATAAAAGATTCTTGAAACAAACATAAGTAAGCACATCAAAATGGGCAACTCAGCTTGGCCTAGTCTCTTAAACAGAACTGTAATACTTAAAATTCCCTTACATGCACCAAAATAGGTGCACTTTGTGCTGCTGAAATAGCTCAAACAGCACTTAAAATTACTTCCTACAGGCAGCTGAATGTGCTTTTATATTTTACCTTTGATGAAACAGGTGTGTCCCTCCCACAGTGTAAGAATATCTTTAATGGCAGAGAGCTATCATAACATCACATTTTCTTTTCTATGAAAGGAATTGTACCCCAAATCCAGGTAGCAGAACTAGAGGCTGAGCCTACACCTGCAATTCAAACATCCCTGACATAAATCCAAGGGTAGAGGAAGAGTTAGGTATGAGGTGGTGGCTTATTATTTTGAAGATTGACACTTCCTGCTGCAATGGCAGCTATACACAATCTGTTTAAGCTGTCTATGGAAATCTAGAATCTATACACCTGTATTTCCACTGATAGTAAACCACTGATAGTAAACACAGGAAGGAAACAAAGTAATAAACATTACAACTACCACTGTGAAAACACTGTGTTTTTAACACAACTGGTCATTAGATATGTGACATTTCACTGATTCTCTGTCACTAAACTCAAAGATCTCTTTGCTAAAAGGGTTATATGCTTCAGGTAAAAATGCCATTGATTTTTATTTGTGAATGATGTTACATTACAATGTTCTCTTTTTATTTTCTAGCAGATAAGAATATCCACTGAGAGCACCTATAATTCTACAGTCTTTAAAAATCATACTCTGAGCATGCTAATGCTTAGTGTAAAATATAACTAGTTTTGTGTCCAGGTACCTTGACTTGTGAATTATTGGTGAATGTCTGTATCAGCTCCTTCTTTATTTAGTAGCAATGTCTGAACATGAAAGTACATTAGTCACAGATTAGTTGACTTAAAAGTTATTAAAAAGTGTGTTTTCTTCCTTGTCAGTGCTTTTCACCATAGTACATGTGGACAAAGGTGGACAGACAATAAAGTGAAAGAATACTAAGATATCAGGATGAAGTTTAGAAAGCAAAAAGTGTCACTGTCATAGATGAAAAAATCCTTACATGGCTTACTTTAGTGTTTCTTGTTAAAGAATATTTAGATAAGAATGAGTGTTTCTCCTTTCTCAAGTGATATTTGTATGTGTACATAACTAAATATATGCATGCTTCATATAGATTTATACGTTTCAATAGATAAGCTTCAAAAACACACATACACATACACAGTCTTCCTGTATGCTGCTGTTGTGTCTGAACTAATGCTTCTGGGTTTTTTTGCCTTTCTCATCAAAACACAATGTGGCACACAGATACCCTTCAACTTTGGTAAAGCACTAGAAATTTGATCCTACTAGAAGTGCTGTACTTGCTGATTTATAAGCAAAGCAAAAACCTGCCCCTGTTACTATGAAAGGCTGTTTCCCTAACATGTGTGGAGAAGCAGGTTGCCTTCGACAACTAGTTCTGCTTAATTAGGCACCGAGTCCAGAACAGGCATCTAGGAACTCTTGTGTAGAATCCAGAGATGTAAAAGGCTGCTGTCACAGAGGTGTGCCAAAAAACTTCACGTAGGGAACAAGCTCAGACAAGCTCTAGTTTGCAATCAAAGCCAATGGCCAAATCTCACAAAATGGGTTGTACATGATGACATCCCAGTATTGTTTTACAGGTTATGGGTTCCATGTGCTGTTGAGGACATTGTTACTGCTTGGACACTGACCCAGAGTGTACACACACACACACACACACACAAACACATGGAAGCACTCTTGCTCATGCATACCCAGACAGTGGATTTGTAGAACCCCAGAAGATAAGGGACTAATGTGTATGTCTCAAACACTGATAGCCAAATGGCTGTGGGACCAGTCAAGGACTGTTGATAATAACAGACAAGAATTGTTGGCAATAATCAAGGACTTCTGGTATTAAAGTGCAATAAAAAAGAACAAAATTTGGCTGGAGAAGAGGGGCCATGTGGAGACAGGACAGCACTTTTCTGGGACAAACAGCCTCATTGTAGTTCTTGGACACAAGCACAACATAGTACAGTGCAAGCAAAGGAATGGGGCCAAGAAGTAGGCATGAACTATAGCTGGGGATTAAGACCACCAAAGAACCACAAAGTCCTCCAACCCATTTCCAGAAAGGCTAGAAAGAATGGACTGCACATGATAACTTATTTGAATAGAAAGTAAAAAACCTTTCATACTACCCCTTTGTCCAAAACCCATTTCTATGTGATTATATAGCAGGTAATACACCAATTTCCATGCCAAGTGTGTAATTCAATAATAAAAATTTCTGTTTGTTTCTGGACCCTTTGATTTTTGTTGTTCCTTTTGTCCATGAGAATTTACAAATCTCGGATGTTTCCTGCCCCTTATGGGTGGGTTGTCACAGGGTTTTGAGACAACTAGAGGGTGGAAGGATTACTCACAGGTAACCACAAGAGAAAAATACAGTCGCTTGTGTGGGAGATGGTGAGGGCACTTATTCCTGGGAAGTCTTCCGGGAGCCATCCCCGTGCCTGTGGAGAGCTTCCCCTCAGACACCCACAGCTGTGGGTCTGTGCGGCACCTGCCACAGCCACAGCCACAGGGATGCTGTGGGCCATGAAAGGCTGGCAGCTGTCCAGATCAGCCACGGGGGTGGCTGTGGGAGGACATGCCTGGCACAAGGGCTCCTTGCAATTCTCTCTTCATTCCTTATATGTTGAAGTGCTGCCTTCCTACTCATGTCTAGTTCAAATAAAAGTGTTAACCAAACAAGATAACAGGATCACAGAAGTGTACAGAAATCCATATTTTGGAGTGCTGTGATATATTTGAAAGGTTCTGGATAACTAAGTTTGACAATTGCCTGAAGCATCTTTAGTTGCCCTTTCTTCAATAGTTGCCACTTCTGTTTTTTTCTCCTCTTTTACAGTTTGAAGATGTGACATTTTCTTTGGTCATTTTTCACACATTTTTAAGTTTTTGTTTGGACGGAAAATTAAAAACCTAGCAGCTGCAAGATAAAATAATTAAAATTCAAATTAAAAAAAAAACCTCTATAACACTTCTAAAATAAATGTTTCTACAGTATGTGTCATATATAATGCAATATATAGTGCATCCCCATGACTGTGTATTCATTGGCAACTCTTTTATACCTAAATGCCGAGATATCTGTTTTATTGCTGCTTATTACTCACTAGCTATTTATAGGTACACTATTCTTTATTTAGAGTATTTCCTGTCAGATTTCCATATTCATGTAGTATGAACATACACTACATGTGATAAATGTAAAAGTTCAACAGATGCAGAACTAACTTTTTAATAGGACAGAAAATTCACAAGTAATAAATGTCTGATACAAAGGAAAAGGAAAAGTTGTGCCTACACATACGAGGAAGACAGAGTTCAGCATTTCCTGTGCCCATATTCTGGGACAGATATTATTTTAGTCCAGTTCAGAAGCAATACAATTGCTTCTTAGGGCACCATTTGTCTGGGATTCCTCTGAAGTTTATAGATTTTGTGACTTACAGATTGGTGTCTGTTCCTGTGAGGTTGATTTGGAGCTAAGACAAGAAACTCTCCTGTCTGAATCCTTTCACATATTGTTAAGCAACCAGATGCCTTACATGTTTTATAGCACCTAGTTAAATTGGTGGAACCCCAAATTCTGAACATCCTGTCTTGGTAATGTCAGAGAATGATATGGTGATTCAAAAAAAAAAGGAAATAAAAAAGTTTGCATTGTATTAAGAATCCTAGAACCAGCAGATATGTATTAAAATCTAAGTCTTAAGACCAGAAACATTTCATAGGGTTGCAAGTAATTGTCTCTATACACATGACGGCAATATCCATAATCTTTCTCATTTTCTCAAAACAAGTTCTTTTACAATTTCAGTCAGTATCTACATGCCGCTCATGCTTTTCACCTGTGTTCATGGCCAAATAGAAGAAACAGTGCCACTGGTCAGTTTTTACACAGCTCCTTAGCTGCTAAAACTTTCATTTCATATATAGCTCCCACAGTGTAAGTATATCTAAAATAGTGTGGCCAGCAGGACTAGGGCAGTGATTCTCTCCGTCCTTGGCACTGATGAGGTCACAGCTCAAATCCTGTGTTCAGTTCTGGGTCCTCTACTACAAGAAAGACACAGAGGTGCTGGAGCTTGTTCAGAGAAGGGCAACAAAGCTGGTGAAGAGTCTAGAGAGTAAGTCCTATGAGGAGTGACTGAGGGAACTGGGGTTGTTTAGCCTGGAGAAAAGAAGGCTCAAGGGAGACCTTATTGCTCTCTATGACTGCCTGAAAGGAGTTTTCAATGAATTCAGGGTCAGCCTCCTTTCCTAGGCAACTAGTGACAGAATGAGAGGAAATGTCCTCAAGCTGCTTGAGGGGAGGTTCGGACTGGAGATCGGAAAGAATTTCTTCACTGAAAGGATGGTTAAACATCAGAATGCCCAGTGAACTGGAAGAGTCACCATCACTGGAAGTGTTCAAGAAATGACTATACATGGCACTTAGTGCTGTGGTCTAGTTAATGTGGTGGTGTTTGGTAAAAGGTTGGACTCAGTGATCTTGTAGGTCTCTTCAAACCTAAATTATTCTATGATTCTATGCTTATATTCCTTGCTATATCACTTCTACATTTTATATAGTGATTTAATTTAGTATAGAATTAATTAAATTGCTCAAAACAAAGGAAAAAAACCCTGCAATAATAGAGGTGGATCTTACCTTCAGGATGATCGTGCCACTTAAAGATGTAAATCAAATTTTTTTCGGTAGTTCTGTTTTGACAGTGACATGAAGTAGCATCATAATGCAATGAAGATTTAAGAGAACAAAATTGTTAAAAATTTTGTATATGTTATTCATTATACAGATAACACTAGCAATATGAAAATAATTATCTTCTGTACCTATACAATTAGAAAAAATTGTATTGACTTTGCAACACTTGTGAACTTTCATCATCTTACATTGCCAAATGCCTGTTGGAAACACTTAGCAAAGTCCCATCTGAATTACAGCTTTTAATAATACATACTTTGAAATAAATTTACACAGGTTTGGTTTTTGTTTGTTTGTTTATAAGTTTGATTTGGTTTGTGTTTGGTTTTGGTTTGTTTTTACTAACACATGAACACATTACGGGGTTCTTTCAAGTTCTTGTGCTGCTGCAGTAGAGTCCTGTGGTGATTTTGATAGCTACCTGCAAATATTACACATGTGCATGAGTACACATGAGAACATAGGCAAATGTAAATCAATACTTTCATATACATCTAATACAAAATTAAATGTTGAGATCTTCACTAGCTAAGAGATATTTGAACCATCACTGTTCAACTGTATGAGTGCCTAAAGAGATCATGAAGCTGATAGCAAAGATGATTATTTAGATAAGTGTTTTAATAGTAAATGTGGTTCTCACATTCAAAGATAAAGAAAACACAGAAGTTTGTAGAAAGGAATGATGAAGCACTCTTCCAGGGCATTATGAAAGAAAACAGCATTTCCAGGGCACTTGCTAGTATTGATCTCAATATTGTGTCTTTAGTATGCCTTAACAACTTAATAAGCAAAGCCACAATGAAGTCAAACAAGCAACAGAAAACCAACATCTATGTCCATGGCCTCAGCTTGCTCTCATTGCATTTCTCAACATGTCAAGGCTGGTACAGTTCTGAGAGTATGCAAAGGGCAGCCTTTATGGGCAGAAAGTTGAAAAATAGTTCAGATGTTTTCACAGAAATCTCAGAATACTTGATGTTGGCAGGGGACTCTAGAGATCTTCTAATCTGGTGACTCTGTTCCGAGTTAGGCTGGTTGCTGAGACATGCATCCTATTAGGTTTTGAATAGCTGCAAGAAAGGAGACTCCTAAACCCAAACTCGCAAACAACACCTCTGAGTAACCCATTACGATGTTTGACCACACTTATTTAAAGTTTTTTTACTCATTACCTCCTTTTTTTTTCACTAGACTCTACTGAGAGAAGTCTGACTCTACCTTCCCTCTACTCTGCACTGGTGTGGCTTCACCTTGAATATTGTGTCCAGTTTTGGTCTTAGCAATATAAGAAAGATATTAAGCTATTAGAGAGTGTCCAAGGGAGGGCAACGAAGATGGTGAAGGGTACTCAGGGGAAGATGTATGAGGAGCAACTGAGGTCTCTTAGTCTCTTCAGCCTGGAGGAGACTGAGGGGAGACCTCATTGCTGTTACAACTTAACTCATGAGGGGAAGAGAGGTAGGCACTGATCTCTTCTCTGTGATGACCAGTGACAGGACTGAGGGAATGGCTGAAGTTGTGGCAGAGAAGGTTTAGGCTGCATATTAGAAAAATGTTCTTCACCTAGACAGTGCCTGGGCATTGGAACAGTGGTCACAGCACTAATCCTGAAGGAGTTTAAGAAGCCTTTGGATGTTACTCTCAGGAACATGATGTGACCCTTGAGGGTGATTCTGTGCAGGGTCAGGAGTTGGACTTAATCCTTATGGGTCGCTTCCAACTAAGCAGATTCTGTGCTTCTGTGATTCTTTGCTACTACTGCCTCTGTCACTGGTGCTGGGACTCCCCCCAACACGCCTTGCCCCAGTCTTTTTGAGGCTAAACATCTCTACTTTAAGAACTTCAGTTGCTTCTCTGATTTAGTAATTTCTTTTTGCACAATACTTTTCAATGAAACTATTTTTCTTGCCTCAAATTTACCATTAGTTATCATGTGAAGACTAAATAGAAAAATGGCTAGGTAAAGAAAAATCCTCCTCTGTCATCCACTGATACAATCATTTTCTACATATGCACTCATATCACACTCTTAGGAGGCATGTGGTAGTTTTATTTCTGTTGTGAAAGGTAAGAACTAAAGATTGCAATTGAAAAAAATTATCTTCATCTGAGGAGTAAAGGTTTCTTCTCATTCTTGTGTGTCTACATGAGCTATTGCTCTGCTTTCAAACCCACTTGATTTTTGAGTAAAAATTTCTATATTTTTAACATTCAGTTATGAAATCAATGCAGTCTATTTGTCCACCTCAGTTTAAGAAGCTTAGCAATCCTTCAAATTAATCTCAATTGCTCCTGTGTTTTAGCAATGCATTAAAAACAAGAGAAGAAAAAGGAGAAAAGTCATTCTGCATGCTCAGATCATATCAGGTCTGTACAGTGAAACCATGCAGCTGCTGCCAAAACCATTGGCAGAAATACCAACTGCTTAAAAGCTCAGTCCCAGACTGAACTTCTGCCACTGTAATTTCATCACTAGATACTAAGTTATTTAGCATTGCTGCTGTGAAAAAAAAAAAAAACAACCAAAAAACAAAACCAAAAAAACCCCCAAACATTTCTATCAGAAATACTGATTGGAGGAATAAAAGATTTTGTTCATTTAACTTTGCATTTATAAAAAGATATGAAATTTATAGTGTATATTGAATCTCTTTACTTCAACTTATGGATATGCTTTTTAAAAAAGAAAGCACTGAGATAAAATATCAAAATTTCATGTTACAAAGCAGACAGCTAGTCTTGGAGTTTGACATATAATGATAGAAATTCAAAACCCCAAGGAAGAGACAAATATCTTAAGCTAAGCAGATGATATAGAATGTAGCAATTATTAATGTCATGAAAAGAATAAAAATGTTGACAAGTCAAGAAGTATTAGAATTTCATGGAATCCAACTTCATTGTAAACCACATGAAAAACTATGGAGTCGAGCTATTACACCCTCCTAATGGAAACTGCTAATTTTCAGGATGGTAACTTACAGTACCCATGAGCAACACTGTCAAAACATTGGAATGACTACAAACACCTGTGGATGGGCTATGGAAGATGCCCCAGCTTTTCATTTCCTGCCTGGGTGAGTCTGCCTTATACTTCATCTTCTTTCAAACTGATTCTCTTGAATCAGAGTCAAGACCCCTCATGCCACCCACAAATCTGGAACTAGAAGCTCTAGTTCAGGTCAAAGTGGGAAAGTCAGACATTCAGATTTAGCCTGTTATTTTTTCAGAAATATGATGAAAATAATATACTACTACAGTGATGTAGTAGGTAAGATCTTCTTCAAATATTGCTCTGTATTAAAGAAATATAATTATGTATTTCTTTCCCAAATGAATGATGCCTTCATAAGAATTGCCTGGAAACTGTGAGAAACCAGATATTTTTTGAAACTGTGAGTTTTCATGAAAATTAATCTATTTCAACTGGTTTTTCCCATCTCCATGGTCAATTTGAGTGCAAAAGAGTAGAAGCTTCTCCTTTGCCAGTTAAGAAACAGAATCAAACTTTCTGGCTACCAGCACCTTCCCCAAGCTCCCAGACTACAGTTACTGCAGTTCTTATTACTCTTTCAGAAGCCAGGAAGATTTCTGTCTGCTCCAAATGGCAGGTCAAGCTGCAGTTAGCTCAGCATTCTGGCACCTAAATTCCTCTTGCAATTTTGATTTAATGCATTATTAACCAGCTCCCATTTCTCTAACTTGTGTAATGCTTTACTCAAAAAATGCCTAAGTACATTTCAGCAGGATGAGTTGGACCTCTTAACAGAAGGAGGGTGGGATTTGTGCACACTTGGCATAGACTCCCTCAGCAGCCCCTATCTAGAAAGATAGTTGAAGATTAGCTGAAGATAGGCCGTACTTCTTTAGCAGCTTTTTTAAACACAAAGGAAGAGTCAATTGCATGAGTTGCTGTGAAATCTGCCTGTATTCACTGTATATTTTCACTTAAATTTCAAGGTATGTAAAGAGAGATTGAGATACATCCTGAGAAATGCAATTAAAAATTAAGCAAAAGAGAGTAGAAGAAATTGGTAAAATTATTTTTCTCTTTTTAGAGGAGATATTCTTGAACATAGTAAAGTACATGAGTATCTTTACTCTCAGGTCAGTGAGGACAAAACTAATAAGGTTCTAATATTTTGCTCTCATGATAGTCTTTGTTTTAAATTCTCTTTAGTCTGTGTTGTGACTTCTTTATGGATTTTTTTTCCTCCATACCTGAGATAAAACTCCTATATGCCTCAGTGAAGTATACTCTTCCTACACTTCCACTGCTAATTCTACAGAAGATACAATCAACTGTTAAGATATTTTATATAAAACTGATTTCACTAAACAAATGCAGTTTTACCTGTAGTTCATAATATTTTTTCAATAGGAGAAATATGAGTTTATTATTTTAATGACAGTTTTGCTAAATTCATTCAGATATTTGCATTACAAATATATGAAAAAGAAAAATTATAAAATTAAAAAATATGTAAAATTAGTATTATGTATGTAAGGGTTTCTTTCTATTCTGTCATATTGTGCATATTTCATTTTCCCAGGAAATTTTGAACTTTTCTCCCAAGAGAAGTTTGAGGGGGGTTGAGTTTTTTGTTTTGGTTTGTTTGCTTTTTGGTTTAGTTGGTTGGTTGATTTGTTTTGGGTTCTCTTTTTTTTTTTTTTTAATATTGGTATTTTTTATGAAAGGGAAATGTTGACTCCTGCTCATCCTTCTAAACTGACTGGTAAAATGTGGAAGCAGAAGAGGAACGAATGAGCATTTTTATTTGTGAATGAGTTGTAGACATTCCCAAACACAATAGAACTTATTTTTTGAATACTGATAAAAGCCCCAATACTGTTGTTCAGATCCTAGTATCACTCTCTGCATGCTTGTAAGTAGCTATGACTAGAGCTGTAGTTGAAAAGTATTTTCATTCCAGCAGAGGGACTGTTAGAGCTAAATGTGAATGTGTTAACTGAATTATCTCCATGAAAACAGAGCCAATCACATTTAAAAATAACCATAAAGGTCACTGAATTAAAACATTTAGGGAGTAGATTAGGTGCTTGGAAAGTTTATGCCCTTAGCAAATAAAGCAAATAATGCAACAGCAATGAGGACATTCACAGTTTGCCTTGTGCTATTATGGGAGGAAAAGGTAAGCTTTGTGATTTTTACTGGAGATATTGCCATGATAACACCAAGGGGTCAGTGCTTTGTTGTCCAAGGAGACCAGACCGAGAAAGAATTACAGGCGCTGGGTAGATGAGGACACGGATACCCATGCAGCGACAGGATCGGGACCATGAGGCTTTCCGGATGGACACTGTACCCTTAAAAGATGGCTACGATCCAAGTTTCTTCTTCCCACAATCCCCTGGAATTCTCCCACATACCCCTGGAATTTTCCCACACACCTCGTTCTCCCTATTGGTCCTTTTGACGCTCCTTCCTTCCCTCCTCCCCTTTGTTTGCATGTACCCAATGGAGTGCGTTACTCCTCCCTGTCTCCTCCCCATCTCCCCCCCTCTTCCCCGCCTACATCCGGACTTTTAAGAGTCCATTAAACTTGGCTTTTCCTCGTGGGCTCTTGCCTGGTGTGGATCTATTCCGTCCGGAGGGGTCTCCGGGCCGGCAGCGGGAGGAGCTGACCCTAGCTTCTAAGGGGCATGATCCTAGGGAGCGCCGCCGCTTGCGGCTCGCCGCTTTCCTAGCCTTGCTCCTGGGAGCGTGAAAAACCCCTCCACTATATTAGTGGAATTATTAGTCCACTGAGACTTTGTGTGGTAAATTGATTACCACATATACTGTAAAATGAGCTTAGTCACATTTGTGATATTGCAATGGTTTACTTTATTTTAAAGTGAGCACATTTTTTACACAAACATGACCATTAAATAGCAACAGGATGAGTGGTTCAGGATGATCTGAACATAATAGTCATTAGAACATTGCAGCCTGCTTCATTCAGGAACCTGGCCAACAGCTTGAAGGAGGTGATTCTCCCAATCTGTGCTGTTCTTACAAGACCCCCCTGGAGTACTGCATACAATTCTGGTGCCCCTAGCGTAAGAAGGACACGGAACTGTTGGAGCAAATACAGAGGAGGGCCACAAAGTTGAAAATAGGACTGGAGTACCTCACTTGTGAAGACAGGCTGAGAAAGTTGGGGCTGCCCAGCCTTGAGAATAGAAGGCTCATAGCAAGCTTCCAGTATCTGAAAGGGACCTACAAAGACAGGGACTCTGTCAGAAGCTGTAGTGATAGGGAAAAAAGTAATGGATTTGAACTGAATGAGGGGAAATTTAGGCTGGATATTAGGAAGAAATCCTTTACTTTGAGACTGATGAGACACTGGAACAGGTTGCTCAGGGAGGCTGTGTATGCCCCAGTCCTGCAAGTTGGACAAGGCCTTAGGCAAGCTGGTCTAGTGGGAGGTGTCCCTGCCCATGGCCGCAGAGTCAGAACCAGGTGATCTTTAAGTCTATGATTTTATGGTTCTATTATTTACTTCAGTAAATGCTCCTGTAGAGACAGTTCCATGTCTTTCTTCCTTTTGTCCTTTGAATATATTCCCTCTTGGTGATATCTCAAGAAAAAGTAGTCTCTGTGTTAAAAAAAAGCAAAGGGTTTTCCCTTCCCTTCATAATTCTAGGAAATTACATTCTCTTTTACATCCTTTCAGTGCTCAGAAGACTGAAATTAGTTAAAAATAAGGTGCATACATTTTTATTCAGATCATGGAAACTACAGTTCATATTCATATAGCTAGTTATTATCTTCACATTATTTTTTATGAAGAGGCCTTTTTTCTTACTTAAGACAATGTAACATCACTGCATGCAAAGGAAGAAATGTGGGGATCTTGAAACATGACTATGTCTTTCCATACCAGAGTATGCTGAGATAAATTCTCATGTGCTTGGTATCTCTAGACAGCAGGGATCCAAGACCTTTGGATTTATTCAGATCACTTAGGAACCTGCTGAAAAGAGAAAACAGAAAAAAGAAAAGGACAATTTTATTCTCCCAGGGAGAGAAGAAAGCATTTCTTTGTATTGTACCTCGATCAAGAATACTTCACCCAGCTGAGCCTAATCAAGCAGAAAGAAATGTGTGGCAGTGTTTGTGTGCAGAATACACACTCCAAGACATTGTATGAGGTATAATGTCTGCTGACAGACCTACTCCCCTCTGCAACATATTATTTTTTAAATTCCATTTTATCTCATACAGATTATGTTAGTAATTTTTTAATTTATTCTTTTTAAAACTGAATGCATCTACTCATGTTTTAGAGATCCATTAAACAGGCAAGACTTGCTTTCTGTCTCAGGGGTGAAGCACAGAGATGACAGTGGAAAGACATTTATTTCCCTATCTCTGATGTGGAGTGAGAGTGTTACTGTCAAGAATTCAGCTTCTCTCTCAGACTCAGTTTCTGACATCAAAACCTGAATAAACACCAAAACTGCAGCATGGCTATTGGAAGACATTTATGTGAGATATTGAAAAGAACACAAAAACACAAGTAGGTTATAACACTACCTCCTACAGTTTCCAGTGATGTGCAATGTTCAATAACAGGAGATGGCTAAGCCTGTTTTGAAGAAGATGGATATCTGCTTTTAATACTCTGCAGTTGTTTCTCTTTGATTCTGTGAATTCACAAACTTCATGTTTTTCAGTATTAACAATATTCTATACCAAGAACACACCAAATGAAGGAATTGTTTATATGCTATCTTCTTCTGTGGTTGGATGTTCTCTAGTTATTATAATATTCATCTCCTATGCATTAACTTTATATAATCCCTTCACTTGTCTCTTATCTAGACTGGAAACTTCTAATTTATTCAATAGTTCCTTCTACAGTTTGATACTTTTAAACACTTTTTGTGACACACCTTGTCACATGAAAGGAGTTTCCTTAAACCTTTTATAACTGACCAATCTCTCAGCACACCCAAGGAAGACAAGACTCTTGTGCCCAACCAGACTTTTTGTGCCCCATTATCTGGAGCCCCTGAACAGCCCAGTGCCTTGAAGTGTGGTTCAACTAATCTACTCAGAGTCACACACCAACAACATCCCCATTTTTGGCTGGAATATTATCAGTTTGTCAACTATGTTACCTGCTGCCAGCCACTGCCAGTACCCTTGAGGGACTTACACTAAACAGTGTATGGAATAACATACCTTATTAACAAACAGACTGATAATAGAGGACTGTGATAGGTTAAGGTTCAGAGACTGCCATTGATAGTGCATTGTCTGCAAAAATGAATTTGAAGCAATATACAGACAAGATCTTATCACCAATGAAAGCTAGTTTGTGATAATCATTCAGTGTTTGAGATAATCACTCAGTGTGCATAGAATGAGGTTCTTACCCAATATATGTTCCAATGGGGAAAAGACAGATTCACCTTGTCAACTGATCCCAGAAGTTATGGTGGAGTCTTCTCTGACCTCCCTTCCCACTTAAGCTGTATTTATATTAATTAGTTTGTGGGAGAGGAAAAGGTAAAGTCACAGGTGATGTCAGTTCGTCATGTTTAGGTGGAGTTTGAGTGACTTTAGCCATTAGCATATGTGGAGCCTGAAACTTAATGTGCACTCTTGAGTTAATGAAGGAAAGTTCAACTTTTTATTGCTATCTAAATTATTCTTTGTCTTACTTCCCATTAGCTGGATTGTTTTAGACGGAGCATAACCACAACATCACCGTGTTGCTCGATCCTTTTATTCACATCTGAATTGATTTTAACAGAGCATGATCACTTCAGTTCCATGTCACTCCATCCTTTGTTTCATGTTTCCCTTACAGAGATACACCAAGCTCCCTCAGTGTTCCTGCTCCTAAGGTGTACACTTTGTTCTTGGTGAACTATAACAAACACATGCACTTCTTGCTGACCTTTGTTTTTTGGCCTTCTTGCCACACACCTCCTGATCTTTTTCAGTTATAATATTATCACTAGTAAGAATTACACACAATATTCAGATATATGTATACCATATATTTCTACAAAAAAGGGCATACTGAAGTTTTCTACTTTGTTTGCCATTTCTTTCATAATAATTCATAGAATTACATTTTTTTTTCTTGACTGCTGTTCCACTGACCTGTTATTTTCATGGAGCTATTTGTTTTGACACAGAGATCTTATTTCTCAGTAATGATTGTCACCTGTCAACTCAGCACTGTTTACACGAAGATTTGTCATTGTTTTCCACTAATCCTGTTCAATTTCCAGATGTGTCTGATCCATAATCACTGACAGGATCCCAAGATTCTTCTGCGCCCACTGACTCTACAAATTCCAATGTTGATTTTATTGTATTTGTTACCCCCAGCAACTTCCCTTGGAGTTATTTCACTCTGTTTAAACAATCCATCAAGGGAAAGATTTAAACATTCAAGGCAGCCCCTGTGTATTACCCTGGGAATAGCTAATTATTTGTACAAAATGAATTAGTCCCAAAGGAAACAAAACAGATTGAAAGAGGGCTGAATTTCATAGACTTCCTCTACATTCAGGAGAAAGAAATTTGTGGAAAGGACTACCTGAGGTGCCCTAAACTTTTCTTCACTGGCCATTAAAGACACTTGACCTCTTGGATGAACACCAGCTTGACTCAGCTCAGTGATGAGAGCGTTCAATCAAGCATTTACGGAGGTAACATCGGGATTCCAAGAGGAGCATCTATCATTCGAGGTAAATTCTATAGTTACCGGGAACTAGTAGTTCCCTAGTTCTAAAGAAAGTCTTGCTCTTTTTCTGGTTTGAACAATACACTCTTTACTGAATGCAAGAAACTTTACTTGATGAAAGCTACGGGATAGTAAGTTAAGAGGTGATACTGACAAAAAAGCGATACAGAATATTAAGAAAATAAATGAGCATATGAAAAATAACTCCTCTGGAGTTAAAAGGGAAATAAGTGAAATATCATAACTAAGAAAAGTTAAAATGTTAAGAAAAAACAAGCTTGAAATTCTACCTAAAATTTAAAGATTACTTGAAGCCACAGATGAGGCAAAATCAACCTTAAATTTGAATTTCAAGTTTTCATTTTTGTGATTTATGTTGGATTCACAATGAAGTCTTCGCAGTAAATCCAGCCCTGTCTCAGGGCATTGAGCACCTCCTTGGGCCCCCAAGGTGGGATGTTGGCCCCAAGTCTGGGACATTGGCCTGCAGGAAATTGTGGCTCAGCAGGACCGGACACATGAGTGCACTACATCAGGAGCTGGAGCTGGAGCAGGGCCAAGGCAGGACCAAGGTGAGTTCCTCAACAAAAAGCACCTCCCTAGGCCAGGGTTCAGCCCCATAACCCCTGGGAGCTTCTCCTGGGTCACCACTGGGAAGTGCTCACCTTTAGCTGCACTGGCTCTTAACTGGCTCAGAGCCTTATCAGCCGAATCTCCAGGATCCTCTGTGGATACTCTCATGGCCCTTTAAGTATCTTGTACTTGAAACCTTCCTAAGTCAATAGCAGAGATCACTGTCATTGCCCTTGATATGGACTGTAATGTATGCAAAATATTCTTGGTTTATTGACAAGGTAAAGCTCATTAAATGTCATGGACAAGGACCAACTGATTTCTATATAGTCATTGGGCATTGACAGGGTTTAGGCATGGACTCATTTAAAATTATGAAAACTGAAGCATATCTTGACAATCTTATAAACAGAACTTCAGGTGTGAAGAAAATACTAATTTTGGAAATATAAAAGATGAAAGATTTTAGCTGATTTGGAATGAAGCGGTAGGTTAGACAGAAAACAAATAGTGTCATGACTTCCAGAAAGGAAGTACTTGAATTCCATTCAGTCATTTAAGGTACCTCATTCATCCTCTGGACCACAGTTCTTAGGGTACTGATGAAAAAGATGAGCTACAGTTAACCTAATAGGTAACATACTATCTGGGAGATCTGTCTCTTCCTACAATACTATTTACACATTTTGTGTAGTTTCTGAATAAACACCCAGATTAATGCTGGGAATAGGGGCTCTTCCCCTGAACACTTATTCATGGAGTTTAGCTTCTTTGCTTGATTTCTGTCACCTGCAAATTTCATTCTTTGCTGTGTGATGTCAGCTTTCATGTGCTTGAGAATGAAGTGTAGGTGTCCCACAGTCGATTGTACAGCAGCTGGTGTTTGCTGACAGGAAGGAATGCTGTCAGGCTGAGAAGAGTACTGAATACTGAGTACTCAGTACTGAGATGTAGTTGCTCAGCATCCTGGAGAGATCCATATCTCTTTTATTACAGGCAGTGTCCTCCTGTCATGACTGCATAGCAAAAATAAACTGGTTACAATTGTTTTTCATTATTGGCTCAAGTCATATCAATGTAGATGGAATTTACCTTGTCCAATTTCAGACATGTAAGTACAAACAGGTAATAAACAACCTTCTGTGGTGCTGCATACTGGACTTTTTAAAGAACTTTCAGGCTTTTACCCTGTTTGATTCTCTCACACACTCACTCTAAAAAAAGTGCTATGTTCACTAGGTCTCAATTTCCCTTCCCCACCATGGGGAGATCCCTGCTTCCCAAGGAGTGCAGGCAGAGAGTCATGTCTGGACAGCGGCAAAATCGCTGGACATCCCCCAGCATTTAGCTCCACTCATACCTTTGACCACCAGGATCATCCTCTGCTTCCAGTATCTTTGCTTCAATCTTGTAGAATCACAGAATTATTTCAGTTGGAAAAGACCTCCAAGATTGAGTCCAAACTTTGATCACCACCCTGTCAACTAGAACACAGCACTAAGTGCCATGTCTAGTCATGTTTTTAATACCTGCAGGAATGATAACTCTACTACATCCCTGAGAAGTCTGTTCCAATGCTTAACTACCCTTTCCAAGAAAAAAATTCTTCCTGATATCCAACCAGAACCTTTCCTTGAGCAGCTTCAGGCCATTTCCTCTTGTCCTGTCACTTGTTGCCTGGCACAAGAGGCCGACACCCATGTTTCTACAACCTCCTTTCAGGTAGTTGTAGAAAGCAATAAGGTCTTCTGTGTGATTCTGTGAGATTTTCAATGTGTCCAATTGAACATGCTCTGAAAAGAAGTATGAATGTATTTATGTAACAGCAACATACCTCTGTATCCCTGAATCAGCCATTCACCACCTTTTCAAACCCTCCTTTCCTTTCTGATATCACTTCTCAGTAGCCCTTCTTCTGTACACTGGCTTTCTTTCCAAAAATCCAAACCAGGAGCTTTCCTACCTAAATAGTCTATGTGCACATGCTTAGATTCCTAATTGCTGTTTCTCTCTCATGTCCCTATTACAGGATGTGTCACTTTTGCTCAATTCAAGTGTTATCAGAATTCGCGACCAGTCCACGCTGGTTGCAGCTAGTGATTAGCAAGGTTCTGCTTGAAAATACAAAGGCTCAATTCCAAACATTCACCCATAGACACACACATACACCAAATTATCTGCTGCCTGTTAACATTTACAGTTTAAGCTAATTTTATCATCTACAACAGGTTTAGACAGCTATTTCTATACTAATCATGCCAGAGTGCTTTTAAAGGCAGTAGAGAGGAAAAGACATCTACTTTAAAAGTGCCATTTGAAGATGTCATGGACTGATTAATGGAAATACCAGTTGTCTTCATCTGTAATGTAAAGGAAACACTGAGAGCTGACCTCCAGCAATCTTAATCAGGTGGCTTCTACTTTTCACAGCTGCCTACAATTTAAAGATGTAAATATTTTTCTGCCTAGTTTGTGAAGCCTAAGGGTTGGGGTTTGAGCAGGTCTGATGAGGTCTGAACACAATGTGGCATTGCAGGTGCCAAGAGTATGCTGATGTAAGAAGAGGAGTAGATGTCTCAGGCTTCTCTACAGTCAGCAATGACTAAGAGAGATTGTTCTGGATTTCAGTTTTTCTTCTGAACATGTAAGATCCTTACATAATTACTCTTGTTCTTAAACTGCTTTTCAAAATTGGCTTGTCTGTTGTTTTTGTGTTTGGTTTTTGTTTTTCTCTGATGTTCTGTTAGTGGTTTTTTAATAGGAAAAAAATAACAAAGAATTAAAATAAGAAAAACCTCACTTTTTCTAGTATTTTTAATTAAGCTCTGAACTCATGACTGTTGTATTCATGCATAATTATTTTAAGCTGTGGATTTTTTTCTTCTAAATTTCACACTAGTACAGATAGTCAATAATTTGTATTATATTTAAAGTATGTAACACATAGTGAATTGCAGAGTTAAAGAAAAAATTCCTTTCAGAGCAATAGGCTTATTCAAATAATTATGTCTATGATTTTGGCAGGTATTTTTATGTATAGAGAGATAAGGACACACACACTCCAGTACAGGTATTTTGTTATTCCTTTTGACATTCCTATCAGACATTAGAGCAGCTTATAATCAGACTGAACTTTTCTATTGGCTTTAGGGAATGGCATATGAACATTTTTTTTCCCTTTTCTTCTTTGGCTACTACTCAAATGTCTATTTATTTAACATTCAAGGTGCATTTACTAATTATTGCCAAAGGAACTGTAATCTTAATAGGTCATAATAGGTCATATATGTCATACTGTTTTATATGCACCTAGAAATATATAAAAATGAGATTAATGAGGCGGGTTTTATATGTCAGATTTAATAACAGGTAAAATAGCTTAAACCTATGATTTAAAAATTAGAATACGTCATATGGAAACCTTGTGTGAGCCCATCAGTCTAAAGGATTGAGGTGTCAAATAGCAGTCCCAAGGGAAGAGCTTAGTATTCTCTTTGGCATGTGTAGTAAATCAACTTCAGTATAATTAAACAGGTATTTGGTAGCTGATATTTTATTCTCTGCATGCCTTTTTGATGGCACAACTTTTGAATATAGGATACAATAGAAAAAACAGACTCAAAATAATAAACTGCTATTTGTTCTAATTGCTGTAAAATTATCACTTGGGAAGGAGGAATGAGCAAACAGTTTCATGAATTTTTTGTATTTTAGAAATGTATTAATCTGCATGTGTTACTAGCATAAGATGAAGTCTCTCTGTCTTTGCAAAAATTAGAGCTCATTTACTGGAAGCAGTGGAACAGTCTAGCTCTCACTTTAGCACTGATGGGGCAGAATGTGTACTCCAAGTCAGCTGAATGCAGTCATGGGGAATAACAGTGTTATGTCCCCTAAGACTCTGTTTCACTTACTTAATGCATTTGCATTTGTGAGTTTGGGAGAAAGGGCATTTGTGAGTTTGGGAGAAAGGGCATTTGTGAGTTTGGGAGAAAGGACATTTGTGAATTTGGGAACAGATGCTACTGACACGGAGTGACATGTGCCAAGGCTATGGCTTCAGCTTTCTTCTTCCTTGATCTTTTTTTTTTTCTGTTTTTTATTTTTGTTTTGTTTTGTTTTGTTTTTATGAATGGGTCCTGTACTAAGGGAACCCACACTATTTCCTGTGGGTAGTAGTGAGTTCCTGAGAAGTGAGCACATCAGAACTGAAGTTTTTCAAAACTTTGTAGTCTGGTTCTGTAAAGACAGATTTTATATGCGTTCACTTTGTGAAGGTGACCTCTCTGTCAAATTGTCCTGGCATAACCTCAAATGTAGGGCTGTTCAAAGAAAATACTTCTTCATGTGTTTTAACATGGGTAACACCACGTTCTCCTGGGTTTTGTTGTTAAAGTACTTATCTTGTTGGCTAAAATGTTTCAGAATTGTACTCTGACTCTAGGTCTGTAGACCATTAGCGTGAGCATTAAAAAATTCTGCACACCAGAGACAACTTTATGTAGCCATTTTGAAGAATCTAAGCAGGGATAAGCCATTTTAGGTCATCCAGAAAATATTTCTTCCAGAGCAGGAATTGTTCTTCCACTAAGCTTTCCAACTCTAACTGTACTTTATTTTCACTCCTGTTTTAAATGTTTCAAGAGACAGTTTCTACTTATATTCTAATCTGTGTCACATTCTTACCTCATCTTGATATGACAGTGTGAAGAGAAATCCCACAGATATTTAAAAGAAAGAGTTCTTTCAGAGGAGACAATAAATACATTTTTTTCCTAATTCATAATTGGGTATTTTGGCTTAATGTAATTTTCAAATTAAGTTTTAAAGGAAAAAATATTAAAAGCAGATTTTTATGTTTATTTTTAAGCATACTTAATAAAACCTTGTATGAATCTGGAGATAATTGTTTTTTTGTCTGCTCATAGTATGAATTCTTTACAATGAAGACATAAACCCCCAGAATTTCTCCTTGTACTAGGTAAATAATGCCATAGTCAAAGTTTAAGAATGTAGATAACCTACTCTATTATCCAATGGAAAACTCATCAAAGGGAAAATGAAGAGGAGTGGATAGCAAAAGGCAAAAACTTTAGAGTGAAAACTATGGAAAGGTACCTAGGAAAACTTTTGAACTTTTCTGTCTTGCTGTTTTAAAAAATGAAAACTCTTCCTAAATTGTTATTGGTAGCTGTTTCACTGACCCATACTTTGGCACAGAAAGAGGTACAGAATCTGCTTATTACGGTAAAGTAGACTTCTACTTCCCTGGGATGGTCAGCATTCCTGAACTAAAAATCTACAGAATTTTTTTCTTTTCACTTTAACTCGGCAATGTAGGTTTTTTGAGTGGAGGCAAATATATAAGAATGTGCACTCCAAATCCCAAGGTCATGAGTTCAAGTCTTGGTAGGGACCATCTCCTGGGCAGTTAAATGCCTCCCTGCCATCCGATCCCCTCAGATCTCGGATGCTCATCAGGGTCAGCCCCGGTTAGTACCGGGTGCTGTGATAGTCCCAAGGACTTCACTGTCACTGTCCAAGCTCACTCAGCCATAGCAGATGGACCTTAGGACTTAAACAGTGGGACCAGTTCTGTGCATGTTGTGCCTCACCTAAAAAACCAAGCAAACAAAAAAAATCCACTTCACAGGCTTGAAGGGCACACCCACTTGGGGAGAGCCTTTCCCAAATCTTTGTTCATGAAGTCTGGTCATATATACATACTGTGCACATATTTAAGAAATAACTTAGTTTTCCAATTCTAAACATGTTTATTACCCTTTTACAAATAATTAATTATATTATATCCCTAAATTATATACCCTAGCCCTAACCCAGCTAAGCCAGTGTAACTGGCATCACCTCAGCACAAGTGAACAAAATTTTGCTTGTAGAAATTAAAGTAATTTTGTCTCAATGACTTAAAAAAATGGGACTGGTAAAATTAGCAGCATTTTTAGAACTAAATAAAATTGCTTTTGAATGCTGCTAATGTACTTTTGCATGATAGCTACAATCTAACAGTGCTTCAATGGTTGTCTTCCCCTGATTTTTGAATTCACAACATTGATCTGAATCTATCCTTCCAGTCCTTCCTGAAAACTTTGTGTTGCAATCCTAATGCTGGAAATTCCCCCATTTTTATATCTATTCCTGGACATGATAGTGAATGGTTTAAATTGTTTTATCCTTTGTATTAATATTAGGTATTTGAAGTCCCTTCTAGTGACATCATGAGAATACTTTGCCCTGATTTATCTTTATGCTGTATCACCATAGCTATTCTTTTCCTAAAAAGCTTCAGCGTGCATTACTTTTCCTATATCAATACCATTTTTATTAGGCTTTGTTCCTTTTATCAGGGAAAGACAATACTTTGAGGTTATTGGCCAAAAAATTGCTACAAATTTGGAACTAATCTATGGACAAATACACTGACAGACTACACTAGTTATCAGGAACAAACTGGCAGCTATACTTTGAAATGTTGGGCAGATAATCTGACTCCATAGCATTGGTGCTATCTTAAGAAGACAGCCATAAAACTGGCGTTTTCCTCATTTCCACTGTGACTTTAAAGTTAGTTATTGAGCTTATTCCCTTTTCACCTGTTACCTCAGAAGTGAACATTTGCTATTGGGATAACAAGTTTTATTTGAGTTATACCCAAGTGGTCCTTCTTGCCCAGAAACTTTGAAGACATTGGTTTTGATCATTTGTATGATTTCCTCATATGGTTTATGATATATATTGGCTGGATATTGGTTTTGTAAATACTTTTAAAATGCTAATCTTCAACTGCAAAATCCTATATGCTTGAAGATCTAGTTGCATGAAGTGTTTTATGCTTATGAAATATGTTGAAGAAATATATAGTAATATAATAGTAAAATACTTCAATTTTTCCTAATTTTCTATTAGATTAGATTAGATATGGGAAAGCCTGCTACAAATTTCATTAATCAGTCTAGTTTTAATTTATATCTCATGTAGAATTCAGTGGCAAACCTGATTACATTGTTTATAAGTCTGCTGCTGTAGCTGCTTGCTAAACAGAGCATAAAATTAGAACTTTTATTTCTTGTTTTAAAATTGCCTTATAGAAAGATTTTTATTACTATTTATTTCAATGAGATAGCTATTTTCAAAGATAGAAATAATCACAATCTTTATTTAATGTGTTACATTCAGCAAGTTCCTTACAGAATACTTACATAGAGTATAGAGCCCCTTTGACTGCTGTTGGACTCCATCTCCTACAGATGTAACCACGTAACTAAAATTATTTTGGTTTGCCTCTGTTTCTTTCATTCTGAGAGCTTCTAATCAAAAATTTCTGAATGCATAATTCAAATGGTTTATGTTTGTTCTCAGTAAAAAGAACCACACTGCCGTTCTGATTAACACTTGGAATATGTCACAAAGGAACCTGCCAGAAATACTTGAACTTGTGAATCATGTGTGGACAATTAACTTATTGAACCTATTCCCATCAGATGAATTAGTCAAGAACTAAGAAATCAAAATATTGCTTTAATGATACTTTGAATGAATCTGTTTAGAACATGTATATTTTGTAATACAGGACACAGAGAAAATTATTTAACTTCTAAGAGATCCAGTGAAAAAAGCCAGAAAGTTCTTATGAGTGCAAAGATTACAGGCAAGACCAGAATGGAGATGGTTTCTAAACTGACCCAAGCTGTACACTGATGTACAACTGACTTTTAGTATTCACTGGTAATTAAATAGGTTTTAGCCAATACAAGTATCTCAGTACATGTCCTGTAAAACAGATTAATGGTAGGAGAAACTGTATACATTTTGTGCATTTAATAGTATCATAAAAGATCAGACTACAAAACATTCACATTAGCGTAAAAGAACTCACCTTGGTTGCTTTGATGACTACAAGGCTGTAAGGGCAATTTGAGGTCAGGTGACAAAAGCTGTCTACTTTGATAATGCGTAATACCAGGTCTCACTTGGAAAGGTGTGGCAGACAGCTCTGTTTGACACTGACCACATGACATTTATCACTATTGCAGAACAATAGATGAGACACACAAACCTTTTCCAAGTATGTGCTAGGGTCTGTTTAATGAAGATCTATTTTATTTTATTTCATTGTCAAACACCATCTGAGATTGACTTCTGTTTGCACAACATGGATTGGTTGTAATTTAGGCTGATTTGTGATACAAGGCCTAAGATAAAAGTACAACACAGAATCAGATTGATGCTCTATCCAGTCCAGTCCAGTACAGGAGCACAGAGCAGAGTAGTAACTGCAGACAAAGCTATAAAGCTTTTGGAGTCCTGACTATATGGGACTGGCAGCTATTGTTATTGTTCTGGGCTGAATACTTAAGAGGATAGATAATCTGCAGGGAAAATGAACAAACAAACAAAAAACAACACAAACCCCCAAAACAAATAAACAAACAAAGCCAAACTCAACCAATCCAAAAACATTAATATATGATTTTTTCCCCGTTTCTCCATTATTTTCAAGTGTACTTCAGGATTATTATATGTGTATGGTCGAAACTACATGTGATATTTCCTTTGACAAAAACACAATCCTTACGTCTCTCTTCCTCTCTTTCTATATCTGTCCCCCCCAGACAACTTCTTGAAGCTTTGACTGGCCCTTCTTTCTCTGGAAATCTTCCTTTTCCCCATAAGGAAAGGAATTTTAGATAAGAATGCAGTCAGAGAGAGCAAGATATAAACATAAGACAAGTGAATAAAACTCACATTGTATGTTCACAGATCCTCTAGACCACCATACACTGAATAATCAGTTTCCTTAAAGAGGACCACCAAACTGACTATCCTTTACATTAAAATATAAATATTTCACTGCACTCTTATGAAATTAAAGTTCTTTCTTAGGAATAATACTAATTTTGAATATATAATTTAACTTTTATTACTTCATTTTGCTTTTGAAAATAATTTTTCTTCTATGGCAGTGACAGATTCCTCTATATTATGATGAAAAGCACTGCTTTCAGTCATTACATATATTTATCTTTCAATTTATCCCCTTATTTTGTTTGAGTTTCAAAAATAATCACCTGTGTAATCATTTCTTCTGCATTCATTTTATTTCTTAGTCATACCCTGCATGCTTTTTGAAAAATAATCATGATTTCAAAATGCCCTTTTAATAGGGGTTTATCTGCACTGATACTGTATTGACTTAACTATAGCGGTGTAGAAGGTGCTGTTGAAAACTCTGCAGATCTGTATTAAAAGTCACATCTACTTTTTTTTTCCCTGACAACTACACTTAATGGAGGTTTCACGAAATATGGAGCAAACCCTCAAATGAAGAAATTATGGGAATTAATTCACACAGCAATTTAGCTGTACTTATTTTGTGTCACGACATTTTTTTTTCACCTTCCTTCTCTCCTCCATCCCTCCTTTCGTTCAAAATGGTCCAGAACAAGATTATTTTCTTGCAGCTTGAAAAGAGACAAAAATGATTGTGTCAGTATATCTCCTAGATTCTTTATCTTCCAGATCTCCAACATAACTGTGCAGATGCTGACTCTTTTGTTTGTGCCAAAGTGATTTGAGCTGATTTGAACATTCAGCTATAAGGGTTTCTTGACATGGATAATTCTGACTGGGAAAAATATCCCTTCATTCTAGCATACCTACAAGAATAATAACCTCTGTCAGTGAGACATGGTTGAACAGCTGTCAATGTGTTGAGGACAGTAATCTTTTATTTCAACCCAACAGCAACCAAGACAGCTTGTTAGAGTGTAGCTCAAAACAATAGACAACTTCTGAATTAAAAAAAAACAACAAAAAAACCAGAAAAACAACAACCAAAAAACCCCCAAACAACAAACCTCAGACAACTGAAAGCAGAAGTAATTAACTTCCTTCTTGACAATCACCTTTTGTTAGCATTACAGATTCTTTAAATTCAGATCATGGAATATTGCATTGATATTTTCTTCAAAATATGATGACTAAATTAAGCACTACTAAGACTACCATGATCTTTCAAGTAATAGACTAAAAGATAAGAAACATGGCAATGGTAGACTTACTCAGCCAAACACCCTATCCCTGGCAGTGACCACTGATGAACATCTAGCAAGGGGGCATAACAGACAAGCCTGCAGCAACAGCTTCCTAGTTTCTAGCAACCCATGATTCAAAGTGTTACATTTATCTCTGTGTTTAGCCTTCAGTGGAATTCTGTTCTCCTAATATGCATAATTCCTTTCCAAGTTCATTTGTGCTTTTGGCATTCATCAATATCCCAAGGCAAAGAGTTTTTCACAGCTTACATACGTACCTACTTTTAAAGGACTCTGCATTAGTTTTCCTTGATTTCTTAATCACTATGAAAAACTGTGAATAATCAGTGTATATTCACCTTCTCCTTATTAATTGATTTTTCTGCAATTACCATTTGATTCTGTGATTCATCCCTTTTTCAAAGTAAAGAATGTTAATTAATTTCTCCAACTCATAAATTGATCCACAGTAGTGATAAGATTTTTATCACTTTTACCATGCCTTTTTCTATTTCTACCAAATATTTCAGTGGGGAGAAGCAGAGCGGTACAAAGCATTTAAGATGCAGGTAGTCTATGGATTTATAAGGTCTCATGTTTTCTGCTTTATACTCTATTTTATTGTTAATAATTCTTGATCTTAAGATTTCTCCTGAATATTGTTCAGTTTGTCATTACATAATTAAAATTAGTCAAATAAACCCCTTTTGAATTGGAATAGTTTTATTTAGAGTGCATCACAAAATGACATATTTAGGATTGCTTTGTATCTTACTTTGATTTCTTTTTCCACATGTGAGCAATTTACATTTCAACTACAACTTTATTTCCTATTTCAGCAGCATTGTGAAATCAGTTGCAATTGAAACTTAGTATCAACTCTTTGTGGTCAGACTTTATATTAGATGTCTGATGTTGTGTGTTGCTGTTATTCACAGTGTCACTAACGTTATATATAAATATATTGAACATCACAAACCTCATAGAAGAGTATGGTGGAATTTATTCCCTCTATTTGTCAACTGAAAAATGCTATTCTAGATTTAAATTATCTTTTCATATATACTCACATCAATTACCCAAGCATTTTTAATTCCTAGCACTTTGTGATATGATTAACATTAAATTACATTGAAGAATATAATTCATATATTAACAGAAATTGACAGACCTACATGAGAGAAGTGTGAGATTATCCATTGCAGTTTATTAAAAGCAAATGCCAAAGTCTGAACAACTTTTCATCTTGTCCTAAGCTAGACATTTATGTATAGTTCCACAACATTGGGATCATTTTTATTTGCAACATCATTGTATCCTTCAAAGAAATTTCGGAAACTTGAGGGGGAAAACCAGTTCTCATTATATAACCAATCTTGAATNGTGTCACTAACGTTATATATAAATATATTGAACATCACAAACCTCATAGAAGAGTATGGTGGAATTTATTCCCTCTATTTGTCAACTGAAAAATGCTATTCTAGATTTAAATTATCTTTTCATATATACTCACATCAATTACCCAAGCATTTTTAATTCCTAGCACTTTGTGATATGATTAACATTAAATTACATTGAAGAATATAATTCATATATTAACAGAAATTGACAGACCTACATGAGAGAAGTGTGAGATTATCCATTGCAGTTTATTAAAAGCAAATGCCAAAGTCTGAACAACTTTTCATCTTGTCCTAAGCTAGACATTTATGTATAGTTCCACAACATTGGGATCATTTTTATTTGCAACATCATTGTATCCTTCAAAGAAATTTCAGAAACTTGAGGGGGAAAACCAGTTCTCATTATATAACCCATCTTGAATTTTCCTTATTATAAAGTGGGGAGTTTTTACCATCTTTCCCCATGTTTCAAATTCTTTTTTTTCTTTATTATACTTAATACTAATTTCCCTGATACAGAAGGCTAATTTCTAAAGAGAGGAAAAGGTGGGGTAAAGTGTAATGTTGGTTTATCAGGCTCATTCACATTACGACGACCAGAGACAGGACATTATCCTCACAGAGGTATTGTCAAACTGCTCCGTTTATTGTTTACATTACTCACACATTTAACAGTAGTACAGGAATATAATTGGTCAACGGCTGGGGTGTGCTTGCAGCTGGATTGGTACTTTTCTGAAAACTATGCCCTCTGTATCAATGTGTTTACCTGTTTCCCTAACGACTGCTGCATAGTTTCTAGTTGTTTACTGTTCTTCTTGAAGCAGGCTCAAAGATGCAGAGGCCCTGTTTCCCCCTGCATGGCCTGGGTTGTGCACTTATGCTTCTAAGTTCAAGTTTCCCTCAACAAATTTCCTGGTCTGTAGTTTTCCAGATTGCACTCAATCCTGTAAAAAGAAATAAATATTGTATTTAGCACGTTTTGTACCACTGCAAAATAATTTGATTAAATGTTAGGTTATAGCATTAGTAATTTGACTATGTTTTTGGCTCCTTCTGGGCAGTAGATGAATACTTGACAATTCCTTATGAATCATGTTGCCATTTTGATCTAGTGATATGTTAAACTGCAAAAATTTCTTCAATTTACCTCATTGAAGAAAATTTCCTGGACAAACCTCCCATAGCTCCTATGAAGTGAACACCAATGAAAGTAATACTTTTATTTCTCCTATAATCATCTTATCTGTCTTATTTCTTGAACATTCCTGTTACAACTTTGTCATCTATTAACCTTACAGATTTTTTTGAATTCTTCCTGCTTCTGTTGCATTTAAAAAAGAATATCAATAAAAAAGGTTTAATTAATACTTTTCATGTAATTTTCAAAACATTTCTTGGTCCACTTTTTAAAATTTTATGTTTATGTTTGTATGTGCCAGCAGTGTGCCCAGGTGACCAAGAAGGACAATGTCATCGTGGCTTGTATCAGAACTTGTGTGGCCAGCAGCACCAGGGCAGTGATCGCCTGTATGCAGCACCGCTGAGACCACACCTCTAGTACTGTGTACAGTTCTGGCCCCCCCACTACAAGAAAGACATTGAGATGCTGGAGCATGTCCAGAGAAGGGCAATGAGGCTGGTGAAGCATCCAGAGCCCAAGTCCTGTGAGGAGCTGGGATTGTTCAGCCTGGAGAAAAAGAGGCTCAGAGTGACCTTATCACTATCTCCAACTACCTGAAAGTAGGTTGTAGCAAGGTTGAGTCAGTCTTAGAGAGGGAATTCTTGATGACCATAAATAGCAGTATAAGACAGAATAAATAGGAATTTGTTAGACCTATGAAAACTAACTATGACTTAGGATATGCCTGAGATATCTATCTTTGGTTTCTCTAACACATAGGAAAACCAAGTAAAAACAGAATCTTCCCTCCAAGACCAGGGGAAGATACAGGTCTGCATTTTCAGATCTACAAGTCATCATATATTAAATGAATCCATGTGATTGGTCCACATGAGTGCTAAGAACTGGCTCAGGGTAAGGTGAAGAGCAAGAGAAAAACAACATCACACATAATCAAGGAGTGGTTCATCTTTGCAGATGAAGAACTACATTGTAGATGCACATTGCCAGCAGAACCTAACTAAAGAAATTGGGCGGTATGAAGAAGGGACTAAAACAATGACAAGAAAACACTGCAGTATATGTAACTGCCCTTTTATCACTGTGAGATGAATTCTTCAGTGAGGTCAGATCAAGAGCTTCACAATTTTACAAATATACATTGTACCTCAGAAGTCCATGAATCTTGCTAACACATTCACATGATAATTTTCCTCGCAAATATGTTTAGGTAGATCAGCTTTCTAATAGCTGTAAAATAATCTTAAGGTCTTTATATTCAAGTGCAACCAGTGACTCTGGAATGTTTTTTTATAATAGAAGTTGAAGACTTCTTGCAAGTGTTTATGACCCCATAGCTGTTATTAACTTCAACTTCTGGTGTGTATAAACATGCTTCTGGAGAGGAGGCAAAAGAATAAACATCAGTGAAAGAGCTGTGTTATTGCAGGTTATTCTGTCGTTCTGGGTCTTGCATATTGCAAGTGTCATGTGTATTTCCTTGTAAGGAACAAAGGTGGATATTTCCTTGTCTCCTCCATGATAAACTCTGATTTAGGAGTGGTGTTTGGGCTGTTCCAAAAGGCAACACACAGCAATTCAGTGTGATTGTTATAAGCTAGGATGTGACTTTAGCATAAGCAAAAGATAATTTTTACACAACCTTTAGGCTAATTCTCAATTCACACTATGAGAAAAAACCATAAACTAAAAATTCTGTATCACATCTAAGCACTGAATAAACAGATAAAAGAAAACTGGAGCTTTGTCATTTAATTCAATGAAACCTCTTAAAAAATGCGCCTTTTCTTTTAAAGTGTAGTACATTCAATTCTCCTTGTAAGAACAATTCTGACTGCTATACTAAAGAGGAAATAGGAAAAATAATGCAGGCTACTGGTAATGACTAGCCATACAAAGAATTTAAGATCTTTTTAAAGTAAGTGTTCAAAAAATACAGAGAAAATATTCTCATGTGGAGAGCTTTATGAACAATATATTTTTCCTGTCCCAAAAAACTTAGTGACCACACATTTGGAATCCAGTCTGATATATAAAATAGTATATTAGGTATAGAGATCATATTTTCTTGACCAGTTTTTGTGAGACATCAATCCTGCCTCTGTTGTCCTTGTAATATCTGCTATCATGATAACTATCAGGAAATAAATTTCCCACAGAAACTCGATTTTAGCAAAGCCAAAAACTTCTGCAGTTTGTGAAATAAAGGCAAAATTCAACTTATTGCATTTAACAAATACTACACGCAATTTCTGCGTCTGTCTCTGATCCAGCTAATTAAATCTCAGGATTAAATTAAAACATGCCTACAGATTCATGAAGTTCTCATTTCATATAACTGACATATGAAAGTGAATGCAGTTTTAACAGTTTATATGGGGTTCCTTTCTAGATTTCTCCTGAATGTCTTAAAAACATTTCAAGGAAAAAAAGCAAGGTTGACTTGTGGGTTGTTTTATTTTCCATCTGTGTACATTGTAATAGCAAACAAGTAAATCAAGCAAGGTAGAAAGCAGATAATAACAATTATAGACAGATGATAGATAATAGATAGCAGAAAATAATAGAAATAAGAAATATTTAATTGTTCTTCAGTTGTTCAGAACACAATTTATATCTTCCATTATAAGCTTTTCAGCAAATGATTCAACATCATGACTCCTTGTCCCTGTTTCACCCACATAAAGATTGTTACCTTTTATGTTTGTTCACTTTTTGTATTGTCTCTTGTGTCTTTCATCTGCAGTTCTTTTTACATAACACATTTTCATCACTTCTAATAGCTGAGCTGACAAGAACAAATCTGATGCTTGATTTTCTGTGTCCAGTACCTCAGTGAATCTCTGTTATTTGGTGGTAGATTCTGCTTCTGAGGGACAAGAAGACTTACATTATTTCTGC